>LR738712.1:82684727-82846997 GCA_902687465.1 Secale cereale | reverse complement strand
CCCCCCCCCCCCGCCCCCGCTCTCTCTCTCTCTCTCTCTCTCTCTCTCTCTCGCCGACAGGTGTGCCCCATGCCCTTTTTTCTTCCTCTACATGCCATGCCATACCGGACCACGCCGCAGCGCCACCGAATCCCGGATCCTTCGGGATTCGATCCCCAATGTCGACCCCTCCTCCAAGTTCTTGTCCTATAAATACCCACGACCCCTCTCGTCTGATGCCCTCAATTTTTTTGCTTCATGTGGGATCTTGTTTCCTTTGATTGAGCAGCGGCGCCACTATTGTCACAACAGAGTACCATTGGGTTCATTGCACTGGGTACCACACCAACTTCTTGATCTAGGCCGCCTCCTTCGAAGCTTCCGAAGCCGCAACGTATTCTGCTTTCATTGTAGAGTCTGCAACAGTGTTTTGTTTGAAAATTTTCCAAACTACTTCACCACCATTGAGGGTGAATACATAACCCGGTTGAGATTTATAATCATCTATATCAGTGATGAAGCTTGCATCAGTGTAACCATTTACAACGAGTTCTTCATCTCCTCCATAGACAAGAAGCATGTCTTTTGTCCTCCTGAGGTACTTAAGAACATTTTTAACTGTTGCCCAGTGAGCCACTCCTGGATCACTTTGGTATCTGCTACTAACACTTAGTGCATAAGAAACATCTAGTCTAGTACATATCATAGCATACATGATGGATCCAATTGCCAAGGCATATCGAACTCCACTCATCTGCACTCGCTCATCAACTGTCTTTGGATATTGGTTCTTGCTAAGTGTTATGCCATGAGACATTGCGAGAAAACCTTTCTTTGCATTCTCCATTTTAAACCTCTTCAAAATCTTGTTAATATATATGCTTTGGCTTAGTGCAATTAGACATTTTGATCTATCTCTATAGATATTTATGCCTAGTATATATGCAGCTTCGCCTAAATCCTTCATTGAAAATACACTTTTCAAATAGTCTTTTATTGTGCTAAGATACTTTGTATCATTACCAATCAATAATATGTCATCCACATATGAAAGTGCAACTAATCCCCGTGTGGTTTTGGTAATTCATAACAACATATAGCTCATTGAACTAATATACATTCAATATATATTTCAAGATGTTCAATGATTGGCATGTCACAGATTAGAGATGTGGACCCCTCAAAATGCGAAGGACAAAGATTAACAAAAGCTCAAGACTCTTCGTTTATGTTTTAGTGATACAAGATCACATTGAGTCCATAGGAAAGTGTAAGGGCATATTTCTCCCTAAGTTGTTTTGGTGATTGATGACAATGCTTTTGCGGACTAATCGTGTGCACTGAGCTTTTCAGATATATCTCACCTAGTCACAAGACGATTAAGTGCCCCTCAGAACCTATGGAAGATGGTGTTTCCTTTTGTTTCTTTTCGGTGGAAATGATTCATAGGAAAGCCGTACTATTAAGAGGGGGTCCGTTTCGGAAATGTTTGGGTGGAATCAACACGTACACGTCTACTCATTCGCACTACCTTTCCTTTGCTTCTCTGGAGCTCCGGCTGTTTTTCTTGTCGGTACAAAAACAGTGGCATCCTACTACTACCACTGCTTGGCATGCGGTAGTACCGCTCATAGTATGCGGTAGTACCGCACGGACACACGGTAGTACCGTACCGTGGACACGGTAGTACCGTGTGACCGGCCCAGCATCGTAACTAGTACAGTAGTAGGCGCGAAAGTAATTTTTTACTTCCGCATCCTACGCGGTAGTACCGCTTCGAGCAAGCGGTAGTACCGTGTCGGGTTTTTGCAACACCCGTAAATCTGCGGATGTAGCTGCGGATGTATTTTATTTAGTTCGCGCTTCTCCTCGGCCAGTCTAACCCTGCCTTGCGGTAGTACCGCAAGGACGTGCGGTAGTACCGCTCCGGCAGTACTACCGCCTGGTGCTTTAACGCAACAGGGCTAGTACTGGCTTGTACTGCACCAGCGGTAGTACCGCAACTAGAGCGGTAGTACCGCTGGGCCGAGCGGTAGTACCGCGCTCTGCGGGCAGATTTGTGGGATAACGGTTGGATTTGTTCTCCCACTATATATAGGGAGTCTTCTTCTCCAAGAAGTCTTACCTCTTCCTCCCCAAAGCTCCATTGTTGCTCAAAGCTCCATTTCCGCCCGATCTCTCTCCCTAGCCAATCAAACTTGTTGATTTCCTCGGGATTGCTTGAGAAGGCATTGATCTACACTTTCACCAAGAGATATTTGATTTCCCCCACTAATCCCTTGAGGATCTTGTTACTCTTGGGTGTTTGAGCACCCTAGACGGTTGAGGTCACCTCGGAGCCATATTCCATTGTGGTGAAGCTTTGTGGTGTCATTGGGAGCCTCCAATTCGGTTGTGGAGATAGCCCCAACCTTGTTTGTAAAGGTTCGGTTGCCGCCTTCAAGGGCACCACTAGTGGAATCACGACACCTTGCATGGTGTGAGGGCGTGAGGAGAATACGATGGCCCTAGTGGCTTCTTGGGGAGCATTGTGCCTCCACACCGCTCCAACGGAGACGTACTTCCTCTCAAAGGGAAGGAACTTCGGTAACACATCCTCGTCTTCACCGGCTCCACTTGTGGTTATTTCTTTCCTTTACATGTGCAAGCTTTCCTTGTTTACCTTAGCTAGCTTGCTTGTGAGGTTGTTATCTTTGCTTGCTATAAGTTGTCATCCTAGTTGCATATCTAGACAACTTACTTTGTTGCTTAATTTAAATTGGTTAAGAAAAGCTAAAAATTGTTAGCTGCCTATTCACCCCCGCCCTCTAGTCAACCATATCGATCCTTTTAATTGGTATCAGAGCCTCGTCTCTTTATAAGGACTTTACCGTCCAAAGAGTATGGGTGACAATGTAGTCGAGACGGAGGGACACTCCGGTGGAACTCCATCCTTGCCTACGTCCGATGGGGGAGCCTCGGTCTCTCGTGAGGAGTTCAATGTGGCGATGGTCACATTGAAAGAATCACTAGCGACCGAGGTCAAAGGCATGTTTAAGGAATTGCTTGAGGGACTTAAATTATCCACCACACCGTTGGAAGTGGTTCGTCCCGCTACCAACGTGTCGAAGGCTACTCCCGACAAGGGAGAAGCTAGTAGTGAGCAAACCCCGATTACTAAGAATGGGAGTGGGATTTTTGCCCACTCCACTCCTCCTACCCACTATGGAGGACCCGTTCCTACTTCGCATTTAAATTCCGTTGGTCCTCCTCCTAAGTTTGTGAAAAATTCTGATTTTGCTACTTGGATGTTTCGCTTTAGACGTCACTTAAATCATTGTTCTACTAATCTTTGAAGAATCACTGAGCAAGGTTTCTACCCACATGATCCCGATAACTTAACTCTGAGAGAAGCTGCGGATCATCAATTTAACGAGTCCGTTCTTTGCATACTTCAAGATACTATCCCACCCGAAGACATTGCACACCTTCGACCCTTCACCGTGGACAAGGAAGCATGGGAGCATGTTGGTTCCATGTACAAGGGAAGCGCAAGCATTCAACTCTCAAACTATGAAGTTGTGCAAGATGAAGCCGATGAGGTTGCTATGATCGAAGATGAAGATCCCCATGAACTTTACCGGAGATTAACCACTCTTGCGGTTTCACTTCGAGATCATGGGAGCAAGGACACGGATGACAATTGGATCAAGCGCAAGTTTCTCAAGGCCATGATGCCTTACCACAAGACCATGTTCTCCGTCATTCGCCAAAGACCGGACTTCCACACTTTGTCATCAAGTGAAGTGTTGGATGAGTTCGTTGCCATGAGGATCTTGGACAAGACCGCCGACAATGCGGTTTTAAGAGCTCAACGATCAAAGAAGCCTAACCTTGCCTTGAAGGCCAAGGCTTGTGTGGAAGAAGAGGAGGAGGAGGATGACAATGAGTGTTGCCCCGAGGACACCAAATATGCCTATCATGAGCACATGGCTCTTGCATCACGGCAATTTTGGGGCAACAAGAAGAACTCAAGGCCCAACTTCAACAAGAACAACTCAAGTGGCAACAAGGGCAAGCAACGAGTGAGGACATGCTTCCATTGTGGGAATGTGAGCCACTTTGTTGTAGATTGCCCATATGAGAAAAGAGAAGACTATGGAGGCAAGCTTATCCTGAAGGACAAGGCCAAGTCCTATCCCAACAAGAACAACCTCAACAAGAAGACCCCTCTTAAAGGGTTGGTGGCCCAAGAAGAATATGTTGAGGATGATGATGATGATGAAGATGATGAGGTGGTTATCATGGCCACAATTGCTATTGCTACTACTCCACGCTGATCTCTCTTCGACTCACCAAATGAGAACATCACCGCCAAGTGTCTCATGGCTAAGGCCACCAACAAGGTAACTCCCAACATCAACACTACCATCACCTCTAGTCCTTCATTGATGGATTGTATTGATGAGAGTGAGGGGGCGGAGGAGGAAAAGAATGAATTTGAGTTGTTATGAGCAAACTCAAGGGCAAACCCAAGAAGCACTTCGTTGCTCTCTTGGAACAACTCTGTAAGGCCAATGACATGATCGAGGCTCGCGAGGAGACCATTTCTAAAATGGAAGGACATAGTCGAGACTATGCCGATGAGATATAGGATCTCTCTAATGCTCTAGAGGAAGAGTGTGGTCTTCGTTTGGCTCTTGAGGAGTCACACAACGATGATCATGCTAAATTAAAGAAAGATCCCGATCATGCTTTAGTTGTCTCTCGTATGATTAATTCCGAGAAGGAAAAACTTGTGGTTGACCATGCTAGACTCAAGGAGGAGTTTGTTACACTTGACAAGGCTCACAAGGCCTTGAAAAGTGTACATGCTTCTCTCAAAGAGTTTCATGATCACCTCCAAGTTTCTCTAAACAAGGAGAAAACTATCTTTCCTTGCATGGTGTTGATTGATAATGCAAATGCTACTAACCCATGTTGCAAGCATGTGCATCTTGTTGAAGAGAATGCCAAGTTGAAGAAGCAACTTGAGAAAGGCCTTGTGACATGTATACAAGGTGAGAAGAACCTCAACGATCTTTTGAGCAATCAAAAGGAGGTTGTGGCAAAGGAAGGAATTGGGTTTGCTCCCAAGCCCAAGAAGAAGAAGAACGACAAGACCAAGAAACCTCCTCCTCTCAAACAAACCTTTGTGAAAGAGGGAGAGGGTGCTTCTAAGAAGAAGAACAATGTGAAAAGTGGTGGAGTCAAGAAAAACCCTACCATGCCATCAAACATCGCCGGTGACTTTAATCCTTCATATGTTTTATGTCGTGCTAGTGATGGTCATGTCTTTGCTAAATTTGTTGGTTCTTCTTATGAGTACATTTAATGGTCTATTTGGGTTCCTAAGACCCTTGTTACTAACCTCAAAGGACCCATTACCAAATGGGTACCTAAATCCAAGCATTGATCTCTTGTAAGAGTTTGCTTCCGGTGGGGGATCATGGTTGCTCGATAGTGGAGCCACAAATCATATGACCGGAAGCAAAGACTTGGTTGTGGACGTGCGTCAAGGTTCGTCCATGGCCACCAATGTCGAATGGGGTGATGCTTCATCTTCTAAGGTATTGGGGCTTGGCAATGTTGTTCTTTCTCATGATCTCACGATCGAGAAAGTCATGCTTGTTGAGTCCCTTGCATACAACTTACTTTTTGTTCGTCAACTTGCACTCATGGGCTTTGCCACATTCTTTGATATTGATACTGTGGCCCTCTTGTGGAGCAAGACTCTTAAAGTAGCCTATGTTGGACATGTCGAGAATGGTATCTATGTGGTTAACTTCTCGGAGCAACCCACTAAGACCGCGACATGCCTAATGGCTAAAGTTGACGTGGGATGGCTTTGGCATCGCCGGTTAGCCCATGTCAATATGAGATCTTTGCAAAGTCTTCTCAAGGGGGACCATGTTCGTGGACTAACAAATGTTAGCTTTCCCAAAGATCGTGCTTGCAGTGCTTGTATTGAAGGGAAGTTACATGAGACGGCTTACCCTCCCACGACTATCATCTACTAAAAGAGACCATTAGAGCTCCTTCACATAGATCTCTTTGGGCCTCCATCCTTTGATAGTCTTGGGGGCAGAAAGTATTTCTTGGTGATTGTAGATGATTATTCAAGATACACATGGGTATACTTCTTAAAGAAGAAGAGTGAGACCCAACAAACCGTCATCAACTTTGCAAATGAAGCTCAACGTCAACATGAGGCAAAGATTTTGATGATCCGAAGTGACAACAGCACCGAGTTCAAGAACTACACCTTGGATGAGTTTCTTAGTGATGAGGGGATCAAACATCAATATGCCGCACCTTATACCCCTCAACAAAATGGTGTAGCGGAGAGAAAGAACCGGACATTGATGGACGCGGCAAGGACCATGATGGCGGAATTCAAGTCTCCATACAACTTTTGGGCCGAAGCCATCAACACCGCTTCTCATGTATCCAATCGGCACTATCTCCGCAAAGGCTTGAACACCACTCCGTATGAGATTCTTACCGGTAACAAGCCCAATCTCAAGTACTTCCGGGTGTTCGGGTGTAAGTGTTTCATCCTCAAGAAAGGTGCTCGTTTGTCTATATTTGAGTCTAGAGCTCATGAGGGCATATTTGTTGGTTATGCTACAAACTCTCATGCTTACCGTGTCCTCAACAAGTCCAATGGTCTCATTGAGGAGATGTGTAACGTGGAGTTTGATGAGAATAACGGCTCCCAAGTGGAGCAAAGTGGTACTTGTGATGTAGGTGATGAAATTCCTCCTCAAGCCATAAGAAGAATGGGTGTTGGCTATATACTACCCATTGAGGAACCCCTTGTGGCCGAAGGAGAAGGACAATGTTCCACACAAGTGGAACCATCATCAACCCAATACCCACACGCTTCCAAAGAACAAAGTGAAGGCCCTCAACCAGACGAACGAGGCCAAGTGCAAGATCAATCACAAGATGGTGGTGAGCTACCAAATGATGCACAAGGCCAAGTTCTCTCCTCCGAGCAAGATCAAGATCAAGAGGAAGCTCAAGATCAAGATCAAGCTCTTGACGTCGCTCAAGATGACTCAGTGCTCCTCAATTATCACTTGAAGAGCAATTGGAGAGTCGTGCTGCAAAAATGGCTTCCAGGCTTGCTTCTAGAGAACATCACATGGAGAATATTCTTGGAAGCATCACAAAGGGGGTAAGCACTCATAGACAATTAGCAAACTATTGTGCTCATCAAGCTTTTGTCTCTTGTGTTGAACCTCAAAAGGTCTATGAGGCGCTCGAAGACCCTGATTGGCTTAATGCCATGCATGAAGAACTCCACAACTTCGAGCGCAACAAAGTGTGGCGTCTGGTGCCGAGGCCAAAGGAGAACCATAATGTCATTGGAACCAAGTGGATCTTTAAGAACAAGCAGGATGCTCATGGCATTGCCATTCGCAACAAGGCGCGTTTGGTGGCTCAAGGCTACTCCCAAGTCGAGGGTATCGACTATGGTGAAACCTTTGCCCCGTTGCTCGCCTTGAATCTATTCTGTAAGGGCATCTCTTGCCTGAGGTTTTGGTGATGATGACAATCCGTGTTTGGACTAATCGTGTGTCAATATTACTCAGGTTGATAACATGTGGCACAAGACGGTTAGTCTTTCTCTCTTTAAGGAAAAGATCGAAGACGGAGTTTCCAATGCCTTTCTGTTTCTTTTGGTCATAGGAAATCCGTACTATTAAGAGGGAACCCACATCGGAAGGTAATTGGTGAATCAAGTCACGCACACAGATTCTTTGCACCCACCATATTGCCTCCGTTCATAGAGAGAGAGGTCCCATGTCATTTCTCCCTTTTGTAGATTTCTCCACAGCGGTAGTTCCGCCCTCTTGGGCGGTTGTACCGGTGGCCGGTAGTTCCGGTCAAACCACCGCCCCAAGTACCGCTCAGGGGTGATACCCTCTGTACTGGGTGCGGTGGTAGACCGGTGGTGGCCTGGAAGTACCGGTAAGACCGATACTACCGGTGTTCCGGGCGGTAGTACCGCTCTGACTGCCACCACGCAGAGACTATCTGCCAGGCGGTAGTTCCGGCCCAACCACCGTCCCAACTACCACCCCTGGTTGAAACCTTCTAGTTTCCAAGCGGTAGTTAACCGGAGGTTGGGCGGTAGTTCCGGTTTTCTCCGGAAGACCGGTACTACCGGGAAAGTCACCGGAAGTACCGCTCTAGTGGCTCGGGCGCATGTTTCTTCACTCACCGGTACTACCGGCTGGAGCAGCGGAACTACCGGTCCTATGGAAATCTGCACATAACGGTTGGATTTGGGGTGTCCCTATTTAAGGACCCCCTTCTCCTACCTCCACCTTATCTCTTACCTCTCTCTCTCCACCATTAATGCCATTAAAGCTTTCTTGCCCGATCTCTCTCCCTAGCCAACCAAACTTGTTGATTTGCTAGGGATTGAAGGAGGAGACCTAGATCTACACTTCCACCAAAGGAAACTTGATTCCCCCATACTTTCTTGTGTGGATTTTGTTACTCTTGGGTGTTTGAGCACTCTAGACAGAAGAGGTCACTTCGGAGCCACAATCCATTGTGGTGAAGCTCCGGAGTTTCGTTGGGAGCCTCCAATTAAGTTGTGGAGAGAGCCCCAACCTTGTTTGTAAAGGTCCGGTTGCCACCTTCAAGGGCACCACTAGTGGATTCACGGCACCTTGCATTGTGTAAGGGCGTGAGGAGAATACGGTGGCCCTAGTGGCTTCTTGGGGAGCATTGTGCCTCCACACCGCTCCAACGGAGACGTACTTCCCCTCAAAGGGAAGGAACTTCGATATCACATCCTTGTCTTCACCGTCTCCACTTGTGGTTATTTCTTACCTTTACTTTTGCAAGCTTTACTTGTTAATTCCTATAGCCTGCTTGTGTTGTTGTTTTCGTTCCTTCCTCTAGTTGTCATCTTAATAGTATATCTAGACAACTTACTTTGACGCTTAATTTAAAGTGGTTAAGAAAAGCTAAAAATTGTTAGTTGCCTATTCACCCCCCCTCTAGTCAACCATATCAATCCTTTCAATTGGTATCAGAGCCTCGTCTCTTTTTAAGGACTTTACCGCCCGAAGAGTATGGTTGACAACGTAGTCGAGACGGAGGACCATTCCGGTGGAAACCCGTCCTTGCCTACGTCAGATGGGGGAGCCTCGGTCACTCGTGAGGAGTTCAATGTGGCCTTGACCACATTGAAAGAATCACTAGCGAGCGAGGTCAAAGGCATGTTTAAAGAAATGCTTGAGGGGCTTAAATTATCCACCTCACCGTTGGAAGTGGGTCGTCCCGCTACCAACGTGTCGGAGGCTAATCCCGACAAGGGATAAGCTAGTAGTGAGCAAGCCCCGGTCACTAAGAATGGGAATGGGAAATTTGCCCAATCCGCTCCTCCTACCCACTATGGAGGACCCGTTCCCACACCTCATTTAAATTCTGTTGGGCCCCCTCCCAAGTTTGTCAAAAATACTGATTTTGCTACTTGGGTATTTCGTTTCAAACGTCATATTAATCATTGTTCCACTAACCTTTGGAGAACCATTGAGCAAGGCTTTTATCCGTATGATCCCGACAACATGACTCCAAGAGAAACTGCAGATCATCAGTTCAACGAGTCTGCTCTTTGCATTCTTCAAGATTCCATCCCTCCTGAAGACATTGCACACCTTCGACCCTTCACTGTTGCCAAGGAAGCTTGGGAGCATGTCGACACGATGTACAAGGGAAGCACCAGTATTCAACGCTCCAACTATGAAGTGGTGCAAGATGAAGCTGATGAGTTTGCTATGATCGAAGATGAAGATCCTCGTGAACTTTATCGAAGATTAACTATTCTTGCAGTGTCTCTTCGAGATCATGGCAGTAAGGATACGGATGACAATTGGATCAAGCGCAAGTTCCTCAAGGCCATGATGCCCTATCATAAGGCCATGTCCTCTGTCATCCGTCAGAGACCGGACTTCCACACTTTATCCTCAAATGAAGTGTTGGATGAATTTGTTGCCATGAGGATCCTGGACGTGACCGCCGACAATGCGGTCTTAAGAGCTCAACGATCCAAGAAGCCGAATCTTGCTCTGAAGGCTAAGGCTTGTGTGGAAGAGGAGGAAGTGGAAGATGATGATGAGAGTTGCCCCGAGGACACCAAATATGCCTATCATGAGCACATGGCTCTTGCTTCAAGGCAATTCTGGGGCAAGAAGAACACAAGATCCAACTTTAACAGGAACAACTCTAGTGGGAACAAAGGGAAGCAACGAGTAAGGACATGCTTCAACTGTGGAAATGTAAGTCACTTCGTTGTGGATTGCCCATATGAGAAGAGAGAAGACTTTGGAGGCAAGCTTATTCGGAAGGACAAGTCAAAGTCCTATCCCAACAAGAACAACTTCATCAAGAAGACTCCTCCGAAGGTGTTGGTGGCTCAAGAAGAATATGTGGAGGATGATGACAATGATGAAGACGATGAGGTGACCACTATGGCCACAATTGCAATTGCTACCATTCCGCACTCATCTCTCTTCGACTCACCAAACGAGAACATCACCGCCAAGTGCCTCATGGCCAAGGCCACCAACAAGGTAACCCCAAACATCAATACTACTATCCCTTCTAATCCTTCATTGACTAATTGTATTGATGAGGGTGAGGGTATTAAGGAGGGAGAAAATGAATTTGATTTGTTCATAAAGAATCTCAAGGGCAAACCCAAGAAGCATTTTGTTGCTCTCTTGGAACAACTCGGTGAAGCCAATGACATGATCGAGGCTCACGAGGAAACCATTACCAAAATGGAAGGTCATAGTTGAGACTATGCCGATGAGATATCGGATCTCTCTAATGCCCTAGAGGAAGAGCGTGGTCTTTGTTTGACTCTTGAGGAGTCACACAACGATGATCATGCTAAATTAAAGAAAGATCTTGATCATGCTTTAGTTGTCTCTCGTGTCCTTAACTCCGAGAAGGCAAAACTTGAGGTTGACCATGCTAAACTCAAAGAGGAGTTTGACATACTTGACAAGGCTCACAAGGCCTTAAAAGGAATGCATGCTACTCTCAAGGAGTCTCATGATCAACTCCAAGTTTCGCTAATCAAGGAAAAGGCTATCTTTCCTCGCATGGTTTTAATTGATAATGCAAATGCTACTAACCCATGTTGCGAGCATGTGCATCTTGTTGAAGAGAATGCCGAACTGAAGAAGCAACTTGAGAAAGGCCTTGTGACTTGCATACAAGGTGAGAAGAACCTCAACGCCCTTTTGAGTAATCAAAAGGAAGTTGTGGCAAAGGAAGGAATTGGGTTTGTTCCTAAGCCCAAGAAGAAGAAGAATGACAAGACCAAGCAACCACCCCCTCTCCGACAATCCTTTGTGAAAGAAAGAGAGGGCACGTCAACCAAGAAGAAAAATGGTGGTGTCAAGAAAAACTCCACCACACCATCAAACATGGCCGGTGATTTTAATCCTTCATATGTTTTATGCCGTGCCAGTGATGGCCATGTGTTTGCTAAATTTGTTGGTTCTTCTTATGAGTACATTGAATGGTCCATTTGGGTTCCTAAGACCCTTGTCACTAACCTCAAAGGACCCATTACCAAATGGGTACCTAAATCCAAGCATTGATTTGTTGTAGGGGTTTGCTTCCGGTGGGGGATCATGGTTGCTCGACAGCGGAGCGACAAATCATATGACCGGAAGCAAAGACTTGGTGGTGGACGTGCATCTCGGTTCATATATGGCCACCAACGTTGCATGGGGTGATGCTTCATCTTCTAAGGTATTGGGGCTTGGCAAGGTTGTTGTCTCTCATGATCTCACGATCGAGAAAGTCATGCTTGTTGAGTCCCTTGCATACAATTTACTTTCTGTTCGCCAACTTGCACTCATGGGCTTTGCTACTTTCTTTGATATTGATTCTGTGGCCCTCTTGTGGAGCAAGACTCTTAAAGTAGCCTATGTTGGGCATGTCGAGAACGGTCTCTATGTGGTTAACTTCTCGAAGCAACCCACTAAGGTCGCGACATGCCTAATGGCTAAAGTTGATGTGGGATGGCTTTGGCATCGCCGTTTGGCCCACGTCAATATGAGATCTTTGCAAAGTCTTCTCAAGGGGGACCATGTCCGAGGACTAACAAATGTTAGCTTTGCCAAAGATCGTGCTTGCAGGGCGTGCATTGAAGGAAAATTACATGAGAAGGCTCACCCTCCCACGACTATCATCTATTCTAAGAGACCCCTAGAGCTCCTCCACATGGATCTCTTTGGGCCTCACACTTTTGATAGTCTTGGGGGTAGGAAGTATTGCTTGGTGATTGTGGATGATTACTCAAGATATACCTGAGTATACTTCTTCAAGAAGAAGAGTGAGACCCAACAAACCGTCATCAACTTTGCAAATGAAGCTCAACGACAACATGAAGCAAAGATTTTGATGATCAGAAGTGACAATGGCACCGAGTTCAAGAACTACACCTTGGATGAGTTTCTTGGTGATGAGGGGATCAGACATCAATATGCAGCCCCGTATACCCCTCAACAAAACGGTGTTGCGGAGAGAAAGAACCGAACTTTAATAGATGCTACAAGAACCATGATGGCTGAATTCAACTCTCCATACAACTTTTGGGCCGAAGCCATCAACACCGCTCGCCATGCTTCAAATCATCTCTATCTCCGCAAAGGCTTGAACAAAACTCCGTATGAGATTCTTACCGGTAACAAGCCCAATCTCAAGTACTTCCGGGTGTTCGGGTGTAAGTGTTTCATTCTCAAGAAAGGTGTTCGTTTGTCTAAATTTGAATCTAGAGCTCATGAGGGCATATTTGTTGGTTATGCTACAAACTCTCATGCTTACCGTGTCCTCAACAAGTCCACTGGACTCATAGAGGAGACGAGTAACGTAGAGTTTGATGAAAATAACGGCTCCCAAGTGGAGCAAAGTGGTACTTGTGATGCAGGTGATGAAATTCCTCCTCAAGCCATAAGAAGAATGGGTGTTGGATATATCCTACCCATTGAGGAACCCCTTGTGGCCGAAGGAGAAGGACAATGTTCCCCTCAAGTGGAACCATCACCAACCCAAGACCCACACACTTCCGAAGAACAAAGTGAAGGCCCTCAACCTGATGAACAAGGCCAAGTGCAAGATCAATCTCAAGTTGGTGAAGAACCACCAATTGATGCACAAGGCCAAGTTCAGTCCCCCGAGCAAGATCAAGGTCAAGAGGAAGCTCAAGATCAAGATCTAGCTCCTGATGACGCTCAAGATGATCAACTCAGTGCTCCTCAGCTATCACTTGAAGAGCAATTAGAGCGTCGTGCTGCAAAAGTTGCCTCCAGGCTTGCTTCCAACGAGCATCATATCGAGAACTTTTTAGGAAGCATAAAAAGGGGGGTAAGCACTCGTAGAAAATTAGCAAACTATTGTGCTCATCAAGCTTTTTTCTCCTTTGTTGAACCTAAGAAGGTCTATGAGGCGCTCGAAGACCCTGACTGGCTCAATGCCATGCATGAAGAACTCAATAACTTCGAGCGTAACAAAGTGTGGCGTCTGGTGCCAAGACCAAAGGAGAACCATAATGTCATTGGAACCAAATGGATCTTTAAGAACAAGCAAGATGCCCATGGCATTGTCATCCGCAACAAGGCACGTCTGGTGGCTCAAGGCTACTCCCAAGTCGAGGGTATCGACTACGGTGAAACCTTTGCCCCCGTTGCTCATCTTGAATCCATTCGTTTGTTGCTTGCCTATGCTTCCCATCATAACTTTAAATTGCAACAAATGGATGTGAAAAGTGCATTTCTTAATGGTCCCATTAATGAGTTGGTGTATGTTAAACAACCCCCGGGGTTCGAGGATCCTAAGTTCCCCAATCACGTGTACCAACTCGATAAGGCACTCTATGGCCTTAAACAGGCCCCACGTGCGTGGTATGAGCATCTTACCGAGTTGTTACAAGATCGTGGGTTTGAAATTGGGAAAATTGACCCCACTCTTTTTACTAAGAAGGTCAAAGGGGAGTTGTTTGTATGCCAACTACATGTTGATGATATTATCTTTGGTTCTCCTAACAAAGCTTTCAATGATGAGTTCGCCGCACTCATGACCACACATTTTGAGATGTCCATGATGGGAGAGTTGAAGTACTTCCTTGGATTTGAAATCAAACAAAGAAGCCAAGGCATCTTCATCAAACAATCCAAGTATACTCAAGACATGCTCAAGAGGTTCAATCTAAGTGATGTCAAGCCGGCTACTACTCCTATGTCGACCAAATGCCAACTTGACATTGATCCCAATGGTAAAGCGGTGGATCAAAAGGTATATCGCTCTATGATCGGATCTTTGCTTTACCTTTGTGCATCTAGACCGGATATTATGTTGAGTGTGGGAATTTGTGCACGGTTTCAAGCCTCACCTAAGGAGAGTCACTTTGTGGCTGTCAAGCGAATCTTTCGATATTTGGCTCATACCCCAAACTTTGGCTTATGGTACCCGAGAGGAGCAAATTTCAACCTTGTAGGTTTTTCTGATTCAGACTGGGCGGGAGACAAAGTGGATAGGAAGTCCACTTCGGGAGGGTACCAATTTCTTGGTTGCTCTCTTGTTAGTTGGTCTTCCAAAAAGCAAAGTTGTGTATCTCTCTCGTCCACCGAAGCAGAGTATGTGGCTGCTGGCAGTTGTTGTGCCCAACTTTTATGGATGAGGCAAACTTTAAAGGATTATGGTGTCACTTGTGACAAAGTGCCTCTTTGGTGTGACAATGAAAGTGCCATCAAGATTTCTCTCAACCCGGTGCTACACTTCAAGACGAAGCATATTGAGATTCGGTACCACTTCATCCGGGATCACATTCGGCAAGGAGAGATCGAGCTTCACTACGTCAACACTCATGATAACCTTGCAGACATCTTCACGAAGCCATTGGATGAAGCAAGATTTCGCGAGTTAAGGCATGAGCTAAATACCATTGATTTGAGCAATGTGTCTTGAGCACGTGCACACCCCACCATACTCATCATATTGTCTTTTCTAGGTGTAGGCATGGAAATAGGGGGAGTGATGTTCTCTCAATGAACTCACCCTCCCCCACTATGCATAAATTGATACGCTTTTCACATTCGTCATTTATGATGACACTTGTGTCTCAAAGATGAGTTATGGTTATGGGCCCAAGGATAATTCTTCGCGGTGCCATGCCAGTTGACTCTAACATTGGTGGCTTCGGCCACCACCCTCCGTTTTCTTTCTGGTTGGTTTTTGGTCTTCGTGTTTTTCTCGTACTACAGTGACATTCTCCATCCCAAGCCATCCCATCCCAGCCATCTATTCCAATGTACACAAGTTTGCTAACATGGAGTGAGTGGGCTCACCCAGGCGGTACAACCGGTGGTTCTAGCGGTTCTACCACTAAATCACTAGTTTCCAGCCCAACGGTTGTACCGGTCTAGAGCAGGCGGTTCTACCGCTAATTCTCTGACCTGTACCCCCGGCCGGTACTACCGGTCGTGTTTAGCGGAACTACCGCCTGGCGCGGAAGTACCGCTCCACCACCTGGCAGCTGCCGGACCGGTACTACCGGTCCCCGGACCGGTACTACCGGTGCTGATCTGGGGAGGTATATAAAGCACGGGTTGAAGGGGTTTCTTCCTCACCCGTTCATTATTCCCCCCCCAGCCGCCGGTTACTCCGCTCTCTGCCCCGTAGCGCCCTCCGGCTCTACGGATCCGTCGGCCCCTCACTGGATCTACTCCGTGGAGGCCGCTCCTCCTTCGATCTCCTCCCATGGACACCGGTATTGCCCTGCTTCTTCTTGGTATTAGGGTTCCTCTTGAATCCTCTTTCCAGGGCAATGCGTGTAGTCCTCCATTTTTGGCTAAATGTTTTGAGGGAGAGGTCCGTATAGTTTCCTATTCACTTGTGCGTAATTAGAATAGACACCGTGCATGTAGTTTTTGAGATCGGGTAGTTTCCTTCTTCTCCATAGATCCGTTCTCAGCGGAACTACCGGTCTCTCGACCGTACTACCGCTGGCCGGAACTACCAGTGCTCATACCGGAACTACCGGTTGCTCTGAACCCATATGCAATGTCTCTATTCTTCGTACGTACTAGTGAATTATTCTTCCGCTCTTGTGTACATTCCTCTCATCTTTTCTGGGTTGCTATGTGTTCTTCCTGTGCGTTTGCAGGTGGCTCTAGCTCTCGCTCTGGTCAGTTCGCCAAAAGGAAGGCCCGTAGGGGCAAGAGGCCTGCCGATGATGAAGATGTTCCCGAGGTTGTGATCCCCTCCAAAACAACTCGCCGGGAAAAGTCAGTGGCAGCCAAGCAGCGTGCAGCGCTTCCGATGTACAAATGGAAGCTTTCTGACTGGGAGAAGTTTCGGTTTCAAGACCACTACACCGCACCACCTCCTCCTCGTTGGAATAATCCTCGTTTCCGCAATGAGATGCAATTGAGGATTGTGGATGACATCTTTGAGCATCACAAGAACAAGTTCACCCGTATGTGGTCAATTGACCTTGCCAAGTGGAGAAGCAACCCTGCTTACTTTGGAGAGGCTCTGGAAGTCTGTGAGGAGTTTGATCTAGTCAAGCTCATGGAGCTGCGTTGTGACTTTGATGTGGAACTCATTCATCAGTTCTATGCTACTGTCCACTTCGGCAGTGACGATCAGTGTCACCTCTCATTTATGTGCCGGGACGAGTTCTTCCGTGTTCCCTGGAGTGCTTTCTGCAATGCCTTGGGCTATGAAGACACTGGCTTGGAGGGTCAAGGTGGTCTCCGTCCTCACGACCGGGCCCAACCCATGGATAAAGTGAAGCTTGCTCCTCTCTACATCCCTGGTCATGGCATAATAGGTAAATCCAATGACCTCCTGCCTGTTTATGACATCCTTCACCGTGTGTTCCGGTGTGTGCTGCTGCCCAAGGTTGGGAACCAGGATGATATCTATGGCTATCTTGTGGATCTGCTTGTGGCAATGAAGACAAAGCGTGGCAAGGGCATTACTTTTGATGTTTCCAAATGGATGTGGGAGGAGATGTACAACTGTGTCTGGTACCGCAAGGTACCAATCTACGCTCCCTTTGTGATGCGTTTCCTTTACTCAGTGTGGGAAGTGAGGAGGCCTGGAGTGCCCTTTCTACTCTGGACAGGCTTACGGAGCACGAGGTCAAGGTTCTGAGACAGAAGAAGCATAAGACTCCTAGGTTCGCTGCGGGCAATGAAGAGGATGTCTTTGCTACCTCAGATGATGATGACTTTGAGCTAGAGGCTGGGGCCAAGCCCTCCTGGGTGGAGAAACTTACTGCCAAGGTTAAGAAGACCTTCTGTCTGCAGGCCCACGTCCAGAAGAAGCTCTACAAAGCTCATGTGAATGAAAAGATGGCGCGTCGCCGGCAGATTCAGCTGATGAGGCACCTCAATGTGCCTGATGTGAAGAGCGGTTCCGAGAAGAGCATCACTCCTGAGGACAGGTGGTGCATTGCCAACTGTTAGTGGTCAGACGATGAGCCCACAACCTCCACCACTCGAGCGACTGCGGATGCAATGGAGACTGACGCTGAGATTGCCGAGGACGACAAAGACACTGAAGGCTCTGATGATGGTGACTCAGATGACTCTCTGGCGACTGGCGAGGAGCTGTACTGAGCCCTGGGGCGTTAGTCTCGCTCTTTTCCTTTTTGGTGCTTGATGCCAAAGGGGGAGAGTTGAGTATTGCTAGGTCACGGGAGTTGCATGGGAGTGTTTCTTGGTGTTTGCGTTTATTTGTGCTTCTCTGTGAACTTCCTTAGTTTCTATGCTCTTTGAACTTCGTTACCGTGAACTCCTGTTGCATGGTGTAAGACATGTGCCACCATCTTAATTATCCATGCATGTTGCTTTCATATGTTCTGTTGTTTATCTGTTTTAATGTTATATCCGTTTTAATGTTAAGTCACTGGTTGGTTTATAAAACCTAGGGGGAGCATAGATCCTAGTGTCAGCACTTTTGCATTCCAAAAGCAAACTCTATTAAGTGCTCACGTTCAGGGGGAGCTTTTCCTTATTCTATAAACTCCCGTGATCGTTTCGTGGTTGTCATCATTCACCAAAAAGGGGGAGATTGTAAGGGCATCTCTTGCCTGAGGTTTTGGTGATGATGACAATCCGTGTTTGGGCTAATCGTGTGTCAATATTACTCAGGTTGATAACATGTGGCACAAGACGGTTAGTCTTTCTCTCTTTAAGGAAAAGATCGAAGACGGAGTTTCCAATGCCTTTCTGTTTCTTTTGGTCATAGGAAATCCGTACTATTAAGAGGGAACCCACATCGGAAGGTAATTGGTGAATCAAGTCACGCACACAGATTCTTTGCACCCACCATATTGCCTCCGTTCGTAGAGAGAGATGTCCCATGTCATTTCTCCCTTTTGTAGATTTCTCCACAGCGGTAGTTCCGCCCTCTTGGGCGGTTGTACCGGTGGCCGGTAGTTTCGGTCAAACCACCGCCCCAAGTACCGCTCAGGGGTGATACCCTCTGTACTGGGTGCGGTGGTAGACCGGTGGTGGCCCGGAAGTACCGGTAAGACCGGTACTACCGGTGTTCCGGGCGGTAGTACCGCTCTGACTGCCACCACGCAGAGACTATCTGCCACGCGGTAGTTCCGGCCCAACCACCGTCCCAACTACCGCCCCTGGTTGAAACCTTCTGGTTTCCAAGCGGTAGTTAACCGGAGGTTGGGCGGTAGTTCCGGTTTTCTCCGGAAGACCGGTACTACCGGGCAAGTCACCGGAAGTACCGCTCTAGTGGCTCGGGCGCAGGTTTCTTCACTCACCGGTACTACCGGCTGGAGCAGCGGAACTACCGGTCCTATGGAAATCTGCACATAACGGTTGGATTTGGGGTGTCCCTATTTAAGGACCCCCTTCTCCTACCTCCACCTTATCTCTTACCTCTCTCTCTCCACCATTAATGCCATTAAAGCTTTCTTGCCCGATCTCTCTCCCTAGCCAACCAAACTTGTTGATTTGCTAGGGATTGAAGGAGGAGACCTAGATCTACACTTCCACCAAAGGAAACTTGATTCCCCCATACTTTCTTGTGTGGATTTTGTTACTCTTGGGTGTTTGAGCACTCTAGACAGAAGAGGTCACTTCGGAGCCACAATCCATTGTGGTGAAGCTCCGGAGTTTCGTTGGGAGCCTCCAATTAAGTTGTGGAGAGAGCCCCAACCTTGTTTGTAAAGGTCCGGTTGCCACCTTCAAGGGCACCACTAGTGGATTCACGGCACCTTGCATTGTGTAAGGGCGTGAGGAGAATACGGTGGCCCTAGTGGCTTCTTGGGGAGCATTGTGCCTCCACACCGCTCCAACGAAGACGTACTTCCCCTCAAAGGGAAGGAACTTCGATATCACATCCTTGTCTTCACCGCCTCCACTTGTGGTTATTTCTTACCTTTACTTTTGCAAGCTTTACTTGTTAATTCCTATAGCCTGCTTGTGTTGTTGTTTTCGTTCCTTCCTCTAGTTGTCATCTTAATAGTATATCTAGACAACTTACTTTGATGCTTAATTTAAAGTGGTTAAGAAAAGCTAAAAATGTTAGTTGCCTATTCACCCCCCCTCTAGTCAACCATATCGATCCTTTCATATCCGTTTGTTGCTTGCCTATGCTTCTCATCATAACTTTAAGTTGCAACAAATGGATGTGAAAATTGCATTTCTTAATGGTCCTATTAATGAGTTGGTGTATGTCAAACAACCCCTGGGGTTTGAGGATCCTAAGTTCCCCAATCACGTGTATCAACTTGATAAGGCACTCTATGGCCTTAAACAAGCCCCACGTGCATGGTATGAGCATCTTACCGAGTTGTTGCAAGATCGTGGGTTTGAAATTGGGAAAATCGACCCCACTCTTTTTACTAAGAAGATCAAAGGGGAGTTGTTTGTCTGCCAACTATATGTTGATGATATTATCTTTGGTTCACCTAACAAAGCTTTCAATGACGAGTTTGCCGCACTCATGACCACACATTTTGAGATGTCCATGATGGGAGAGTTGAAGTACTTCCTTGGGTTTGAGATTAAGCAAAGAAGAGAAGGAATCTTCATCAAACAAGCCAAGTACACTCAAGACATGATCAAGAGGTTTAATCTAAGTGATGTCAAGCTGGCTGCTACTCCAATGCCAACCAAGTGCCAACTTGACATTGATCCCAATGGTAAAGCGGTGGATCAAAAGGTATATCGTTCTATGATTGGTTCATTGCTTTACCTTTGTGCATCTAGACCGGATATTATATTGAGTGTGGGAATCTGTGCACGGTTTCAAACTTCACCTAAGGAGAGTCACTTTGTGGCAGTCAAGCGAATCTTTTGATATTTGGCTCATACCCCAAACTTTGGCTTATGGTACCCAAGAGGAGCAAACTTCAACCTTGTAAGTTTCTCTGATTCGGATTGGGTGGGAGACAAAGTGGATAGGAAGTCCACTTCCGTAGGGTGCCAATTCCTTGGTTGCTCTCTGGTAAGTTGGTCTTCCAAGAAGCAAAGTTGTGTGTCTCTCTCGTCCACCGAAGTAGAGTATGTGGTAGCTGGCAGTTGTTGTGCTCAACTTCTATGGATGAGGCAAACTTTAAAGGATTACGGTGTCACTTGTGACAAAGTGCCTCTTTGGTGTGACAATGAAAGTGCCATCAAGATTTCTCTCAACCCGGTGCAACATTTCAAGACGAAGCATATTGGGATTCGGTATCACTTCATCTGGGATCATATTCGGCGAGGAGAAATCAAGCTTCACTATGTCAACACTCATGATAACCTTGCAGATATCTTCACGAAGCCATTGGATGAAGCAAGATTTTGCGAGTTAAGGCATGAGCTAAATATCATAGATTTGAGCAATGTGGGTTGAAACCTTGCACACACTCCTCCCACTCAATATATTTATCTTGCCTAGATGTAGGCATGGACATAGGTGGAGTATTGTTATCTCAATGAACTCTTCCTCCCCCCATTATGCATAAATTGATCAAGTCTTTATTATTTACCATGTTAAATGGTATGAGTGCTTCAAGACGAGTGTTGGTCATGGGCCCAAGGATAGTTCTTAGCGGTGCCATGCCAAGTAGCTCAAACATAGGTGGCTTCGGACACCGACCTCCTTCAAGGAGGAGTGTCTCGTGAGTTGTCTCAGTTGTTTGTTGTTTTCTCTTTCCGTTTGTCGTTTGTGTGCTTTCTTACCCGTCTTTGCATTGCATAAGCCCTCTTGTCGTTCCTGCTTTTTCTTGAGGGAGCGGTACTACCGTGAACTGTCACGGTACTACTGCATAGAGAACTGCGGTACTACCGCAACCAGCACGGCAATTATTTTTTTACTACCGCTGCAAGAGCGGTACTACCGCCCAGCTTGCGGTACTTCCGCCCGGGCGGTACTACCGCGATGACCGCGGTACTACCGCTTTTATTCGAATGACTGGGGGTTATAAGCGGGCAGGGGGAGTTCTAACTCCCCCATACCCATTCATCTCGTCTCCCCCACGTCTCCTCTCTCTCTCTCTCAAGAACAGCGCCGGAGGACCTCGCCGGATCTCCGTCCGCGGCCACTCTCCTCGCATTCCGACCGGAGGGATCGTTCCCCTCCTCGACCTCTTGCCATGGATGAAGGTTTCTCCCCAAAATCCCCTCTTCTTTTTGCCCGTTTGTTGTTTCTAGGTTTTGGGGAGATGCATGTTGTTTTTGTGGTCTTTGTGACCTTATCCATGGAAGATTAGGGTCTAGGAGAGTTGTTGTGGAGTAGAAATGCTAGTACGTATGTTGCTACTAAGTTGTTATGATCAGCCGTAGTACCGTTCGCCCGTTCTACGCGTTCTTGTTCAGATCCGCTTTCGGATCTGACCCCGCGCGGTACTACCGCTGGCTGACCGCGATACTACCGCTCTGACGCATAACGGTACTACCGCCCTACAGAGCGGTACTACCGTGATGAAAGCGGAAGTATTTTTTTAGTACCGCGTCTTGTGCGGTACTACCGCAACACTTCAGTGCAGTACTACCGCCCCCTAGGCAGCACTAAAAATTTACTTCCGCAAAATCCGACCAGTACTACCGCTTGGTTCATACCTACTTCGTAGCACACACATATTATCCTTTCTACATGCTTCATGTGCTTTTTGTGGCTTTTGCATTGATTCTCTTTGTTTTCTTTCATGTTCTTGTGTTTGTGTCTTAGGTGGTGGCTCCGGTTTCAATGTCCGTCGCACAAATCCCAGCCATGACACCGGGTCCAAGCGTCTGCGCACCCAAAGTGATGTTCCTGAGGGCTCCAATGCCCCTCAACGCAGAACCAAGACCACCGCCACCAAGAACAAGGAACCAACTATGACCATGGAGGAGATACCAACTCATGAGTTCATCACAAGGAGGAAGATCAACCCCTATGCAGATCCCCGGGCTCAGTTCCATGGAGATGAACTGTTCTGTGCCAAGCAGCAGTATTGTATCTACACAGAGGTACTCAAGAGCATGCACAACCTGTATGTGGATGTACATTGGATTGACATGACCCACATGCGGAAGGAGGAGCACCGGGCCTACTTTGCTGAGGCTCTAGATCTTGTGGAGCAGTTTGTCATTGAGCACATCATGGCATTTCAAATGGACTTTGACCCAGAGATTGTGGCACAGTTCTATGCTTCGGTGCACTTCCATCCCAAGGAGGAACACAACTTGACTTGGATGACAAATGGACATAAGATGACTGCTACATGGAAAGACTTTATGGATCTGCTTCAGGTTGCTGACGAGGGGCTCCACACTCCTGTTGGAGCTCGCCCTCATGCCAACGAAGATTCTGCCAACAAGGACCGGCTGCTGCCTTTTTATGTGGAGAAGACGCTTGCTAGTGGCAAGAAGACTTGGGTGATGAACCCCTTTTTGGATATCATGCATAGGATCTTCCGCAACACCTTGTTTCCTCGCGTTGGGGACAAGGACAAGGTACATGCATACCTCGTGGACATGTTGCTGATGTGTGAGGAGGCTCGTAGTGCTCAGACTCAACCACTTGATATCTCACATATCATGTGGTGTGAGCTCCGCTTTGCGATTTTCTCTCGCAAAGTGCCTATCTACGGTCCGTTTCTGTTTCTGCTTATCTCCAAGACTTGGGAGAAGCTTTACTCTGATGAGGAGTTTGAGGCCCCGTAGTGGATTCATCATGAACCTATTAGACTTCGCATCAAGAGTCGTTGGGCTAACACCACTACTCGTGCAGAGGCTGCTGCAGCTCAGATGGATGAAGATGAGGAGCCAGTGGAGGAGGAGGCAGCTAAGGACAATTCTGGAGGATATGCTCCTCCCTCGTCTGAGCCCTCGTGGGCTAAGAAGCTGAAGAGGAAGATGAAGGCTCTGCTTTGTATGCAGGAAAAGGGGCAGTACAAGGCTCATGTGACTCACAAGCAATCTCGCCAACGTGACAAGAAAATAATGAAGATCTTTGGTGAGGAACCGTCTGATGGGTCAGAGGAGATCATCACTCCAGAGGCTGAGTGGATTGCCAAACAGGGCTACACATGGTCTGATTCTGAGGAGGAGCAGCAGGAGTCTGACGGAGCACATGACTACTGAGTCCTTCCGCGTGAGCTACCACCTGTCTTAGGTGTCATCTTTCCCTTCGTGGTGTATCGATGCCAAAGGGGGAGAGAGTGTTAGGATTTGCGTCTTGTGCCGTGTTTATTTGCGTTTCGTTGGTCGAACCTTGTCTGCTTGCTTGTGTTTGTGTCGTGTGTGTGAGACCTTCATATGGTGTGAGACATATGCTCCCTTCTCGTTAACTCGTTATTATGTCTATGCTATCTGTTAGGTTGTGAGCAGTTGCTTCACTTGCCCTTTATATGTGCTCACCTTATCCTCCTTACATCCATGTGTAGAATCTTATTCTTTGATGCAAGGAGTATATTGTTTGTAGAATATAGGGGGGGCCTTGATCCTAGTATGTGTGCTATGCAGTCCAAAGCACCTTCTTATGTATGCACACATCTAGGGGGAGCTTACTGCTAGGCTTCTCGCCCCTCGTTGGTTACCCCAAGTGGAAGGTTAGAGATGCAGTGTAGCAGAAGATTTCCCTTGGCAATACCAAGGATCGATTTCCCTGAGACTCCCAGTTTCAACAAGAAGGTGTCAACTGCTAACGGCGCCAGATATTAGCAATCAACGTGGACCTGCACACAGATACAAATAACTTTGCTCCCAACGAGTACAGAGAGGTTGTCAATCCCTCCGGCCTTGTAGTTTACAAAGGATCAAACGCAAGTGATAATAGTGATAGATATAATTGCAATAGTAAATAAAAGCGGAAAGTAAATAGCGGATGTGATCAATGATGGTAATATGGACCGGAGTCTCATGATGTTCACTAGTGATGTCTCTCTCCCAAAAGACGATAAAATAGCTATGTGAGGTAAACGAATTACAGCTGGGCAATTGACAGGACCACGAACGCAAACCAATGCTGACTACATTGCAAGAAAGGTAGAGGTTCAAAGCATGGGCGGTACGCCAAATTAAGTAGACCGAAATCCATCAATATCTACTACTAATCATCCACCTTGAGATATCTATCCAGAACATCTCGCTGGTATTAAGTTGCGAGCCCCACCCATAGTGTAAACTCAAAGCAACAGACAACTGCATTAAAAGAACTTTGCGTAAAGTAAACAATCCTTGCACCCGCGGGCACAAGCACCGTTGTTTTCCCCCTTGTGGCAACAGCACATCCCCTAGACTCATGTTTCTGTCACTCAAACTAGTCATCGAGGGGCATGAACTCACAATCAAGCATAACGTTCCCTCTTGGAGTCACTACCTACTACTTGGCCAAAGCAATAAATAACAACGGAGAACATGCAAGAATTACTTACGAACATAAATATAAAAGAGGTGGATCAAATATATTACTCAAACACAATCTGAACATAATCTCATAATCCATCGGATCCCAGCAAACTCATCATAGCAACAACATAAGGATTACATATGTGCCTCGATCATGTAGGGCAGCTCACGAGGACTAATTAGTGAAGCACAAGAACGAGAGGAGAACATCACATAGCTACTGGTCATGGACCCATGGTCCAAGGGAGACTACTCACAACTCATCCGGGAGGCGTCCATGGTGGTGGAGAAGCTCCCGGTGGTGATCCTCCCCTCCGGCAGGGTGCCGGGAAGAGTTCTCCTGGTGCTCCCGATCTTGGAAGTGGCGGCGGCGGCGGAACAGAGATGAGATCGCGAAAAAAATTTCCCGTCTCGAGGGTTTCGGGAGACGCTTTAAATATATGCCAAAGGGGGGCATCGGAGGAGCCTCGGGGGGCCCAGGCGCCCCCCGGCGCGGCCCAGGGGGGGGGGCGCCACCAGGGCGCCTGGAGCCCTGGTGGCCCCCCCGGCTGTACTTCAAGCGCAAGGTAGCTTCTGGAACGCTGATTTTTATATAATTTTTCTGGATTTTTCCTGGCAGTTCTCGTAATGTGAAAACCTGAAATACAAAAACAGCTGAAAACAGAAACTGGCACTGGGGTGCACTGAGTTAATAGGTTAGTCCAAATATGATCAAAAGTGTATGGAAGTGTATAAATATCATAGCAATATCACCCAAAAGAGGCATGGAGCAAGCAGAAATTATAGATACGTTTTGGACGTATCACTTACCTATATTCTATAACTTTGCTGGGTTTTCTTACTATTCTTTTTTATCCTTGTGCAAATCCCGTATTGTCATCAATCCACCAAAAAGGGGGAGATTGTAAGGGCATATTCCTCCCTAAGTAGTTTTGGTGATTGATGGCAATGCTTTTGCGGACTAATCATGTGCACTGAGCTTTTCAGATATATCTCACCTAGGCACAAGACGATTAAGTGCCCCTCGGAACCTATGGAAGACGGTGTTTCCTTTTGTTTCTTTTCAGTGGAATTGAGTCATAGGAAAGCCATACTATTAAGAGGGGGTCCGCCTCGGAAAGGTTTGGGTGGAATCAACACGTACACGTCTACTCATTCGCACCACCTTTCCTTTGCTTCTTTGGAGCTCCGGCTGTTTTTCTTGTCGATACAAAAACAGTGGCATCCTACTACTACCACTCCTTGGCATGCGGTAGTACCGCTCATAGTATGCATTAGTACCGCACAGACACACGGTAGTACCGCTTCAGAGGTGCGGTAGTACCGCACTACGCGGTAGTACTGTACCGTGGACACGATAGTACCGTGTGACCGGGCCAGCGTCGTAACTAGTACGGTTGTAGGCGCGGAAGTAATTTTTTACTTCCGCGTCCTATGCGGTAGTACCGCTTCGAGCAAGCGGTAGTACCGTGTCAGGTTTTCGCAACGACCGTAAATCTACGGATGTAGCTGCGGTTGTATTTTATTTAGTCCGCGCTTCTCCTCGGCCAGTCTAACCCTACCTTGCGGTAGTACCGCTCCGGCAGTACTACCGCCCGGTGCTTTAACGCAACAGGGCTAGTACTGGCTTGTACTGCACCAGTGGTAGTACCGCAACCAGAGCGGTAGTACCGCTGGGCCGAGCGGTAGTACCGCACTTTGCGGTCAGATTTGTGGGATAACGGTTGGATTTGTTCTCCCACTATATATAGGGAGTCTTCTTCTCCAAGAAGACATACCTCTTCCTCCCCAAAGCTCCATTGTTGCTCAAAGCTCCATTTCCGCCCGATCTCTCTCCCTAGCCAATCAAACTTGTTGATTTCCTTGGAATTGCTTGAGAAGGCATCGATCTACACTTCCACCAAGAGATATTTGATTTCCCCCACTAATCCCTTGCGGATCTTGTTACTCTTGGGTGTTTGAGCACCCTAGATGGTTGAGGTCACCTCGGAGCCATATTCCAGTGTGGTGAAGCTTCGTGGTGTCGTTGGGAGCCTCCAATTCGGTTGTGGAGATAGCCCCAACCTTGTTTGTAAAGGTTCGGTTGCCGCCTTCAAGGGCACCACTAGTGGAATCACGGCACCTTGCATTGTGTGAGGGCGTGAGGAGAATACGGTGGCCCTAGTGGCTTCTTGGGGAGCATTGTGCCTCCACACCGCTCCAACGGAGACGTACTTCCTCTCAAAGGGAAGGAACTTCGGTAACACATCCTCGTCTTCACCGGCTTCACTTGTGGTTATTTCTTTCCTTTACTTGTGCAAGCTTTCCTTGTTTACCTTAGCTAGCTTGCTTGTGAGGTTGTTATCTTTGCTTGCTATAAGTTGTCATCCTAGTTGCATATCTAGACAACTTACTTTGTTGCTTAATTTAAATTGGTTAAGAAAAGCTAAAAAAATTAGTTGCCTATTCACCCCCCTCTAGTCAACCATATCGATCCTTTTAGAAAGCCAATACTACTAAAAGGGGATGAGGTGTTGCTTAATGGATTACTTGCTCAAGTGCTTAGTGATATTGCTCCAAAACCCTCAGCCACTTTCTCCATCCAAATATGTCCTAACCATAAACTCCAACTAGGCCACACCGATACTTCCAACCCGGACCCATCGAGTTTATATTACATAGCCACTGCCAGAAAACCCTAATAGTTCAGTCCGACCGATACGGATCTCGGCCTCACCGAGATGGCCCTCCAATCTCTCTATTATCGTTGTAACATTTCGGTCTCACCGAAATGAGCAATCGGTCTCACCGAGTTTGCTTGACAGACTCTCTGTTTGCTCTTTGCTAAATTCGATCTCACCAAGTTTATGCGATCGGCGCCATCGAGATGATGTTTTGCCCTAATCCCTAGCACATCGGTCTCACCGAGCTGTTCCAGTCGGTCCCCTCCGAGATTCCTAACGTTCACCTGTTTGAACTAATCGGTGCCACCGAGTTGTTCTATTCGGTCTCACCGAGTTGGGTCAAATGTGTGTAATGGTTGGATTTTTTTGTGGAGGCTATATATACCCCTCCACCCCCTCTTCATTTAAAAGAGAGCCATCAGAACGTGCCTAAAATTCTACCATTCATTTTCTGAGAGAAAACCACCTACTCATGTGTTGAGATCAAGACATTCCAATCCTACCAAAATAATCTTGATTTCTAGCCTTCCCCAAGTTGCTTTCCACTCAAATCTTATTTCCACCATATCCAAATCTGTGTGAGAGAGTTGAGTGTTGGGGAGACTATCATTTGAAGCACAAGAGCAAGGAGTTCATCATCACACACCGTCTATTACCTTTTGGAGAGTGGTGTCTCCTAGATTGGTTAGGTGTCGCTTGGGAGCCTCCATCAAGAGATGTGGAGTTGGACCAAGAAGTTTGTAAGGGCAAGGAGATCGCCTACTTCGTGAAGATCTACCCGAACGAGGCAAGTCATTCGTGGACGACGGCCATGGTGGAATAGACAAGGTTTCTTCTTTGTAGACCCTCCGTGGGTGGAGCCCTCAATGCACTTGCGCAGCCATTACCCTTCGTGCGTTGAAGTATCCATCAACGTGGACGTACGATAGCACCACCTATCAGAACCACGCCAACAATCTCCGTGTCTCCATTACATTTGCACTCTCCAAACCCTACCTTTTACCTTCATATGCAGTGTGTTACTTTCCGCTGTTATACTCTTTGAATTGCATGTGTAGGAAAATTGCGTGACATGTACAACTTACTAAAATATGCCCACAACTAAAATTGGGAAAGGGCTAGATTTTTTATTTGGTCAAATAGTCTAATCACCCCCTCTAGACATACTTTCGATCCTACTAGTGGTATCAGAACATTGGTTTCCATTTGCCTTGATTTCCATAGCTTAGGTGATCATAGCCTTCGTTTCACAACCCAGGAGAGTATGGCGTCTAGCGAAGGAAATTATCACCGTAGAGGTCCTTACTTTGATGATCCTAATTTTGCTAGTTGGAAGCATAAGATGAGAATGCATATTCTTGGTCATAACCCTGCCGTTTGGGCTGTTATTCGTATTGGCTTGCAAGGTGAATACTTCGAGGATGGAAAAGAACCGGATCATGAAGCAACAACGGAAGAAATGAAGATGTTCCAATATAATGCTCAAGCTTGCGATATTCTCTTCAACGGATTGCGCCCTGAAGAATACAACAAAATCAACCGCCTTGAGAATGCAAAGGAAATTTGGGATACTTTGGTTGATATGGATGAAGGCCCGAGTCCGTCAAGGAATCCAAGTTGGATGTGCTTCAAAGTCAACTTGACAAGTTCAAGATGAAGGATGGTGAAGGAGTCGCCGAAATGTACTCTAGGCTTGCTCTCATTACAAATAAGTTTATCGACTTAGGAAGTGAAGATATGACCGACAAATTCATCATCAAGAAAATGCCTTGGATGGAAAATATGATACCATGTGCATATTGATCCAATGATGCCCAATTATAAAGATCTCAACCCTACGGAATTCATTGGTAGAATTGTTGCTCATGAGATGTCTCTCAAGGATAAGGAAGAGCTCCAAAAAAATTCTAGTGGTGCATTCAAAGCATCATGTGATGCTACCACAACGTCAAGTAAGAAACAAATCTTCAATGAAGAATTGAGCCTAATGGTGAAGAACTTCAACAATTTCTACAAGAATCGAAGCAAAGATAGAAGATCCAAGTTAAGATCCTACAATGACAAAAGATCTTCTAGTCGTGATCGCAATTGCGACAACTGTGGAAGACCCGAGACTATTCCAATGAGTGTACGGCTCCCTACAAGAAAAGAAAAGATTCACCCAAAAGGAGGAGTACAAGAGATGAATGATCTACAAGAGAGAGAAGGAGTAGAGATGATCGTTATGAACGAAGACCCTCTCGTAGAAGCAAGGATTCAGAAAGGAAGGACAAGTCATCAAAGAGCTACACAAGACGAAGAATCAAGCTCACATTGGTGAATGGGTATCCGGTTCGACTCCGACAACTACTCTGAGAGAAGCTATCACTCTGATGCCAAATATACTCAAGATGAAGTTGTTGTCTTAATTGCTCTAGTGTCATCCAACTCCTACGATATATTTGACTCACCGAATGAAGGAATTGGAAGATGCTTCATGGCTAAAGGTACAAAGGTATCACACCCAGAGTATCTTGATTTCAATAGTGATGAAGAAGATTTGCTAGGTGATGATGAATTACGTGTTGACAAAGCTAATGATGAAAAATGTGATGAACTTGATAGTAATCATGATAGTCAAGATGAAATTGATGACAATGATAAGAAGGAGATTGAGTGCCTAACTAAAGAACTAAACACTCCTAAGTTAGCTCATGAAACAACTCTAGATGATCATAGAGAGCTCCTAAGGACTCATGAGAAGCTATGCTTTGAGAAGCTAAATTGTGAGCAAGAGCATTAGTTCCTAAACTCTATCAATGATGATCTTCGAAAGAAGAGTTCTTCTTACATTGCCAAACGTCTCCTATTGTCTACTTATATGCCACAAGTAAAATCTAGCAACAAAAGCAAGAAAGATTCTTCTAGTAGTAGTAACAATAACCATGCTAAATCTAATATTGTTACATCTAGTAATTCTCTTGATTCCATTAATGATTCTCTTAGCCAAGTTACACTTGATCAAGAAAATAGCTTATTGAAGGGAATTATAGAGAAATGTGTTTACAAAAGCCTTGCAAATAGTAAGCAATTTGAGGAAATTGTACGCAAGCAAGGAAGGCATCGGAAGAATCAAGGTGTTGGTTTTGAACGAAAGTTCAATGCCAATGGAGTTGAATGGGAAGAAGGTATTCCAAGACAAAGTTTGTTCCTCAACAAGAGAAGTATGGACCCACTTCTTTTGAGGGAACACAAGCTCAAGATATCTTCCTCCACAACACCACAAGCTAAAGGGAAAGGGCAAGCTTCAAGAAGAGATTTGCTCATTTTAAGAAGCTCCTAAGGCCATGGTCAAGTGGGTTCCCAAGACTATGTCAAGCTCTACATCTTCAAGTTCAACTACGATTCCAAGGATTCCCATTAAGTTGATGTGGATCCCAAAGAAGAAGAACTTGAGAGTTCTTAAGGGTGACTCTGCCAACATACTTCACTCACGTTCATATTGGCAAGGACTTATGCAATCAACTTTCATATCTTGCATCAAGTTCATGGAGTCACAAACCCTCTTGTTGGTAAGACAAGGGACAAGGTAACCAATTGCTTTCATGGACAACATCATATGTGCAATTCACTCTATGTCTATGGATATCGTTGTATGTTCCTTGTGGGACTAACCCATGTAGGTATTGAAAGTGAAACACTCCAAAGGATTGCTCCAAATGATCTGCATCAACATTGAGCATCCATATCTTCACTATCTACATGAAGTCATCATTGACAAAACCCAATGTTAGTTCATCCCTCTTAGGAGGGGATATCACATCTAGAGGGAGCTTTACTCTAATAAAATGAGCTAAAGCAACTCTAATGGTGTGAACACATTAATGCTTTATGTAAAGGTGGTAACTCTACTTGAGATTAAATGGTGAGCATGACCTATGATCAAATGTTCTCATTTGAATCCTAAGGCAATATACTCGTATATAGAAGACCTAGTCATCGCCAATTGCTTGATAGATTCTAGAACTGTATGTGCATGCTTTGACACATGATTTATTTTCTATCTTATTGTGTGAGCATGTTGGTTGCATATTTTCTTCATTTGAGGACATCCATTTGTTGTTTTGATTATTTGTTTTTTATTGGCCAAATGGAATGCCTAAGAAACTTCTCTAGCTATCTATGCTCTTCTTATCTCAAATTCTATTCATTCCACATCACAAAATTTGAACAAGGCTTTTCAGACCCTCCGGGTGAGGAGCACTCGGAGTCACCGATCCGACAAGGGATGATTTCCAAAACCTGCTTGTGCATTTTGCTCTGACCAACAAACTCCTATTCGGTCCCATCGAAATCACCAGACTGATCTAGGTTTTTATCTCGGTGATACCGATTAGAATGACTCGGTTCCACCGAGTTGCACTAACTGCACACAGTTTTGCTTCTCGGTGCCAACGGAACATTCCACTCGGTGCCACCGACAACTACTAGGTATATATGCTTTGCGTACCTGTACGGTTGAAAATTCCTTCGAACCAAAAAAGTCTGTGCCCCAGTACTGCTGCCCCCTTGGTCTCCGGATCATCGTTGTCTCCGCCTGTGCGCCTCCGTCACACGTCTTCGCCGCCGTCAATGTGATTCTCCACTGCTGTTGCCGCCGTAGCGAATCATCTCCAAGTTAGGGTACGGTTCGATCCTTTGTGCTTTCTCCCTATCTAATTCAATGCACAAAGTTAATGCCAAGTTTCTTGCCACGACTGAGAACTTTCTATCCACAAGAAAAATTCCTTAGAATAGATTCGATGAAAAAAAATAGGGTTAGATTTTCACTGATCTCATCTCGGACCGAACGAAATGAAGTTGTCGGTCCCACCGGTTGGCCCTGGCCATTGCACTAAGTACAACTCGGTCTGACCGAAGTGTACTGATCGGTGAGACCAAACGCAAAACCTTAGTGCAACCCTAGCATCTCAGAGTCACCGAACTACAACTCGGTCTGACCGAGTCTATATGTTTAGACTGTGTTTATGCTTCGGTGTCTCCGAGATTTTCATATCGGTAGCTCCGAAATGCTTTCTGCAGAAAACTAAAACTAAAATTTTCACTCAAACTTTATCAAAATGAGCTGTATTTTGTGATGCTCATCCAGTCTACCCATACCTATCTATTTACAGGGTCAGATTTGCAAGATGTCTGATGCAAGTGTCTATCAGAATAGGTCTGATCATGAGGTTGATCTCAGTGAGGGCTCAAGCCCCAATGAAATCTATTATGATAGTAGCAGAAGCACTCCTGGCAATCTACCAAAAGCTGCTACTAGGACAAGGAAGAAGAGAACCTCAGACAGTGAGGATGAGGATTTTGTTGCTAATGAGGCCACTTCCAAGAAGAAGTTTGTCTCAAAGGAATATAGTTCTGCAGCTGCTACCAAACCTGGTCTCAAGAAGAAAGCTCCTTTCAAGAGAGCTCCTATGTCAAAAGCCAGATAATCCACTTCTGCTCCAGATCAAGAGAATGGTGATGCACCAAGTGGTGCTAGTGAGAAGAAAAGAAAAGAGAGATTGCAGAAAACTTTTGCCAGAGTGATTGGGAGGCCATCAATGATGTTAGAGGAAGAAGGGGAGGAGGAGATTCAGCTAATGCACCCCCCTGCCAAATCTTAGAAGTTGATGGTAGATGCCATGAAATCTACTGTTGCTCCCTCCAAACCCAAGAAAGCACCCAAGTCTGCACCTAAGGCTACTGCTCCCAAAAGATCCACCAGAAACATTCCTGCTTCTGAAAAGAACAAGGCCCTAGTGCCAGAGGTTCAAGAGGATGAAGAGCTCCAAGTGCTCAGGAGATTGAAGCCCAAGATTCCAGACCATGATGATGGACATCCAATGGACGAGAATATGAACTAAGGAAGGATAGTGGAGGAAAATTGATCCCTCTTCGGTGAGGAGAAGAACAGCTATTGACTACAGGTTCCACACCAAAGAACAACAAGATTTTTATGAGACAAATTTGTTCGACAAGAAGCCCATTGTGTGTGATATGAAGTGGGTGGATTGGAAGTACGTCGATGCTAATGAAGGCTACTTCCCCCATGTTCATGAGAGCTTCAGGCTGGTAGGTGTTGATGCTTTTGTTGGACAAAAGCTCACCAAATGGAATGATGAAATGGTGATGCAGTTTCACTCTACTACACATTTCTATCCAGATGGGAAGATCGTGTGGATGACTGTGGGCACAAGATACCAATCATCAATCTCACAGTGGGCTAGTCTTATCAATGCCCCAAAAGAAGATGATGATGATATTGGTATATATGGCAAACCCAGGATGGATCACAACACTATGGCAAACATGTACACAACCATTCCCTATGAAGCACTGGAAACTCACAAGTCTAGCTCCATATACTATCTGCTTGCTGGATTAGCTACCACAAACACCATACTAAGGCATACCCTTTTGCCGAAGTCTGGAGATCAGATAATGATTCATGGACAGTCCATTAACCTACTGCATTTATTTGATGTTCCCCAGAAGTTGAAAGTCATGGGCCTGATTGTAGAGACAATCAAGATAACTTCCACTGATCAGAAGAGGTCATGTGGATATGCACCACATATACAGATGCTAATCAACTCCAAAGTTGGAACTAGAACATATCTACTTGACAAAGAGCACCTTCCTATTCAGCCTGAGTTTGAGGATAATGAAGTGGTGATGGCACATCCAACATCTGTTGAGGCCAAACAGAAGGCAGAAAAGGCAAAGGCAGAAAAGGTAGCAAGTGCTTCAAATGCTCCAATCGAAATCTCAAGATCAACTGACATATCTGTTAGAAGCAACTCTAAGAACTAAGCAAAGTCTGGCCAACTTAGCCAAGAATCAAGAGAGCCTAGAGCGGATAGTGGAAGATAAGATGTATAATCTTGATGTTAAGGTCACTGCTACCTCTTGAGCATGTGTTGGTTTTCCCTTGAAGAGGAAAGGGTGATGCAGCACAGTAGCATAAGTATTTCCCTCAGTTTTGAGAACCAAGGTATCAATCCAGTAGGAGACTACACGCAAATCCCTCGTACCTGCACAAACAAATAAGAACCTTGCAACCAACATGATAAAGGGGTTGTCAATCCCTTCACGGCCACTTGCAAAAGTGAGATCTGATAGAGCTAATAAGTTAAATATTTTTGGTATTTTTGTTGTATAGATTGAAAAGTAAAGATTGCAAAATAAAAGATAGCTAGTTGCTGGAAGATTAATATGATGGAAGATAGACCCGTAAGCCGTAGGTTTCACTAGTGGCTTCTCCCAAGATAGCATATTCTACGGTGGGTGAACAAATTACTGTCGAGCAATTGATAGAAAAGGGCATAGTTATGAGAATATCTAGGCATGATCATGTATATAGGCATCACGTCCGTGACAAGTAGACCGAAACGATTCTGCATCTACTACTATTACTCCACACATCGACTGCTATTCAGCATGCATCTATAGTATTAAATTCATAAGAATAGAGTAACGCCTTAAGCAAGATGACATGCTGTATAGGGATAAACTCATGCAATATGATATAAACCCCATCTTTTTATCCTCGATGGCAACAATACAATACATGCCTTGCTGCCCCTGCTGTCACTGGGAAGGACACCGCAAGATTGAACCCAAAGCTAAGCACTTCTCCCATTGCAAGAAAGATCAATCTAGTAGGCCAAACCAAACTGATAATTCAAAGAGATTTGCAAAGATATTTAAATCATGCATATAAGAATTCAGAGAAGAACCAAATATTGTTCATAGATAATCTTGATCATAAACCCACAATTCATCGGATCTCGACAAACACACCGCAAAAAGTATTACATCGAATAGATATCCAAGAAGATCGAGGAGAACTTTGTATTGAGATCCAAAGAGAGAGAAGAAGCCATATAGCTAATAACTATGGACCCAAAGGTCTGTGGTAAACTACTCACAACTCATCGGAGAGGCTATGGTGTTGATGTAGAAGCCCTCCGTGATCGATTAGCCCTCCGGTGGAGCTCCGAAAAAGGCCCCAAGATGGGATCTCACGGGTACAGAAGGTTGCGGCGGTGGAAATAGGGTTTCATGGTGCTCTCGGATGTTTTCAGGGTATATGATTATATATAGGAGGAAGAGGTACGTCGGTGGAGCTACGAGGGGCCCACAAGGGTGGGGGGAGTGCCTACCCCCTTGGGCGCGCACTCCTACCTCGTGGCCACCTCGTGGCTTCCCTGGCGTGTACTCCAAGTCTTCTGGGTTGCGTTTGTTTCAAAAACGATCCCCGCGAAGGTTTCATTCCGTTTGGACTCCGTTTGATATTCCTTTTCTGCGAAACACTGAAATAGGAAAAAAACAGCAATTTGCACCGGGCCTTGGGTTAGTAGGTTAGTCCCAAAAATAATATAAAAGTGCATAATAAAGCCCATTAAACATCCAAAACAGATAATATAATAGCATGGAACAATCAAAAATTATAGAGAAGTTGGAGGTGTATCAAGCATCCCCAAGCTTAATTCCTGCTCGTCCTCGAGTAGGTAAATGATAAAAACAGAATTTTTGATGTGGAATGCTACCTAACATAATTCTCAATGTAATTTTCTTTATTATAGCGTGAATGTTCAGATCCGAAAGATTCAAGACAGAAGTTTAATATTGACATAGGAATAATAATACTTCAAGCATACTAACAAAGCAATTATGTCTTCTCAAAATAACATGGCCAAAGAAAGTTCATCCCTACAAAATCATATAGTTTGGTTATGCTCCATCTTAGTCACACAAAATGCCCAAATCATGCACAACCCCGGTTTCAGCCAAGCAATTGTTTCATACTTCAATTTTTTCAAACTTTTTCTACTTTCACGTGATACGTGAGCGTGAGCCATGGATATAACACTATAGGTGGAATAGAGTGGTGGTTGTGGAGAAGACAAAAAGGAGGAAGATGGTCTCACATCGACTAGGCGTATCAATGGGCTATGGAGATGCCCATCAATAGATATCAATGTGAGTGAGTAGGGATTGCCATGCAACGGATGCAGTAGAGCTATAAATGTATGAAAGCTCAACAAAAGAAACTAATTGGACGTGCATCCAACTTGCTTGCTCACGAAGACCTAGGGCATTTGAGGAAGCCCATCGTAGGAATATACAAGCCAAGATCTATAATGAAAATTTCCCACTAGTATATGAAAGTGACTAAACAAGAGACTCTCTATCATGAAGATCATGGTGCTACTTTGAAGCATAAGTGTGGAAAAAAGATAGTAGCATTGTCCCCTTTTTCTTTTCTTTTCTTTTTTTGGTCCTTCCTTTTTTTCATTTGGCCTTTATCTTTGTTGGCCTTTTTTTATTTGGCCTTTCTCTTTTTTATGGGAAAATGCTCTAATAATGATGATCATCACACTTCTATTTATTTACAACTCAAAGATTACAACTTGATACTAGAACAAAATACGACTCTATATGAGTGCTTCCGGCGGTGTACCGGGATGTGCAATGAATCAAGAGTGACATGTATGAAAAATTATGCATGGTGCCCTTGCCACAAATACGATGTCAACTACATGATCATGCATGGCAATATGACAATGACAAAGCACGTCATAATAAACGGAACGGTGGAAAGTTGCATGGAAATATATCTTGGAATGGCTATGGAAATGCCATGATAGGTAGGTATGGTGGCTGTTTTGAGGATGGTATATGGTTGGTGTATTGTACCGGCGAAAGTTGTGCGATACAAGAGAGGCTAGCAATGGCGGAAGGGTGAGAGTGCGTATAATCCATGGACTCAACATTAGTCATAAAGAACTCACATACTTATTGCAAAAAATATACAAGTCATCAAAACAAAGTACTACACGCATGCTCCTAGGGGAAGGATTGGTAGGAGTTAACCATCGCGCGAACCCGACCTCCACATAAAGGATGACAATCAAAGAAATACCTCATGCTTCAAATTTGTCACACAACGGTTACCATACGTGCATGCTACGGGACTTGCAAACCTAAACACAATTATTTCTCAAATTCACAACTACTCTACTAGCATGACTCTAATATCACCATCCTCATATCTCAAAACAATCATCAAGTATCAAACTTCTCATAATATTCAATGCACTTTATATGAAAGTTTTTATTATACCCATCTTGGATGCCTATCATATTAGGACTAATTTTATGACCAAAGCAAATTACCATGCTGTTCTAAAGGACTTTCAAATTAATATAAGTGAAGCATGAGAGATCAATAATTTCTATAAAATAAAACCACCACCGTGCTCTAAAAAGATATAAGTGAAGCACTAGAGCAAAACTATCTAGCTCAAAAGATATAGGTGAAGCACATAGAGTATTCTAATAAATTCTGATTCATGTGTGTCTCTCCCAAAAGGTGTGTACAACAAGGATGATTGTGGTAAACTAAAAATCAAAGACTCAAATCATACAAGACGCTCCAAGCAAAACACATATCATGTGGTGAATAAAAATATAGTCTCAAGTAAAGTTACCGATAAACGAAGACGAAAGAGGGGATGCCTTCCCGGGGCATCCCCAAGCTTAAGCTTTTGGTTGTCCTTAAATTTTACCTTGGGGTGCCTTGGGCATCCCCAAGCTTAGGCTTTTGCCACTCTTTATTCCATAGTCCATCAAATCCTTACCCAAAAACTTGAAAACTTCACAACACAAAACTTAATAGAAAATCTCGTGAGCTCCGTTAGTATAAGAAATCAAACCACCACTTTAAGGTACTGTATTGAATTCATTATTTATTTATATTGGTGTTAAACCTACTGTATTCCAATTTCTCTATGGTTCATACCCCCCGATACTAGCCATAGATTCATTAAAATAAGCAAACAACACACGAAAAACAAAATCTGTCAAAAACAGAACAGTCTGTAGCAATATGTAACTTTTGAATACTTCTGTAACTCTAAAAATTATGAAATGAACTGGTGGATGTGAGGAATTTGTCTATTAATCATCTGCAAAAAGAATCAACCCAAAAGCACTCTCCAGTAAAAAATGGCAGCTAATCTCGTGAGCGTAAAAGTTTCTATTTTTTACAGCAAGATCGCAAAGACTTCACCCAAGTCTTCCCAAAGGTTCTACTTGGCACAAACACTAACTAAAACACAAAACCAGATCTAACCAGAAGCTAGATGAATTATTTATTACTAAACAGAAGTAAAAGCAAAGAACATAAAATTGGGTTGCCTCCCAACAAGCGCTATCGTTTAGCGCCCCTAGCTAGGCATTTGATAATTCAATGATGCTCACATGAAAGATAAGAATTGAAGCACAAGAGAGCATCATATAGCATGTGAAAATCACATCTAAGTCTAACATGCTTCCTATGCATAGGCATTTTATAGTGAAACAAATCAAGACAAGCAATATCTAGCATATGCAAGGAAGAAAAAGAAAACAAGATCAATCTCAACATGAAGAGAGGTAATTTAGTAACATGAAGATTTCTACAACCATATTTTCCTCTCTCACAATAATTGCATGTATGATCATATTCAAACTCAACAATATAGCTATCACATAACATATTTTCTTCATGATCCACATGCATGCAAAGTAGAAACTCTTCCAAAATAGTGGGATTAACATTAACTAAAGTCATGACCTCTCCAAACGCACTTTCATCAAAAATTTCATAAGATTGAAAATTCTACAAATATGTGGGATCTAAAGTTGACACTCTTCCAAACCCACTTTCAATATTATTGCAAACATTATTATCAATCTCATATTCATCATGGGGCTTAAATAAATTTTCAAGATCATAAGAAGAATCACCCAATCATGATTATTGCAACAAATAGTAGTCATAGCAAAACTAGCATCCCCAAGCTTGAGGTTTTCCATATCATTAACACAATTGACCTTAAGAGAATTTATAATAACATCATTGCAATCATGCTTTTCATCGAAGGAACTATCAAGTATGGGTGCAATAGCAACGATCTCATGTTTAACATAAGGAACTATAGAAAATTCATCTTCATAAATATTGGCATCATGGCCACAAGAATAGCAAGCATCATGTTCATCAAGGGACATTTCAATCAAATCATCATAATCATAATTATCTATAGATTCATGCATATCATTATTTTCTTCCAAAGCAGCGGTCATTCTTTCAATAAATTCTTTGACATAGACATTATGAGCATAGTTTTCATAGCAATATTTAAGTATGTCAAATTTTTCAGATTCATAGAGAGTAATATCATACTTTTCAATCAAAGAAGCAATTTCATAAGCACCCTTAAAAGCAACAAAATCTTCAATTTGTTTGATATCATAGTAACTATAAACACCCTTTGCATAAGATGATAAGATTTCACTATCATTAAGCTCACATAGGTAGGGGAGGTGTTTTTAGAGTTCTTAGAGGAACAAGTAAAATCATAAATTTCACAAAGATTCCAAGCATAACACAACAATCTGTTTATTTGATCCCATAAGAGTCTCCGTTTTTCAGACAAACAGTGACGCACAAAATGAGCATGCTCATCTAAATATTTCCCATCAACTAATCTAGTTGGGGTTTCAGCACGAGCGCATAAGGATCGAAGATGATCCAAGTAGAACACTTTAAGTGGATCCATATCAATAGATTTTTAGCAAGCAAAGATGCAAGCAAATAGAAGGCACATGGAAACACAAACAAAGATACATACGGGAAGAAGGCGAAGAAAAGGCAAAGGTGAAGTGGGGGAGAGGAAAACGAGAGGCAAATGGCAAATAATCTAATGCGAGGGATAAGAGTTTCTGATGGGTACTTGGTATGTCTTGACTTGAGCGTAGATCTCCCCGGCAACGGCACCAGAAATCCTTCTTGCTACCTCTTGAACATGCGCTGGTTTTCCCTTGAAGAGGAAAGGGTGATGCAGGAAAGTAGCGTAAGTATTTCCCTCAGTTTTGAGAACCAAGGTATCAATCCAGTAGGAGACTACACGCAAATCCCTCGTACCTGCACAAACAAATAAGAACCTTGCAACCAACATGATAAAGGGGTTGTCAATCCCTTCACGACCACTTGCAAAAGTGAGATCTGATAGAGATAATAAGATAAATATTTTTGGTATTTTTGTTGTATAGATTGAAAAGTAAAGATTGAAAAATAAAAGATAGCTAGTTGCGGGAAGATTAATATGATGGAAGATAGACCCGGGAGCCATAGATTTCATTAGTGGCTTCTCTCAAGATAGCATATTCTACGGTGGGTGAACAAATTACTGTCGAGCAATTGATAGAAAAGCGCATAGTTGTGAGAATATCGAGGCATGATCATGTAGGCATCACGTCCGTGACAAGTAGACCGAAATGATTCTGCGTCTACTACTATTACTCCACACATCGACCACTATCCAGCATGCATCTAGAGTATTAAGTTCATAAGAACAAAGTAACACCTTAAGCAAGATGACATGATGTAGAGGGATAAACTCATGCAATATGATATAAACCCCATCTTTTTATCCTCGATGGCAACAATACAATACGTGCCTTGCTGCCCCTGCTGTCACTAGGAAAAGACACCGCAAGATTGAACCCAAAGCTAAGCACTTCTCCCATTGCCAGAAAGATCAATCTAGTAGGCCAAACCAAACTGATAATTCGAAGAGACTTGCAAAGATATTTAAATCATGCATATAGGAATTCAGAGAAGAACCAAATACTGTTCATAGATAATCTTGATCATAAACCAACAATTCATCGGATCTCGACAAACACACCACAAAAAGTATTACATCGAATAGATCTCCATGAAGATCGAGGAGAACTTTGTATTGAGATACAAAGAGAGAGAAGAAGCCATCTAGCTAATAACTATGGACCCGAAGGTCTGTGGTAAACTACTCACAACTCATCGTAGAGGCTATGTTGTTGATGTAGAAGCCCTCCGTGATCGATCCCCCCTCCGGTGGAGCTCCAGAAAAGGCCCCAAGATGGGATCTCACGGGTACGGAAGGTTGCGGCGGTGTAAATAGGGTTTCGTGGTGCTCACGGATGTTTTCAGGGTATATGAGTATATATAGGAGGAAGAGGTACATCGGTGGATCTACGAGGGGCCCATGAGGGTGGGGGCGCGCCTACCCCCCTGGGCGCACCCTCCTACCTTGTGGCCGCCTCGTGGCTTCCCTGGTGTGTACTCCAAGTCTTCTGGGTTGCGCTTGTTCCAAAAACGATCCCCGCGAAGGTTTTATTCCGTTTGGACTCTGTTTGATATTCCTTTTCTGCGAAACATTGAAATAGGCAAAAAAACAACAATTTGCACTGGGCCTTTGGTTAGTAGGTTAGTCCCAAAATTAATATAAAAGTGCATAATAAAGCCCATTAAACATCCAAAACAGATAATATAATAGCATGGAACAATCAAAAATTATAGAAACGTTGGAGACGGATCAGTCACTGAGATATAGTCTGTCATGGAGAAGATGAGAGATGATGCTAAGGATGGAGAAGAGCACATCACTACTCACATGTTTTAGACTGTACCAAGGGCAACCAGATCATCAGATGTGCCAATTGCAGACACGAGACCTACTCACTCTGCTCCTGCCACCACTACTACAGTGCCACGACCAGTGCCAACACCACCTGCTCCACAGACATCAGCTGAAGCATTTGCAGAAGGAGTTCTCTCAATGCCGTCTACGCACACCGGAGCAACCAGCCAGAAGACCCCTTCAGGAGCTCTCGAAGATCGTGCCTAGAGTGTCGTATAACACTATATGTTTTCAAACTTTTTGGTAACTTGTTTCCAAAGGGGGAGAAAGTGTATAGATCATAGGCTTCGAGAGCGAGAGTCTTTTGCTTTGTTGGTTTTATTGCCTTGCAACTTTGTTGGTTGTTCTGTGCTAACTGCTTGTTTATGCTCATGAGGTACTTCATTTAGTTGTGTGGATGATCATACTATGCTTAATGTGTTATTATTTCTTATCTCTATGCTTGTTTGTGTATGATCATTCATTTTGTTTTGGTGATGCGTGCATGCTAATTACACTCTTACCATTTTGTGCGCTCCAGCAAGATGTATGTGACATGGAAGAGTGACCCATGATCCTAATCGACTGTGCATTTGCATTCAAATGCAAATCTTTAATAATGCACAAATTTAGGGGGAGCTCTTGCTTATCACATACTTCTCAAAGCGATGATGCAATTCATTTATTTAATTATATTTAGAAGCTTTGATCTATATCTTGTCATCAATTACCAAAAAGGGGGATTGAAAGTGCAACTAATCCCCGGGTGGTTTTGGTAAATCATAACAACATATAGCTCATTGAACTAATATCCATTCAAGATATATTTTTTAGGATGTTCAATGATTGGCATGGCACGTATTAGAGATGTGGACCCCTCAGAATGCTAAGGACAAATATTAATAAAAGCTGAAGACTCTTCATTTATGTTTTAGTGATCCAAGATCACATTGAGTCCATAGGAAAGCCAATACTATTAAAAGGGGATGAGGTGTTGCTTAATGGATTACTTGCTCAAGTGCTTAGTGATATTGCTCCAAAACCCTCAACCACTTTCTCCATCCAAATATGTCCAAACCCTAAACTCCAACTCGACCACACCGATATTTCCAACCCGGAGCCACCGAGTTCATATGACATAGCCACTGCCAGAAAACCCTAACAGTTCGGTACAACCGGTACGGTTCTCGGTCTCACTGAGATGGCCCTGCATTCTCTTTGTTTCCTGTTGTAACATTTCAGTCTCATCGAAATGAGCAATCGGTCTCACCAAGTTTGCTTGACGGACTCTCTGTTTGCTCTTTGCTAAATTCGGTCTCACCGAGTTTATGTGATCGGCGCCATTGAGATGATATTTTGCCCTAAGCCCTAGCACATTGGTCTCACCGAGTTGTTCCAGTCGGCCCCACCAAAATTCCTAACGTTCACCTATTTGGACTAATTGGTGCCACTGATTTCTTCTATTCGGTCTCACCGAGTTGGGTCAAATGTTTCTAACGGTTGGATTTTTGTGTGGAGGATATGTATACCCCTCCACCCCCTCTTCATTTAAAAGAGAGCCATCAGAACGTGACTACAATTCCATCATTCATTTTCTGAAAGAGAACCACCTACTCATTGCTACATCTCGAGCTTGCGTTGTATTCCCTCGAAGAGGAAAGGGAGATGCAGCACAATAGCGTAAGTATTTCCCTCAGTTTTTGAGAACCAAGGTATCAATCTAGTAGGAGACCATGCGGGAGTCCCTCGCACATGCACAAACAAATAAGAACTTCGCAGCCAACGCGATAAGGGGTTGTCAATCCCTTTACGGTCACTTACGAAAGTGAGATCTGATAGAGATGATAGTTTGATATTTTTGGTATTTTTGGATATAAGAACAGAAAGTAAAAGCGGAAAAGTAAAGTAGATTGTAGATTGATATGTTGAGAATAGACCCGGGGTCCTAGCTTTCTCCAGTGGCTTCTCTCATGATAGCGATATTCTACGGCGGGTAAACAAATTACTGTCGAGCAATTGATAGAAAAGCGAATAATTAAGAGACTATCTAGGCATGATCATTATATATAGGCATAGACCAAAATGATTCTACATCTACTACTATTACTCCACACACCGACCGCTATCCAGCATGCATCTAGTGTATTGAGTTCATAAGAACAGAGTAATGCCTTAAGCAAGATGACATGATGCAGAGGGATAAAATCAAACTTAGTGATATAAACCCCATATTTTTATCCTCGATGGCAACAATACAATATGTGCCTTGCTGCCCCTACTGTCACTAGGAAAGGACACTGCAAGATTGAACCCAAAGCCAAGCACTTTTCCCATTGCAAGAACTATAGATCTAGTAGGCCAAACCAAACCAATAATTCGAAGAGACTTGCAAGGATATTATAATCATACATAAAGAGTTCAGAAAAGAACCAAATATTTCTCATAGATAATCTTGATCATAAACCCACAATTCATCGGATCACGACAAACACACTGCAAAAAGAGATTACATCGAATAGATCACCTCGAAGACCAAGGAGAACTTTGTATTGAGATCCAAAGAGAGAGAAGAAGCCATCTAGATACTAGCTATGGACCCGAAGGTCTGTGGTAAACTACTCACAACTCATGGTGAGGCGATGATGATGATGTAGAAGCATTCCGTGGTAGATCCCCCCTTCGGCGGAGCTCCGGAAGAGGCCCCAAGATGGGATCTCACGGGAACAGAAGGTTACGGCGGTGGAACTAGGGTTTTCTCTTCTCTTCTGATGGTTTCGGGGTACGTAGGTATATATAGGAGGAAGGAGGGCACCAGGGGCCAAACGTGGGGCCCACGAGGCAGGGGGCGCACCTTATAGGGGGGCGCGCCCCCACCCTCTTGGACGCCACGTGTGCCCTACTCCGTGGTTCTCAAGTCTCCCGTGCGTGATTTTCTCCAAAAAGATCTCTCCCGAAGGTTTCATTCCGTTTAGACTCCGTTTGATATTCCTTTTCTGCAAACCCTGAAATAGGCAAAAAACAGCAATCTGGACTAGGCCTTTGGGTTAGTAGGTTAGTTCCAAAAATAATATAAAAGTGTATAACAAAGCCCATTAAACATCCAAAACATCATAAATAATAGCATGGAACAATAAAAAATTATAGATACGTTGGAGACGTATCAAGCATCCCCAAGCTTAATTCCTGCTCGTCCTCGAGTAGGTAAATGATAAAAACAGAATTTTTGATGTGGAATGCTAACCAACATAGTTTTTCAATGTAATTCTCTTAATTGTGGCATGAATGTTCAGATCTGAAAGATTCAAGACAAAAGTCTATATTGACATAAGAAATAATAATACTTTAAGCATACTAACAAAGCAATCATGTCTTCTCAAAATACTACGGCTAAAGAAAGTTATCCCTACAAAATCATATAGTCTGGCTATGCTCCCTCTTCATCACACAAAATATTCATATCATGCACAACCCCGATTTCAGCCAAGCACTTGTTTTCATACTCTATTCTTTCAGACCTTTCAACTTTCACGCAATACATGAGCGTGAGCCATGGATATATCACTATGGGTGGAATAGAGTGGTGGTTGTGGAGAAGACCAAAAAGGAGGGAGATAATCTCACATCAACTAGGCATATCAACTGGCTATGGAGATGCCCATCAATAGATATTAATGTGAGTGAGTAGGGATTGCCATGCAACGGATGCACTAGAGCTAAAAATGTATGAAAGCTCAACAAAAGAAACTAGTGGGTGTGCATCCAACTTGCTTGCTCATGAAGACCTAGGGCATTTGAGGAAGCCCATCATTGGAATATACAAGCCAAGTTCTATAATGAAAATTCCCACTAATATATGAAACTGACTAAACATGAGACTCTCTATCATGAAGAACATGGTGCTACTTTGAAGCACAAGTGTGGAAAAAGATAGTAGCATCTGTCCCTTTTTTCTTTTCCTTTTTTGGGCCTTTCTTTTTTTCTTTGGCTTTTCTCTTTTTTGGAGGGGCTTTATTGATTTAGCCTTTCCTCACATGGGACAATGCTCTAATAATGATGATCATCACACTTTCATTGAGTTACAAATCGATATTACAACTTGATACTAGAACAAAGTATGACTCTATATGAATGCCTCCGGCGGTGTACCGGGATGTGTAATGAATCAAGAGTGACATATATGAAAAATTATGCATGGTGGCTTTGCCACAAATACGATGTCAACTACATGATCATTCATGGCAATATGACAATATGATGCGTGTCATATGAACGGAACGGTGGAAAGTTGCATGGCAATATATCTCGGAATGGCTATGGAAATGCCATGATAGGTAGGTATGGTGGCTGTTTTTAGGAATATATATGGTGGCTGTTTTGAGGAAGGATATATAGTGGGTGTATGGTACCGGCGAAAGTTGCGCGATACAAGAGAGGCTAGCAATGGTGGAAGGGTGGGAGTGCGTATAATCCATGGACTCAACATTAGTCATAAAGAACTCATATACTTATTGCAAAAATCTACGAGTCATCAAAACAAAGCAATCAACGCATGCTCCTAGGGGGGAGGTTGGTAGGAGTTAACCATTGCACGCCTCCGACCTCCACACAAAGGTTGACACTTTACAAACACCTCATGCTCAAACTTCGTCACATAGCGGTTCACCATACGTGCATGCTACGGGAATCACTAACCTTAACACAAGCATTTCTCAATTTCATAATAAGTCCATTAGCACGACTCTAATATCACTATCCTCATATCTCAAAACGATTGTCAAGCATCCAACTTCTCATCATATTCAATGCACTTAATGTGAAAGTTTTTACTACATTGATATTGGATGTCTATCATGTGAAGACTAGTTTTATAGCCTAAGCACATTACCATGCTGTTTTAATAGACTCTTAAATGGATACAAGTGAGGCATGAGAGTTTAACAATTTCTACAAAATATAATCACCACCGTGCTCTAAAAGATATAAGTGAAGCACTAGAGCAAAAACTATTCAACTCAAAAGATATAAGTGAAGCACATAGAGTGTTCTATCAATTCCTAGGCCATATTTATCTCTCTCAAAAAGGTGTGTCCAGCAAGGATAATTGTAGAAAACTAACAAGCAAAGACTCAAATTATACATGATGCTCCAAGTAAAACACATATCGATCATGTGGTGAATAAAAATATAGCTCCGAGTATACTTACCGATAGATGAAGACGAAAGAGGGGATGCCTTCCCGGGGCATCCCCAAGCTTAGGCTTTTGGTTGTCCTTGAATTTTACCTTGGGGTGCCTTGGGAATCCCCAAGCTTAGGCTCTTGCCACTCTTTGTTCCATAGTCCATCAAAGCAATACTCAAAACTTGAAAACTTCACAACACAAAACTTAGACAAAAATCTCGTGAGCTCCTTTAGTATAAGAAAGCAAACCACTAATCAAAGGTACTGCAATGAATTAATTATTTGTTTATATTTGTGTTAAACCTACTATATTCCAACTTCTCTATGGTTCATACTTCCCAATACTACTCATAGATGCATTGAAATAGGCAAACAACACACGAAAAACAGAATCTGTCAAAAACAAAACAGTCTGTAGTAATCTGCAGTTTTCACATACTTCTGTAACTCCAAAAAATTCAAACTAAATTGGTAAACGTTAGGAATTTGTCTATTAATAATCTGCAAAAAGAATGAACTAAATAGCACACTCCAGTAAAATCTGGTGACCATTCTAGTGAGCGCTAATGATTCTGTTTTTCACAGCAAGATCATATAAACTTCACACAAGTCTTCCCAAACGTTCTACTTGGCACAAACACTAAACAAAACACAAAACCACATCTAAACAGAAGCTAGATGCAATCTTTATTCCTAAGCAGAAGCAAAAACAAAAAAAATATAAAATTGGGTTGCCTCCTAACAAGCGCTATTTTTTACGCCCCTAGCTAGGCACGATACATGGATAGATCTAGGTATTGCCATAATGATATGATATATCGCGAAAACTCATCTCATATTCCCTACGTTCAGCAGCAAGTTTCCTTTGTGGCAAGCAAAATTAATCAAAATGGCTAAATTTAATGGGACAAAAGTCCCCCATATCAAGCTCAGGAGGAATAGGTTCCTCTTTAGGCCCTTTGTAGTGAATAACCAATTCATCATTATAGGCGTTCTTTTGGCAGAAGGTCACGAGCCTTCGCTCAAGGGAGAAGCCTAAGCTATTGTTTTGAATAGCAAAATCATCATTCAACTCAGAAATTCTGTCAACCAAGACATCGGTAGGAACCTTTTTTCTAAGGTTTTCATTAAAGCAACGTGATCAGGAGATCGCAACCGCATTATGTCTTCTTGATTAAATAAGATAGCCTATATGGGAGGTCGGCCGGCATCTACCCCGTAATGAGCAAAGATTTCTTTGGCCTCTTTCATGCACGCTTAACAGAAGAATGCTCAATATTGGAAAACTTCAAGAAGATTCTCTGAATACAGGGATGCATATGGATAAATTGCCTTTCAATTTCAACTATAAGCATAAATACAACATCCGCAAGGCTACTAGTTCTGTGAAGAATAGAGCCACCCATAGTGGGCAAAGCACCGGCACAAGTAAAGAAGTCTTGAAGAACTCATTTTCCAATGATATTACCACTACCGACCCGGAACTTCTTAATGTGTAAAGTGGTAGTTTCATCCGAGGGGTCAAGATGGACGTTGCCCTCAACATTACTACCCTTCTTGATAAAATCTCCCCCCATCTCAGACATGAGGGCAAGCGAAAAATAAACACATGACAGATGAATGGAAAATAAAACGGCAAGGGTGAAGTGGGGGAGAGGAAAACGAGATGCAAATAAATGTAATGCGAAGGATAAGGGTTTGTGATAGTTACTTGGTATATGAATTTTGCGTAAGCCTCCCCGGCAATGGCGACAGAAATTCTTCTTGCTACTTCTCAAGCTTGCGTTGTATTCCCTCGAAGAGGAAAGGGAGATGCAGCACAGTAGCGTAAGTATTTCCCTTAGTTTTTGAGAACCAAGGTATCAATTGAGTGGTAGACCACACGGAGTGCCTCGCACCTGCACAAACAAATAAGAACTTTGCAGCCAACGCGATAAGGGGTTGTCAATCCCTTTAGTTCACTTACAAAAGTGAGATGTGATAGAGATGATAGTTTGATATTTTTGGTATTTTTGGATATAAGAACAGAAAGTAAAAGCGGAAAAGTAAAGTAGATTGTAGATTGATATGTTGAGAATAGACCCGGGGGCCATACTTTTCTCTAGTGGCTTCTCTCATGATAGCGATATTCTACATCGGGTAAACAAATTACTGTCGAGCAATTGATAGAAAAGCGAATAATTATGAGACTATCTAGGCATGATCATTATATATAGGCATCACGTCCGAGACAAGTAGACCGAAACGATTCTGCATCTACTACTATTACTCCACACATCGACCGGTATCCATCATGCATCTAGTGTATTGAGTTCATAAGAACAGAGTAACGCCTAAAGCAAGATGACATGATGTAGAGGGATAAACTCAAACTTAGTGATATAAACCCCATCTTTTTATCCTCGATGGCAACAATACAATACATGCCTTGCTGCCCCTACTGTCACTGGGAAAGGACACCGCAAGATTGAACCCAAAGCCAAGCACTTCTCCCATTGCAAGAACTATAGATCTAGTAGGCCAAACCAAACCAATAATTAGAAGAGACTTGCAAGGATATTATAATCATACATAAAGAGTTCAGAAAAGAACCAAATATTTCTCATAGATAATCTTGATCATAAACCCACAATTCATCGGATCTCGACAAACACACCGCAAAAAGAGATTACATCGAATAGATCTCCTCGAAGACCGAGGAGAACTTTGTATTGAGATCCAAAGAGAGAGAAGAAGCCATCTAGATACTAGCTATGGACCCGAAGGTCTGTGGTAAACTACTCACAACTCATGGTGAGGCAATGATGATGATGTAGAAGCACTCCGTGGTAGATTCCCCTCCGGCGGAGCTTCGGAACAGGCCCCAAAATGGGATCTCATGGGAACAGAAGGCTACGGTGGTGGAACTAGGGTTTTCTCTTCCCTTTTGATGGTTTCGGGGTACATAGGTATATATAGGAGGAAGGAGGGCACCGGGGGCCAAACATGGGGCCCACGAGGCAGGGGGCGCGCCCTATAGGGGGGCGGCCCCCACCCTCGTGGACGCCACGTGTGCCCTACTCCGTGGTTCTCAAGTCTCCCGTGCGTGATTTTCTCCAAAAATATCTCTTCTGAAGGTTTCATTCCGTTTGGAATCCGTTTGATATTCCTTTTCTGTAAAACACTGAAATAGGCAAAGAAACAGCAATCTGTACTGGGCTTTGGGTTAGTAGGTTAGTCCCAAAAATAATATAAAAGTGTATAACAAAGCCCATTAAACATCCAAAACATCATAAATAATAGCATGGAACAATAAAAAATTATAGATACGTTGGAGACGTATCACTCATGTGTTGAGATCAAGACATTCCTATCCTACCAAAAGAATCTTGATTTCTAGCCTTCCCCAAGTTACTTTCCACTCAAATATTCTTACACCATATCCAAATCTGTGTGAGAGAGTTGAGTGTTGGGGAGACTATCATTCGAAGCACAAGAGCAAGGAGTTCATCATCAACACACCGTCTATTACCTTTTGGAGACCGGTGTCTCCTAGATTGGTTAGGTGTCACTTGGTAGCCTCCGTCAAGAGGTGTGCAGTTGAACCGTGAAGTTTGTAAAGGCAAGGAGATCACCTACTTCGGGAAGATCTACCCGAGTAAGGCAAGTTCTTCGTGGACGATGGACATGGTGGGATAGACAAGGTTGCTTCTTTGTGGACCCTTCGTGGACTTGCGCAGCCGTTACCCTTCGTGGCTTGAACTCTCCATCAATGTGGACGTACGATAGCACCACCTATCGGAACCACGCCAAAAAATCTCGGCGTCTCCATTTCCTTTGCACTCTCCAAACCCTACCTTTTACCTTCATATGCAATGTGTTACTTTCCGCTGATATACTCTCAGAATTGCATGTGTAGTAAGATTGCTTGACTTGTACAACTTGCTAAAATCTGCCCACGACTAAAATTGAGAAAAGGCTAGATTTTTATTTGGTCAAGTAATCTAATCACCCCCCTCTAGACATACTTTCGATCCTACAAGTGGTAGCAGAGCATTGGTTTCCATTTGCCTTGATTTCAGAGCTTAGGTGATCATAGCCATGGTTTCACAACCTACGACAGTATGGCGTCTAGAGGGAAATTATCACCGTAGAGGTCCTTACTTTGATGGTACTAATTTTGCTAGTTGTAAGCATAAGATAAGAATGCATATTCTTGGTCATAACCCTACCATTTGGGCTGTTATTCGTATTGGCTTGCAAGGTGAATACTTCGAGGATGGAAAAGAACATGATCGTGAAGCAACAACGGAAGAAATGAAGATGTTGCAATACAATGCTCAAGCTTGCGATATTCTCTTCAATGGATTGTGCCACGAAGAATTCAACAAAACTAGCCGCCTTGCGAATGCAAAGGAAATTTGGGATACTTTGGCTGATATTCATGAAGGTACCGAGTCCGTCAAGGAATCCAAGTTGGATGTGCTTCAAAGTCAACTTGACAAGTTCAAGATGAAGGATGGTGAAGGAGTCGCTGAAATGTACTCTAGGCTTGCCCTCATTACAAATGAGATTGCCGGCTTAGGAAGTGAAGAGATGACCGATGAATTCATCATCAAGAAAATGCCTTGGATGGAAAATATGATACTGTGTGCACATTAATCCAAATGATGCCCAATTACAAAGATCTCAAGCCTGTGAAATTCATTGGTAGAATTGCTGCTCATGAGATGTCTCTCAAGGATAAGGAAGAGCTCCACAACAAGTCTAGTGGTGCATACAAAGATTCATGTGAAGCTCCCACAACGTCAAGTGAGAAAAAAAAATCTTCAATGAAGAATTGAGCCTAATGATGAAGAACTTCAACAAGTTCTTCAAGAATTGCAACAAAGATAGAACCTCCAAGCCAAGATCCTACAACAACAAAATATCTTCTAGTCATGATCGCAATTGTTACAATTGTGGAAGACCCGCACACTATTCCAATGATGTACGGCTCCCTACAAGAAAAGATAAGATTCACCCAAAAGGAGGAGTAGAAGAGATGAATGAACTACAAGAGAGAGAAGGAGTAGAGACGATCGTTATGAACGAAGACCCTCTCATAGAAGCAAGGATTCAGAAAGGAAGGACAAGTCATCAAAGAGCTACACAAGACGAAGACTTCAAACTCACATTGGTGACTGGGTATCTGGTTCCGACTCCAACAACTACTCCGAGAGAACCTATCACTCCGATGCCGAATATACTCAAGATGAAGGTGTTACCGGAATCGGTCTAGTGTCATCCAACTCCTACGATATATTTGACTCACCAAATGAAGGAATTGGAATATGCTTCATGGCTAAAGGGCAAAAGGTATCGCACCCCGAGTATCTTGATTTCAATAATGATGAAGATGATTTGCCAGGTGATCATGAATTACTTGTTGATAAAGCTAATGCTGAAAACTATGATGAACTTGTTAGTAATCATGATAGTCAAGATGAAACTGATGACAATGATAGGAAGGAGACTGAGCGCCTAACTAAAGAACTAAACACTCCTATGTTAGCTCATGAAACAACTCTAGGGGATCATAGAGAGCTCCTAAGGATTCATGAGAAGCTACGCTTTGAGAAGCTAAATTTAGAGCAAGAGCATTAGTTCCTAAAATATAGCAATGATGATCCTCGAAAGAAGAGTTCTTCTTACATTGCCAAACATCTCCTCTTGTCTACTTATATGCCACAAGTAAAATCTAGCAACAAGAGCAAGAAAGATTCTTCTTCTACTAGTAACAATAACCATGCTAAATCAAATATTGTTTCTTCTAGTAATTCTATTGATTCCACAAACGATTCTCTTAGCCAAGTTACACTTGAGCAAGAAAATAGCTTATTAAAGGGAATTATAGAGAAAGGTGTTTAAAAGCCTTGCTAGGAGTAAGTACTTTAAGGAAATTGTACGTAGGCAAGGAAGGCACCAGAAGAATCAAGGTGTTTGTTTTGAATGAAAGTTTAATGCTAATGAAATTCAATGGGAAGAAGATCAATATTCCAAGACAAAGTTTGTTCCTTAACAAGAGAAGTGTGACCCCACTTCCTTTCAGGGAACACAAGCTCAAGATGATCTTCCTCCACAAGACCACATGCTAAAGGGAAAGGACAAGCTTCAAGAAGAGATTGGCTCATTTGAACAAGCTCCTAAGGCCATGGTCAAGTGGGTTCCCAAAACTACGTCAAGTTCTACTTCTTCAAGTTCAACTACGATTCCAAGGATTCCCAGAGTTCTTGAGGGTGACTCCACCAACTTACTTCACTCATGTTCATTTTGGCAAGGACTTATTCAATCAACTTTCATATCTTGCATCAAGTACATGGAGTCACAAACCCTCTTGTTGGTAAGACAAGGGACAAGGTAACCAAATGCTATCATGGTCATCATCATATGTGCAATTCACTCTATGTCTATGGATATCGTTGTTTGTCCATGTGGGACTAACCCATGTAGGTATTGAAAGTGCAACAATCCAAAGGATTGCTCCAAATGATCTACATCAACATTGAGCATCCACATATTCACTATCTACATGAAGTCATCATCGACAAAACCCAAGGTTAGTTCATCCCTCTTAGGGGGGATATCACATCTAGGGGGAGCTTTACTCTAAGAAATGAGCTAAAGCAACTCTAATGGTGAGAACACATTAATGCTTTATGTAAAGGTGGTAACCCCACTTGAGCTTAAACGATGAGTATGACATATGATCAAATGTTCTCATTTGACTCCTAAGTCAACATACTCATATATAGATGACCTCGTCATCGCCAATTGCTTGATAGATGCAAGAACTGTTTGTGCATGCTTTGACACATGATTTATTTGCTATCTTATTGTGTGAGCATGTTGGTTGCATATTTTCTTCATTCGAGGACATCCATATGTTGTTTTGAATGTTTGTTTTTATTGGAAAAATGGATGTACAAGAATGCCTAAGAAACTTCTCTAGCTATCTGATGACCTACAAGTATAGGGGATCAATCGTAATCCTTTCGATAAATAAGAGTGTCGAACCCAACGAGGAGCATAAGGGAATGACAAGTGGTTTTCAGCAAGGTAATGTCTGCAAGCACTGAGATTGTCGGTAATGGATAGTTTGATAGCAAGATAATTTGTAACAAGCAAGTAACTGTAATGGTAAATAGTATGCAGCAGGGTAGCCCAATCCTTTTGTGGCAAAGGACAGGCCAAAACTGTTTCTTATAATAAGAAAAGTGTTCTATAGGGTACACGGGAATTTCACCTAGTCACTTTCACCATGTTGGCTTGATTTGTGTTCGTTACTTCGATAATTTGAAATGTGGGTGGACCGGTGCTTAGGCGCTGCTCTCACTTGAACAAACCTCCTACTTATTATTAACCCCCTCGCAAGCATCCGCAACTACGAGAAAAGTATTGAGATAAAATCTAACCATAGCACTAAACACTTGGGTACAAATTGGTCCCTTACGAAGTAGCGCATAAACTAGGGTTTAAGCTTCTGTCACTCTAGCAACCCATCATCTAATAACTACTCCATAATGCATTCCCTTAAGGCACAAATATGGTGAAGTGTCATGTAGTCGACGTTCACATGACACCACTAAGGGAATCACAACATACATATCATCGAAATATCAAACACATATCAAGTTTGCATGATTACTTGCAACATGATTTCTCCCGTGACCTCAAGAACTAAAGTAACTACTCACAAGTGATAAACATGCTCAAGATCATAGGGGTATTGAATATCATAATGGATCTGAACATATAATCTTCGACCAAATAAACCATATAGTAATCAACTACGAGATGTAACCAACACTACTAGTGACCCACATGTACCAATCTGAGGTTCCGGTACAAAGATTGAACACAAGAGATGAACTAGGGTTTGAGAGGAGATGGTTCTATTGAAGATGTTGATGAAGATTGGCCTCCCCAAGATGAGAGAATTGTTGGTGATGATGATAGCTTCGATTTCCCCCTCCGGGAGGGAAGTTCCCCCCAGCAGAATCGCTCCGCCGAAGGGAAAAAGTGCTCTTGCCCAAGTTCCATCTCGAGACAGCGGCACACCATCCCGAAAGTCCTCTCTGTAATTATTTTAGATCAAAATGACTTATATACCAGAATATGGGCACCGAAGGTGGGCCGAGGAGGGCACAACTCACTAGAGCGCGCCTGGGGGCCCTGGTGCACCCATGTGGGTTGTGCCCATCTGGTGGCCCCCCTCTAGTACTTAGTTGCTCCAATATTTCTTAAATATTTCATAAAAAATCTCCATGAAGTTTCAGCTTATTTGGAGTTGTGCAGAATAGGTGTCCTAGCGTAGCTTTTTCAGGTCCAGAATTCCAGTTGCCGGTATTCTCCCTCCTTGTGTAAACCTTGCATTTTATGAGAGAAAAAGCATTAGAATTACTCCATAAAACATTATTATGCATAAAAACATTATAAATAGCAGTGGGAAAATATGATGCAAAATGGACGTATCAACTCCCCCAAGCTTAGAGCTCGCTTGTCCTCAAGCGAAAAAACGAAATCAAAAAACATGTCCACATGCCTAGAGAGAGAGAGAGGTGTCGATAAAAACAAAATACGGACATAGAAGCATCATGTATATTATTGTAACATCAACAAACTTTATTAAAACATAATACAACATAGCTTTATCATATAACTTCTCATGAGCAAGTAAAAATTCATCACATTATTGAAGTAGAAGCATAAAGTCTAGGGATTTTTATTTCTGTGCCCTTGGTTTGTTAGTTCTAATCATTCATCCCCACACTCTTAACTTTTGTTCACTTTTCCCCACTCCCTTGCCCGAAACCCTCAGAATTGGTCACAGCGGACGTTACCGTCGGGTCAATGGCTTGACCGTTAACTCTGACTAGTGGGTCTGCGTAGGGTGGAGTCCACATTTTGACCGTTACGTGGTAACCAGTGGTGAATCAGATCCAGTCGCTTTCGTGCCGCCCCCTCCGCCACCGTTGTCCCGCCTCTGCCGCACTCTTGCTGCCTCCGCTGCAGTGGTGCCGCCTCCGCCGCATTTACCCTTTCTCCCCATCTAGGATTAGGAAGTGATGTCGGGGGGGGGGGGGCACCCCGTCCGGCCCATCGACCGTGGAGATGATTGGGTCGAATCAGAGGCTGATAATTCATGGATTCCACCTGGGTAAGCATCATTTTCCTCTCAAATTGATTAGGAGATCCGTAAATTAGGCTGTATTTGACTACGGTTGGCGTCAATCAGCGCAATTTACTTGAAAATTTTCGGCCTAACTCGCCCTTTATCTTATTTCAATCGAATAGGGTTGATCATGCACTTGCTTTTCGGCTAGCGGTTAGAATGGAAACTAGCGAGCTGCATGGAACGAAACCGTGTATGATTTCTGGATTTTTCTATCCTAAAGTGGTAGAAACCAGTGGTTCGTTCAGAGATTTCCGTGAGACACTCTGTTGTGAGGATTGGTGCAGCCCTGCCGATGCTGTTGAACTAAGATATTTTGACAGTACCGAGCAAAGATTTGTCCCATTAACTTGTGATGAGCATCTGGGATTGCTATGTAGTTTGAATGCCGACAGCCGTTTTGGTAAAATCCATATCGATGTGCTTCAGGCACGCAAACAACGTATCCCGAAGGGTTTTCAGACATCATCCGTCTCTGCTAATAGCGAGAGTCCTCGCACTCCTTGTAGGTCGAAACCAAGTAAACCTGGTGGTTCTGAAAGCCACAACATGTCGGCTGCTGCTAATTGTCTGCCACTTTTCCTCTCCCTTCTGCACCTGATGTAGAAGTAGATGCAGAGCCTAACGAGGAAGTGCCTCGACATGATGATGAGGATGGGATTCTATTCCCTGAACTGGTAGATAGAGTCAGTCAACATGCATTGGAAGATGAATATGCAGAGGAGCCTAGCAGCCGTGCTAGATTTGATGACACTAATGATGAAGAGAGGGAGGAGAACATCGACTCCTTAATTTTACAAGAATATGATGGTGAGGACATGTCAACAATTGAGTGGAGCAGGGAGAATCCCGACCTTACTCCAGGAACCGTATTCAAATCAATGGTGGACTGTCGTAATGCAGTGACTACATATTGCATTCTCATTGAAAACTCTTATGAGGTTGATAGGAGTGAGCCAGGAAGATTCACTGTTCATTGCCCTTATGATAGGTGTAGGTGGAGGTTGCATGCATCCACTATGCGAAAGAGCAAATTCATTTAGGTATTACAATTGAATATTGTTATCAGATTATTTATCCATTCTATATTCAGATCATGTGTACTGTTTCTTAATTGTATTTAACATCATTTTTCATTTTGTTTGTCACACCCCAAAAATATTCCTCTGGAGTTTTGAAAACTTTAACTAAGTTTTTAAAATTTTGGTTGGAGGGTTCTGTTTGAAGGATGGACTTATTTGATTTAAGTATTTTGGAGGTTTTAAAAACTTTTTCTTTCTTAAGAATCTTTGGTTTTGGTCAATTATTTTCAAAAGCAAAAATCTTTTCCACCTCTTCTAGCACCATAAAAATTCCCAAATAATTTTTCTGCCACTCCAAATTTTTCCTCTCAAGTCATGTACACCTTCTGTGATATTTCACAACTCCTCCCCACTCCACAAAAATATTCTTTCTATTTATTTTATATTCCAAAAGGGGAATTTGAATAAATCATAGTTTCTTGACATTTACAAAGGAACTATATTTTCTATGACTCTTCTGCATCCACCAAAATTATCCCTACATATATATGGTACCCTCAACCCATTTCTCCAAAAACATTTGGTCCCACAGTTCAAAATTTTCAAAATAAATTCAGTTCAAATTTGGTCCAGAAATCATGTTTTTGCCCCAAACCATTTCCAAACTTCACCAAAATTCTTGGCCTCCTGGCAAACTCATTTTTGAGTAGCTACACACCACCACCCAAAACCCCATGATCAAACCAGTTGCCTAAACCCTCAAAGCATTTCATCAAACAGGTTGCTGGCACTGTTCATAACTGAATTAAAATTCAGTTAACTGAATTTACTTCGGCCGACAGAGACAGGGTGCCGTGCATCCATCATCTTCCCTCCCGCACGGCGATGTTGCTTGTGTCCAGTGCCGTAGCACTCCCTGGCCCAGCGCCCAGCCACTCCACGCCGGCGAGGTGGCACCGGGCCGGTGCAGCCTCCCCAAGCGCGTCCACGGCGGGGCCGAGCGGACACGCCACGGCCATAGGCCGCCATTCACTGCCCAGCAGCACCCCTACCTACTTCTTCGCACACGCGTCACTCCCTCTCTCACCTCCGCACAAAAGACACACCGGCCACGCCGCACGGGGCCCGTCTGACAGTCGCCGGAGCCGGCCGCTCCGCCGCGCCCGTGCGGACAGCACATCGCCAACGTGTCGTGCAGGCGCAAGCCCGCCCACGCGGAGGCTTCGGACGAACGCCACGGGCCTCTAGAATGCCCCGACACTCAGATCACCGACCAGAACCAACCCCGGCGACCTCATTAACTCCGGCGAGCCCCACCCGCTTCGGCCATCTCCGACTCGCCTATATAAAGGGTTCCCGAGCTCCTCTAGCGCCAGCACTCGCCTTCACCACCTCCCATACCTCCTCCTGACCACCCACCAGGCCCCGAGGGGGTCGTCTTCTTCCCCTCCGGCCACCGCTCCGCCGCCTCTGTCCTCGAACCGAACCGAGCACATACACCACCAGAGCAGCCCAAACTCCATCGATCCTCTCCTTTTCCACCACCTTGCCGAATCCCTAAGTCAATTTACCTCCCCGAGCCCTCTCCGACGAGCCACCACCTCACCAGAATCATCCTCCGCCGGCGACGAGCTCACCGCCGTTCAGGTGACCGCCGGTGGCCACCTCCACCACCCCTGGATGCGGAAGTCCCCGCTGGTCATGTTGCGACCAGCGCCGGACCCTGAGACCCCGGCGATCGTCGCCGGCGATCGCCGCCGCCTCTCTGTACTCGCGCGCGAGCGCGTTTGAATTTAAACCTGACGGGTGGCCCCCACCCGTCAGCTCTCTCTCTCTCTCTATTCTGTTTTAAGTGGAAGCGCACTCTGCGCTTTACGCCTTCTGCACAGGAAGACGTACCCGTAACCGAAACGTTTTCTTTTAAATAACTCTGGGACTTCTGTTTTACAGAAAAACCCCTGGTTTTGAAAAGCTAATAACTTTTAAAATATAAATCCAAATGAGTTGATTCTTTTTGCTAAAATTTTCTTTTCTGCTCTAGTTTATTTTAAGATTTATTTAAAAATATTTTGAGAACTTTTTCTGTTCTGTGTTGGTTTTCTTATTCGAATTCAAATTTGAATTTTTCAGAAAAAGAAGAGGGAACTTTTGCTGGATTTTCAGAAGGGTTTTCTCCTGATTACTTTGGACAAGGCAAGCATTATTGAACTTGAGATATGATGTTACTTCCTTGCATGGTTGCATAGTATGGTAGTGCATCATACGTTGCATGTTATCACATGTGCATGCATGGTCATGTCATGTTGGTTTTACCTTGGCTTGCATGTCACACTAGCTTGTCTGGCATACAAGTGGTTACGTGAGGGCAGAGATGTTGCTGCTGGTTGGGACATGCTAGTGGGCATGGTCCTTTGTTGACACAGTGGTGTCATGTGATACTGATAAAAGAACACTGATGATATTTTAACAGTGCCTCCTGAGTCTGCCTAGATCGAGTCTTGCTCTTACACCTAGCTGTATACCGTGCTACCACGGGTCCTTCCGAAAGGAGGGTACGGCCTAGTAAGTTGTTAACCCCTGGACGGGTGCACGCCACCCAGATAACTGCGATGAAGGTTGTAGCCTGTCATCGGGTCAGGGGCATGGGTGTTACCGGTTGTAGCCGAGAGGGGGGCACCCCTTGTAATCCGCGCGTTTAATAGTGATCCCATGCTTTTCGGAGGTTGTAGCCTCCCTGACTTAAGGTGTCTGGAGTGATGCTGTGGGTGAGTCCAAGCATCCGGTGGGCGGGTATGCGTCAGGAGTGTTCTCAACCCAAAGTCCGTATTAGGTTTTAGTCAGTGCACGGTGCTGTCTAGATCCTATACTTGTGGGTAAAGGGTACACCCTCTGCAGAGTTATATCTATTCGAATAGCCGCGTCCACGGTCAAGGACTTAGTTGGGTGGGTCAAGTATCGGTCCCGGTGTCAGTCTCTGGAGGAAAATAATATACTTGAGTATGTTATGTTTGCATGGTGCTTTCGACATAGTCAGAATTATCATGAATTTATTTATGATGAATATTATATTTATGGACTAACCCGATAATTTTGTTGTTACCTTCAAGAGTGTCTTAGGGGCTGGCTAGACTACCCCGGACACTCGCTTTTATTTTAAAGACCTTTTGTGGCGTCCCTCGAGTGTCAGGCGGTTTATCACGCCACTACTCTTGTGGATACCCAACTGGCATTTCTTTTAAAGTCCTTTTGTGGCGTCCCTCGAGTGTCAGGCGGTTTATCACGCCACTACTCTTGTGGATACCCAACTGGCATTTCTCTTAAAGTCCTTTTTGAGGCGTCCCTCGAGTGTCAGGCGGTTTATCACGCCACTGCTCTTGTGGATACCCAACTGGCATTTCTCTTAAAGTCCTTTTTGAGGCGTCCCTCGAGTGTCAGGCGGTTTATCACGCCACTACTCTTGTGGACACCCGACTGGCATTTCTCTTTAAGTCCTACCGTGATGTCACTTGACATCCGACCGGCATTTATTTTATCTTCTTATATTATTAATAATATCGTGTACTAACCATATTCCACCATGCCAAGTCTTGTCAATTGTTGCATACATGTAGTTTATTTATCATGGCATGTGCTTTCAGTATACCTTATTTTCATAATGTTTGCGAGTACATTCAAAGTACTCACTGGCTTGTCCCTGGCTATTTACTTGGCCAGACTTGGAGGAGGACGAGCCCGTGGAGGAGAATTGCGCTAGCGAGGCCGACGCTTAGAAGGTTCCCAGTCAGCACGCCTGTGTCTTGAGTCTATCACTTGTACCATCCGTCAAGCTTCCGCCACACCAATAAAATAGTCAAGCCTCACACTGACGCTTGACTCTATGCTAGTCTTTCAGCGTTGAGTTCCACCACCCACTGTCATATTTCGCCACCCTAGTGTGTTGAGTGGTTGTAATAAATTATTGAGTCACCCTGACTCAACCCTGTGTAATATTATTGTACTGGTTATCTATATCAAGGTTGTCCACTGGTTGTGCTTGGGAGCCAGTGTGACTTAGGGCTATTCTGTGAGTTAACTCTCAGAAATGAGCCCGACAGACCTTGGTACCAGAGCCAGGCTGACTGTAGGAGCCCTAGGCACGATCACTAGACACCGAGTCAATGCTGACATTTTTTTTTTCCAGCATGCATCTCATGCATCGTAGCAAATTTTCTGTAGTCATCATACACTTATGACATGACTACTTGGATTTTGTCTACTGTTGTAGATGGCTGGTGGCAGCTGCCCGTCGCAAGTTTTCGCCAACGAGCCTGCGGGATTTTCCCGTCTTCTCGCGAGCATCGCGAAAGACGCGCTGGGGTCCCTTGGGCGTCCGGAGTACGTCATCTACCCGGACAAGATCTCAGAGACCCTGACTATGTACCAGGCTTCGGTATATATTCGGGGTGGTGCGTCCGTGTCTTTCCGCAACTACCGCTTCATGGGGAGAGCCATGCCCACTGAGAGGCATGCTATCCAGATGGCCGCACGTGAGGCTATCGCACGTCTCAGGGATATCCTGCCCGTCATGCAGGACCGTCCCTATTACTACATGCCTTGTCACGTTCCATACACCAGCCACTATGCTTTTTCCTGCACCATAGGGGAAAAGGACACGGCTATTGAGCCACTTGTCCAGTATATCATGGCCTTGGAGTCAGCCTTCACCTCCATGGTGGATGACTACCTCACTGCGCGGATGGACTTGTCTCGTGCAAGAATCATTCGCAGGAGCGAGTACCGCTCTCCTTCGCCTCGTGCTCCACGCACCTCCACTACACCAAATATTCCTCTGGCTAATCCTGCGACTCAGCGCTCGACCCCGACTGGCGATGCTAGCCGTCCGGCTGCACCCATTCCTACCAGAGCATCTCCACTGACCAGCACGGTGCCACCTCCAGCAGGCACGGCATCAGCGACTACACGACTAGAGGCGATCCTCGAGGAGGAAGAGGAGGAGGGCGATATCACATCATGGGTGCCTTGCCTGAGTCTCACTCTCAGCAGGACCTAGGATGAGCTGTGTGAACGAACACAGTCTTCTTCGCCAAACGACCACTTGAGAACACGGATGTAATATATTTATTTCCTGTTCCGCCTAGCCTTTGTAAAATAGCTATGACCGCTGGCCGATGAGAGCACGGAGAGTGCGCTAGTAGAATAAAATGATCTTGTATGATACAGTTTCCGCATGTACCCTGTATAATTATATCCTGTATAATTAAATCCTGCTTGTATAATTAAAATCACTTGTGTAATATAACTGTTTGCCTTGCCTTACCTTGTCCGGGGGAAAAATTTATTTGGAAACTTATTTCTGCCTTTTGATTATTTTCTTTGGTGTTATGCAAATACCCCAGAAAGAAAATGCATCGTCCCTGGACCCGTTCTATGCCAACTCCAGATGAGAACAACGCTGGACAGATGGAAAATAATTTTACTCAAGGGCAGACGAGTCAGCAAAGCAGTGATTCAGCATTTTCGCAAGTGTGTCGCTTATTTGAGCAGAGTCAGCAACAACATCAGGAGATGATGCAGCATTTGATTAACATGGGAAATCACCATGGACAACAGCAACCCAGATCCAAACTATCTGAATTGCAAAAGACCCGCCCAACGGTCTTTACGCACACTGACAAGCCACTAGAGGCAGACGACTGGCTTCGAGACATGGAAAGAAAATTGGACATTGCCCAGTGTACGGACCAGGAAAAGGTGTTGTACACACCACATTATTTTTCTGGAATGGCTGCGTCGTGGTGGGAAAACTTATGTCACACCCACCCTGACGGAGCAAATATGACATGGGCACAACTCAAGGAGCATTTCCGAGGAGCGCATATCCCAAATAGCATTATGAAATTAAAGAAGAGGGAATTTGAGGATCTCAAACAGCGGGGCTCCACAGTGTCCCAATATCTGGATCAGTTTACTCAGTTGGCCAGATACGCCAACGACGAATATATGACAGAAAACAAAAAGATGGAAAAATTTCTCGACGGACTTGTCTCATCCCTAAAGTGCCAGCTGATGGTTCACACTTTTCCAGACTTTAAGACACTTGTGGATAAGGCTATTATTCTGGAAAATGAACACCGCAATATGGATGAGGCTCGCAAGCGTCGCATGAACCAGTCAGGACAGGTTCGCAACAACAGGCCCAGGAATGACGTTCAAAAGCCAGTAATGACCCGGCCAACAAATACAGCTCCACCTCAGAACCGCAGTGCATTCCACAATAGGACTAAGGATACAAATTTTCATTCTGGAGTTACATGTTACTCCTGTGGAGGAGAGGGGCATTACGCTAAACAGTGCCCGAAACAAGGAAACAACCCTCCCAAAGCCAACAACAACAACAATGGCCGCGGTGCGACCAACGCTCCGCGACGCAATAATTTCAACCCCAATAACAACCACAAGCCAGGACATATCAACCACGTGAATTTTGAGGAAGCTCAGAACGCACCGGATATCGTGTTTGGTACGTTCCCCGCCAACTCAGTAAATGCTACAGTTTTATTTGATTCCGGAGCTTCCCACTCTTGCATTTCTAAAAGATTTGCCTCGAAGAATCAGTTTTCCTTTTTGCCTTTGCAAAATTCCATGGTTATTCAGTCCCCGGGATCGAAGCAAAATACTCAATGGTACTGCAAGGATGTGAACATCGAAATTGAAGGAATGGGATTCCTAGCCAATCTCATCATATTGGACGCAGTTGATTTGGACATTATTCTGGGAATGGATTGGTTAACCACAAACAAAGGTTTTATAGACTGCTATAACCGCACAGTAACTCTTACCAATTGCCAAGGGAAGACCATCAAAGTGGGTACAAGGAAGATTGCCACATTCCAAGGGAAATTAAATCAAGTGGATACGGTGGAATTAAATACGGTTCCTGTAGTCTGTGAATATCCTGATGTATTTCCTGAAGAGTTACCAGGAATGCCACCGGACCGCGAGATTGAGTTCGTTATTGAACTAGCACCTGGAACGACACCCATATACAAGAAACCGTACCGTATGGACCCAACAGAATTGGCAGAATTAAAGAAGCAAATTAAGGAGTTGATGGAGAAAGGTTACGTACGACCCAGCTCGTCACCATGGGGTTCGCCAGTTTTATTCGCCAAAAAGAGGGATGGTACCCTACGGCTGTGCATTGATTACAGGGCACTTAATATGGTCACTATCAAGAATAAATATCCACCGCCTAGAATCAACGACTTGTTTGAGCAGCTAGCTGAAGCTAAAGTCTTCTCAAAGATAGACCTAAGGTCAGGTTATCATCAGCTAAAAATTCGGACGACGGACATACCTAAGACGGCGTTTACCACAAGATATGGATTATATGAGTTCACAGTAATGCCGTTCGGTTTGACCAATGCCCCTGCATATTTTGTGCATCTCATGAACAAGGTTTTCATGAAATATTTGGATAAATTTGTGGTGGTATTTATCGATGACATACTTATTTACTCTAAGACGCCCGAAGAACATGAGCAGCACCTTCGGATAGTACTAGAAGAATTAAGAAGACATCAGCTTTATGCCAAATTCAGCAAATGTGAATTTTGGTTGAGAGAAGTGGGTTTCCTTGGACACGTACTAACCCAAGATGGAATCGCTGTGGACCCGGGAAAAGTAAAGGATGTATTGGGATGGAAGCAACCCACAAACGTAACAGAGGTCAGAAGTTTTCTTGGTCTAGCAGGCTATTATCGAAGATTTATTGAAGGATTTTCCACTATAGCCAGACCCATGACCCAATTACTCAAGAAAGATAAGAAGTTTGAATGGACTGAAGCTTGTGAAAAGAGTTTTCAGGAGTTGAAAAAGAGGTTAACAACGTCACCAGTCCTAGTTGTACCCGATGTACACAAAAATTTTGATATATACTGTGATGCATCCGGGAAAGGCCTTGGGTGTGTGTTAATGCAAGAAGGAAAAGTAGTAGCTTACACATCAAGGCAGCTACGGAGACATGAAGAAAATTACCCCGTTCACGATCTGGAACTTGCTGCAGTAATACACGCACTCAAAGAGTGGCGACACTATCTTCTGGGGAACCGATGTGAAATATACACGGACCACAAAAGTCTTAAGTATATTTTTACGCAGCCGGAATTAAATTTGAGACAGCGACGATGGCTTGAATTAATTAAGGATTATGACGTAGGAATTCACTATCACCCTGGTAAAGCCAACGTTGTGGCAGATGCCCTCAGCAGAAATCCATACGCCGGAAATGGCAGCGTACAGCTCTCGCAACATGTGCTCAGCCAGGAATTTGCCAAACTCAACATGGCCCTAGTCACGGAAGGGACCATCTCCCAGTTGGAAATAAAACCAACCGTAGAGGACCAGATCAGAGACGCCCAGAAGGGACATCCGAGTATTGAAGGAATTAGGAAAAAGATGAAACTGGGCAGAGCGCCCGAATTTATTGAAGACGACCAAGGAATTATCTGGTTTGGACAGAGACTATGCGTACCAAACATTGAGGAATTAAAGCAGCAAATAATGGCAGAGGCACACACCGCTCCATATTCTATTCACCCCGGAGGGACAAAAATGTATAAGGATATACAGGAGAGATTCTGGTGGCACGGGATGAAAAGGGATATAGCCATATATGTGGCATGTTGTGATACCTGCCAACGAGTGAAGGCGGAACACCAGAGACCAGCAGGGTTGTTGCAACCAATTAAAGTGCCTGAATGGAAGTGGGATAGGATTGGCATGGATTTTGTGGTTGGTTTGCCAAGGTCACGCCATGGGAATGATGCCATCTGGGTAATAATAGATTCACTAACTAAGGTAGCACATTTCATTCCGGTAAAAACCACCTACTCAACACAGAGGCTAGCCAGGCTGTATCTATCCAGGATTGTTTGTCTACACGGAGTACCCAAAATAATTGTATCCGACAGAGGCACCCAATTCGTCTCTAGATTTTGGGAACATTTACAGCAAGCCTTAGGCACGCAACTGGCCTTCAGCACAGCATACCACCCGCAGACCGGAGGACAGACAGAGCGGGTAAATCAAATATTAGAGGACATGTTGAGAGCATGTGTGCTTACCTACGGAGTCAGTTGGGAGGATAGTTTGCCTTATGCAGAATTTTCCTACAACAACAGTTATCAAGCTAGCCTAAAAATGGCACCGTTCGAAGCATTATACGGACGACGGTGCCGAACCCCATTAAATTGGTCTGAGACCGGAGACAGCCGAATCTTTGGACTAGATATGCTAATAGAGGCAGAAACCAAAGTAAAACTTATTCAGGACCGACTAAAGGCAGCTCAGAGCCGACAGAAGAGTTATTATGATCAAAAAACACCGCCAGATCCACTTTGAGCCAAATGACTACGTGTATCTTAGAGTATCTCCAACAAGGGGGCTACAGAGATTTAAGGTCAAGGGGAAATTAGCACCGAGATTTATCGGACCATTCAAAATAACTGCAAGAAGGGGCAGGGTTGCTTATCAACTGGAATTACCCGCAGAATTATCAGATGTCCACGATGTGTTCCATGTGTCTCAACTGAGGAAGTGTATCAGCAACCCGGAAAAACAGGTGCAGCACCAGGAATTAGACCTTCAACCCGACCTTACCTATCGGGAGCGTCCTATAAAAATTTTAGAGGAGTCTGAACGGAGGACCCGGCAAAATGCAATAAAATTTTGCAAAGTCCAATGGAGCAATCACACCGAGGAAGAGGCAACCTGGGAAAGAGAAGATCGTTTAAGGACTGAGTATCCGTACCTGTTTGAGGAACAGCTGGAATCTCGGGGACGAGATTTTTCTTAAGGGGGTAGGTGCTGTCACACCCCAAAAATATTCCTCTGGAGTTTTGAAAACTTTTGCAAAACTTTAACTAAGTTTTTAAAATTTTGGTTGGAGGGTTCTGTTTGAAGGATGGACTTATTTGATTTAAGTATTTTGGAGGTTTTAAAAACTTTTTCTTTCTTAAGAATCTTTGGTTTTGGTCAATTATTTTCAAAAGCAAAAATCTTTTCCACCTCTTCTAGCACCATAAAAATTCCCAAATAATTTTTCTGCCACTCCAAATTTTTCCTCTCAAGTCATGTACACCTTCTGTGATATTTCACAACTCCTCCCCACTCCACAAAAATATTCTTTCTATTTATTTTATATTCCAAAAGGGGAATTTGAATAAATCATAGTTTCTTGACATTTACAAAGGAACTATATTTTCTATGACTCTTCTGCATCCACCAAAATTATCCCTACATATATATGGTACCCTCAACCCATTTCTCCAAAAACATTTGGTCCCACAGTTCAAAATTTTCAAAATAAATTCAGTTCAAATTTGGTCCAGAAATCATGTTTTTGCCCCAAACCATTTCCAAACTTCACCAAAATTCTTGGCCTCCTGGCAAACTCATTTTTGAGTAGCTACACACCACCACCCAAAACCCCATGATCAAACTAGTTGCCTAAACCCTCAAAGCATTTCATCAAACAGGTTGCTGGCACTGTTCATAACTGAATTAAAATTCAGTTAACTGAATTTACTTCGGCCGACAGAGACAGGGTACCGTGCATCCATCATCTTCCCTCCCGCACGGCGATGTTGCGTGTGTCCAGTGCCGTAGCACTCCCTGGCCCAGCGCCCAGCCACTCCACGCCGGCGAGGTGGCACCGGGCCGGTGCAGCCTCCCCAAGCGCGTCCACGGCGGGGCCGAGCGGACACGCCACGGCCATAGGCCGCCATTCACTGCCCAGCAGCACCCCTACCTACTTCTTCGCACACGCGTCACTCCCTCTCTCACCTCCGCACAAAAGACACACCGGCCACGCCGCACGGGGCCCGTCTGACAGTCGCCGGAGCCGGCCGCTCCGCCGCGCCCGTGCGGACAGCACATCGCCAACGTGTCGCGCAGGCGCAAGCCCGCCCACGCGGAGGCTTCGGACGAACGCCACGGGCCTCTAGAATGCCCCGACACTCAGATCACCGACCAGAACCAACCCCGGCGACCTCATTAACTCCGGCGAGCCCCACCCGCTTCGGCCATCTCCGACTCGCCTATATAAAGGGTTCCCGAGCTCCTCTAGCGCCAGCACTCGCCTTCACCACCTCCCATACCTCCTCCTGACCACCCACCAGGCCCCGAGGGGGTCGTCTTCTTCCCCTCCGGCCACCGCTCCGCCGCCTCTGTCCTCGAACCGAACCGAGCACATACACCATCAGAGCAGCCCAAACTCCATCGATCCTCTCCTTTTCCACCACCTTGCCGAATCCCTAAGTCAATTTACCTCCCCGAGCCCTCTCCGACGAGCCACCACCTCACCAGAATCATCCTCCGCCGGCGACGAGCTCACCGCCGTTCAGGTGACCGCCGGTGGCCACCTCCACCACCCCTGGATGCGGAAGTCCCCGCTGGTCATGTTGCGACCAGCGCCGGACCCTGAGACCCCGGCGATCGTCGCCGGCGATCGCCGCCGCCTCTCTGTACTCGCGCGCGAGCGCGTTTGAATTTAAACCTGACGGGTGGCCCCCACCCGTCAGCTCTCTCTCTCTCTATTCTGTTTTAAGTGGAAGCGCACTCCACGCTTTACGCCTTCTGCACAGGAAGACGTACCCGTAACCGAAACGTTTTCTTTTAAATAACTCTGGGACTTCTGTTTTACAGAAAAACCCCTGGTTTTGAAAAGCTAATAACTTTTAAAATATAAATCCAAATGAGTTGATTCTTTTTACTAAAATTTTCTTTTCTGCTCTAGTTTATTTTAAGATTTATTTAAAAATATTTTGAGAACTTTTTCTGTTCTGTGTTGGTTTTCTTATTCGAATTCAAATTTGAATTTTTCAGAAAAAGAAGAGGGAACTTTTGCTGGATTTTCAGAAGGGTTTTCTCCTGATTACTTTGGACAAGGCAAGCATTATTGAACTTGAGATATGATGTTACTTCCTTGCATGGTTGCATAGTATGGTAGTGCATCATACGTTGCATGTTATCACATGTGCATGCATGGTCATGTCATGTTGGTTTTACCTTGGCTTGCATGTCACACTAGCTTGTCTGGCATACAAGTGGTTACGTGAGGGCAGAGATGTTGCTGCTGGTTGGGACATGCTAGTGGGCATGGTCCTTTGTTGACACAGTGGTGTCATGTGATACTGATAAAAGAACACTGATGATATTTTAACAGTGCCTCCTGAGTCTGCCTAGATCGAGTCTTGCTCTTACACCTAGCTGTATACCGTGCTACCACGGGTCCTTCCGAAAGGAGGGTACGGCCTAGTAAGTTGTTAACCCCTGGACGGGTGCACGCCACCCAGATAACTGCGATGAAGGTTGTAGCCTGTCATCGGGTCAGGGGCATGGGTGTTACCGGTTGTAGCCGAGAGGGGGGCACCCCTTGTAATCCGCGCGTTTAATAGTGATCCCATGCTTTTCGGAGGTTGTAGCCTCCCTGACTTAAGGTGTCTGGAGTGATGCTGTGGGTGAGTCCAAGCATCCGGTGGGCGGGTATGCGTCAGGAGTGTTCTCAACCCAAAGTCCGTATTAGGTTTTAGTCAGTGCACGGTGCTGTCTAGATCCTATACTTGTGGGTAAAGGGTACACCCTCTGCAGAGTTATATCTATTCGAATAGCCGCGTCCACGGTCAAGGACTTAGTTGGGTGGGTCAAGTATCGGTCCCGGTGTCAGTCTCTGGAGGAAAATAATATACTTGAGTATGTTATGTTTGCATGGTGCTTTCGACATAGTCAGAATTATCATGAATTTATTTATGATGAATATTATATTTATGGACTAACCCGATAATTTTGTTGTTACCTTCAAGAGTGTCTCAGGGGCTGGCTAGACTACCCCGGACACTCGCTTTTATTTTAAAGACCTTTTGTGGCGTCCCTCGAGTGTCAGGCGGTTTATCACGCCACTACTCTTGTGGATACCCAACTGGCATTTCTCTTAAAGTCCTTTTTGAGGCGTCCCTCGAGTGTCAGGCGGTTTATCACGCCACTACTCTTGTGGACACCCGACTGGCATTTCTCTTTAAGTCCTACCGTGATGTCACTTGACATCCGACCGGCATTTATTTTATCTTCTTATATTATTAATAATATCGTGTACTAACCATATTCCACCATGCCAAGTCTTGTCAATTGTTGCATACATGTAGTTTATTTATCATGGCATGTGCTTTCAGTATACCTTATTTTCATAATGTTTGCGAGTACATTCAAAGTACTCACTGGCTTGTCCCTGGCTATTTACTTGGCCAGACTTGGAGGAGGACGAGCCCGTGGAGGAGAATTGCGCTAGCGAGGCCGACGCTTAGAAGGTTCCCAGTCAGCACGCCTGTGTCTTGAGTCTATCACTTGTACCATCCGTCAAGCTTCCGCCACACCAATAAAATAGTCAAGCCTCACACTGACGCTTGACTCTATGCTAGTCTTTCAGCGTTGAGTTCCACCACCCACTGTCATATTTCGCCACCCTAGTGTGTTGAGTGGTTGTAATAAATTATTGAGTCACCCTGACTCAACCCTGTGTAATATTATTGTACTGGTTATCTATATCAAGGTTGTCCACTGGTTGTGCTTGGGAGCCAGTGTGACTTAGGGCTATTCTGTGAGTTAACTCTCAGAAATGAGCCCGACATTGTTTCAGATAAAAAGCAACCCACAGGGGCACACTTGCCCACCTGGAGGGGGAGGGGGAAAGGACAAACTTAAGCTTGCAAAGACTAGGTGGGTGGCAGATGCAATCTTGGATTGGGTGAGGGAAACACCAACAATTGGTCCAACAGCACTCCATGTCAAGCTATTTGAGAAGTACACGATTATTATACCTTACATGAAGCTTTTCTATGCTAATGAAAGGGCTCTTGATAGGATTAATGGTCCATGGAATGAGAGTTTTCAGTTGCTTTACACCTTCAAAGCTGAAGTGGAGACGGCTAGTCCAGGGAGTTTTGTAGAGATTGACAAGCATACAGTTAAGTACAAATTAAAAGGGAAGGCCATGGAGAAGGAGTGCTTCAGGAGGGCTTTTGTTTGTTTCAAGGCTTGCTGGCTGGGGTTTCTGAATGGTTGTAGGCCCTATTTGGCTGTCGATGCGACTGCTTTGAATGGAAGATGGAGAGGCCAGCTAGCAGCAGCTTCTACAATTGATGGACACAACTTGCTATTCCTAGTTGCATGTGGTGTGTTGGAGGTAGAGAGTGAGGATAGTTGGGTCTGGTTTCTGCAGCAGTTGCGCAACATTATAGGTACACCCTCAGGTTTAGTTATACACACAAATGCTTGCAAGGGTTTAGAAACCGCAGTAGAAATTGTATTCCCTCGAGTGGAACATAGGGAATATATGCGACACCTAGTGCAGAATTTTAAAAAGAAATTCAAAGGCAAAGTTTATGATGAGAGTCTATGGCCAGCATCATACACATGCAGCTTGAGGAAGCATGAGCACCATTTGAGAGTGTTGTATGCTCATAATCCTTTGGTGAAGGAGTACATGGATGAACATCATGGAAAGCTGTGGTCAAGAAGCAAAGTCAATGAAATCTGCAAAGTAGACTATGTGACCAATAACCTCGCTGAGTGTTTCAATGCAAAGTTCAAGTTAGTGAAAGGGCTTTTGTTGTGGCAAGCATTTGATAAGATCAGGCATATGATCATGGTAAAGATGGCTCTTCATAAAAGGATTGCAGAAACACAATATGTTGGCCATCTTATGCTCCCATCTCTGATTAAGGCATTGTATGCCAAGGCAAGAGGACTAAGGATGAAATGCATTCGACCGTCGACATACGAGGCTGAGGTGACATACACTGACAGTAAAATTAGGGAATGGAGATATCCAGTGAACCTTGCAACAAATGAATGCAGCTATAGGCAATGGCAGATCCGCGGGAAGTCGTGCATACATGCCCTACATCTCATGACTGTTATTGGAGGTGAAGATGGTGAAGTTGATCAGTATTGCTCTGAATATTTCTCTGTTGCCAAATTTAGGGCTGCTTATGCTGAAAATGTGCCTGCACTCTTGGGAAAAGACCAACAGAACATAGTAGACCCAGGGTTCAAACTCGATTCTCCTGTACTGACTAGACCACCAGGAAGACCAAGGAAAAACATGATAAGAGCTGGTGAAGAGGGTCGTGTAAAAACAGCATAAGTGCAAAAGATGTGGTATCTTAGGGCATATTGCTAGGCGTTGTACCAATCCAGTTGATGCATCATTTGGAGAAGAGGAATAATGGGCAGCAGAAAATGTAGAGGAGAATGCAGCAACGGAGGAGAATGCAGCAAGTTTAGAGGATAATGCAGCAGCAGAGGAGAATGCAACAAGTTTAAAGAATGAAGCAACTGAAGTAGCAGCTTGGTATGTGTGCAATCTTTCCAATTTTTTTGCATTCGTTCTCTTTTTTGTCGATGTCTAAGCTTATTTCTGTTTGACCCAGCTCTAGGATAATTAGAGGCACAAGACAGAAAAGACCTGGAGAGGAAGAAACTTCGGTTGAACCATCATCTGATGCGGAATTTGAAACCATGGCTTACGAAGGTTTTGAAGCTATAAGAGAGGAGGAAGTTATTTTGTCTGAAGTTCCTTTAAAGATTAGTGAGCCCACAGATGAACATCAACCGGTCATCACTTGCTCGATCAGTCAAAGCTCAACAAAACCGCCACCACCAGAAGTGAAGATACGAAGTAACAAGACAAAGCTTTCAAAAGCACAAAATATCCCAGCCAGGGAAACCAGAAGCAAGACGGTTAACCCATCCCAGAACACAAGGAGCAAGGCAAAGATTTGAATTTGAACTTGAGTGCAAGTCGTAAACTTTGAACTTTAAAGATTTGTAATAAGGATTATGTCATCAATTTGAAGTACTGTGAAAACTTGTAAGGTGTAATAATTCTATTTGTAAACTTTGAATTTGAACTACTGAGGCAAACTTTGAATTTTAGGCAAACTTTGAATTTGAACCAACACTTTAGTCCATTCCCCTGTGGTGTGAGTTGCACAGTTTGCTGAACTATTATAAACGGTGATCAATCCAATCTCATTTGCGTCTACAAAACTTGTAGTCATGAGAAATGTGCTCCAAATGAGCTCCCAAGCTAGGGTAAACAACCCCATTTGTAATCAAGTTTTTTTGGACCTACTCCAAATGAGCCAAAAAAATTATTAACACCAAATCAATCTATATAGTGTAGATTCAAAGAATCACTATTTATTGAATTAATCTATCTATTTTTACATTTTTTTCAAAAAATATACTTTAATAGAAAAACCATTAAAAACATGTTTACCATATGAAAATGGAAAACTAAGTTCAGATCCTTCTTATTCACTTTGAAATCAAGCATTGGTGATTTTTTTTGATTTTTTTTTAAATTTTCAAAAACCGAAGGGAAACCCTACCTCCTCTCTTTGGTCTCTATGAAATGTTGTACATGATAGCTCATATGTGTGAAGGTTTTTTCAAAAAAATGTCCATAGACAAAGTTTATGATTTTTGGTTGGTAACATGTGACACAAGACAACATTGTGCGCAAGTTATATATATTTTTGATTTTTTTGAATTAATGGCGCTTATTTTACCTCGATCGTGCTAGCTAGGTTTTTTTCCTCTAAATGTACGTATACCAAGTTTAGTATTTTTCCTCGTTAGTGTGTCCTATAAAATGATGAACGGCGAAGATTTCATATTTTTTCGATCTTTTTAAAATTATTTATGCTCAGTCAAAACCTTTGAAACCCCGTTGACCAGCTCAAAACCCCTCTAAACTTCACGGGGTTTCGCCTAACCCTAGCTCCAAATGTCATCCGTCCGATCATACCCTAGCGCCAAGCGATAGCCCTCAAATGTGGTCTTCTAGAAGTAATTCTGGGGGCAGGCTGCGAGCGGGCTTCGCGCCGTTGGATCACATGGACGGCTCCACATCATTGGATCATGGGGCGATCCGGGAGAGGCGATCCGTGAGACTTGTTGGTTGTGCCTCCCTTTCTTCGGGTACCCCTTTATGCTGGTGCTTATTCTGCAGCGACGAGAGGAGCCACTCCTCCTCTTCTTCTTCTTCTTGGGCGACGAGAGGAGCCACTCCTCTGCCTCTTCTTCTCCGGCGACTTTGGGCGATATGCCGAGCTCCACTTCAGCCTCCCGCCCCTCGTGGACCCAGTATGGTCCACTTCCCATGGAGCGATGTCCTGACTGCCCATGTAGTGCGCCACTGATATGGCCGACTTCGAAGGAGGTCAAGAATGGCAACTATGGGCGCGAGTTCATGAAATGTGAGAGCAAGCCAGAGGAGCAGGTTAGATCTCATGATTTTTCTCCGATTTCTTTCTATTTTCTTTTAATTATTTTTCGATCTGGGATTTAGGGTTCATGTTTTCGTTTCAGATCATGAAGAAATGCACACATTTTTAATGGCTGGATGACTACGTTACGTGGATTCAATTCAATGGGGTCCCAACCCGGGAGCTCAATCTGCCATTAGCAACAACGCATTTGGTCTCTCAAAGTTCTGCTCTGACAGTTGGGGATGCAGATATGAAGGGGAAAATAAAGAAGATGAGCAAGAACTTGAAGCAGATGATTCAATTGAGCAAGCATGCGAATCTGATAGCTTTAGGATTTTATCCCTTTTATTTTTGTGTAGTTGCTCTAGGATTTGCTTACTTGCTGGTCATCACTCGTTAGAAATGTTATTAGTGTGGTGTCATGTGCTCTAGGATTTGGTTAAATTTGTGGATCATGTGCTCTATGCTCTGTGTTGCTTAATTTGTGGATCATGTGCTCTATGCTCTATGTTCCTTAATTTTTGGATCATGTCAGTTTTGGGTACCCGTTAGTTTCGTTAGTTTTGTACACTTTCAGTTTCTTCAGTTTCGTCAGACAACACCGACCGCAGAAGAAAAAAACGTAGTTCTAGGGCCCAAATTGAGTGTCGAAGGCCCACGCGCTGGCTCCATTTTCCCTTGATTATTACCATGGTAAACCCATTTATTGCCATGCCGAACAAAAATAGTGCATGATGGTAAATCGATTTATTGTTGGACTTGCACATGTCAAATTTATTTGTACATATCATGGCAATTTCCTTCTGTATATAGCCTACGGCACAACACTTTCATTTTTTGACATGCGGGTATTATAAGAAAGTTTTTGTTGCAAAAAAAATATTGTATACACGATTTTTTTTATTAAGAACATGTCAGACTTAATATTATCCATCTGAAACCACGTCTAAAATAAAGACCAAATTGATCTGGTTGGAGGGCAGGCTCAAGCCTGTTAAAGCCTGTACAGCAGATTCGCCCCTGCCCTAAACCATAGCATAGTCGACAAACTATTAAAAAATTAGCTTGTTTTTGCTCATACAATATACGGAATAGGGCCAGCAACAATTCAAAAAAATTAGCTTTTCTTCTTCTTCTTTTCAACATGAACATGGATCATTTTTCTAGCTTTAGTTTCCTTTTTAACACTTCAACTACTCCATTATCCGCGCGTGTGAAAACTTGACCCTACTCTAAATGGGCGAAAACTTGACCCTACTCTAAATGGGCGAAAACTTGCTGGCTTGCATTGAGGAATACTCAATCATTGATTGATTTAGCAGAAGGGCTCATGTATTGCACCATATCCATCTAGCAATTTATCTCATGTCAAATAAGATAGAAATAGCAAGCAAAAACACTGATAACCAACGACATATCAAATAAGGGTAGCAAGCATAACAAAGTTTTTAGGGGATAGCACGACAGAGATTAAAAGTTCACGGTACAACCAACGACATAATTGAGATAGAAATATATAAAGGATAAAAAGCCCAAAGGAAAGACAAGCTCACGATCGAGACCCTGACTTCACCACCATCTTCACTGCACCTTCTCTTCACTGCTCCTCCTCTCCATGCCGTCCTGGCCAATGTAGTAGGGGAGGCTGTGCATACCATCGCGGGTGGGGATGGTGCAGTCGAAGTTTGAGAAGATGTTGTGGGTTGTGAATGCGATGAATTCGCATCCACACCAAACACCTTGCCAAGGAGATAGTGTGCATCAAATCTGTTGGTGAAGGTGACGGTGAGCCCTATCGGCGGAGTCCTGGAGTTTGGACGCACTTTCTCTAGTCGTCACATCACCGGCGAGCCCGCCGGGAGGTGGGCGAAGCCCGCACAGAGGAACCACTCGGCAAACCCCATTACACCCCTCCAGCGTTAGAACGCCCACACACGGAGCGTCCTCTCCACGACGACGCCGGCCGGATACCGTCTCTCCGGCACAGTCGATGGGAGCTCGAAGGTGGGGCCGTTCTACTGCATCCTCACCTCGCTTTGAGAGTGCTCTGGGTTTGGGTGAAGAAGAAAAGGGGCGGGGCAAATGGATGTGTGGAGAATAGGTGGAGGGGTGGTGGTTTAAATAAGGAAAGGGGAAGAGAAGGGTAGTGGCAGCGACCGCGCTTTGGATTTGCTACGTTCAAACGAGCTGCGTCGATCGATATGCCACTTTAATTGCCAACATGTTTTAGTTGCCACATTGAATAGATGCGAGTGGATTGAAAAGTGTGAAACAATGATCTACATCGAGGAGACACGCATGAGAGATGATACGAACCAGTGGCAGCAACCGTCCCTGCGTCCGTGGTAGCTCGCGTGAAAATGAGGCCGGTCAGCGTTCGTGGCGGCTCGTGTGAAAAAGAGTCCGGTCAGCGCATCGTGGCAGCGGGCGGCGGCGCATCTAGGTAGGCTAGCTGCGTGCATGCATGCAGGCTAGCTGGACATGTCGTGCATGCATAACAAGCTTCTGTCGTTGTTGCGCGCGCACAGCCCAAGTTTAACCACGGCCCAACGGGCTAACCGCGGCACCGTCCGCTGCGACCCCACTCATCAGGTCCAATGGACGAGACAGTCAGTGCGGCCCTACTCCTCAGAGTTAACGGTCAAAGCACTGAACCGACGACATCCACCGTTTGTGACTAGTTATGAGGGTTTCGGGCAAGGGAGTGGGGAAAAGTGAGCAAAAGTTAAGAGTGTGGGGATGGATGAGTAGGGCTAAGGAACTAGGGGCATAGATGTAAAAAACCCTGAAGTCTATTGATAACCAACGAACTATGTTCTCGGTCAACTTTGCAATTACAATATAGTCTTCTATGATTGCTAACACTCACCGCTTACACATGAGCAAAAAGTTTCAACCGGACACATAGAAAGATAGGGGCTTATAGTTTTGCCTCCCAACATATTCTCCTCAAGGGTGATGTCAACAGTAATAATACATGCTCACCCATATTCAACTGGATATATGTGCCTAGATCTTTCCTCACCACATGATGCTTGCTAAAAGACAAAAAAGGAATAGAGAAGTTGATACGTCCAAAACGTATCTACAATTTCTGCTTGCTCCATGCTTCTTTTGTGTGATATTGCTATGATATTGATGCACTTCCATACACTTTTGATCATATTTGGACTAACCTATTAACTCAGTGCACCACAGTGCCAGTTCCTGTTTTTTGCTGTTTTTCTATTTCAGGTTTCCCCCATATTAAAAGTGCTCCAAAAATTCCGGGAAAAATACAGGAAAAATCAGCGTACAGGAAGCTTCGCGAATAACCAAAGCAGGGCCAGAGGGGAGCCAGGGGTGGCCCAGGCGGCCACCTGGCGCGCCCCCCTGGCCGCGCCAGGGGGGCGCCTGGGGCCCCGGCTCCGCCTCTGGTGACCCCCCTTCGCATATATATTCCTCGCGTCGCGAAAACCCTGATTCCAGAACCCTTTTCTCCAGAAGCAATTCCGATCTCCGCCGCCATCGCCACCAAGTTTCGGGGGACCAGAATTCCTGTGCCGGCATCCTGCCGGGATGGGGAAGTGCCCCCGGATTCATCTCCATTGACGTTGCTTCCTCCCTCCATGATGCGGGAGTAGTTCCTCCTCGGGGCTGAGGTTTCTACCAGTAGCTTTGTGGTCAATTTTCTCTCCCATGATGTGATCTTCGTTGTGATCATAGGCTATGGTAATCTAGGGTGATCCCATGTGTCGGGGGAAACTGTCCACCACGAGCACCTATGGGACCGGAGCCCCTTGCTTGTGCGGTAAGAGGGCGGAGGAAGCACAAAGAGCAGATCGTAGTGAGCACGCGGGCAGTTTACCCAGGTTCGGGCCGCGATGGACGCGTAAAACTCTACTCCTGCTTAGTTTGTATTGAGTTGGAGAGCTCGGGAGCTTGAAGAACTAGCTACACCAAGCGTATGAGCGATCTAGGTTCCGAACCCCCTCTACGTTGTGCATGGGCCTCCTTTTATAGTGCAAGGGGTCACCGACAGGTGTCAACGTAAGAGAAGGGGTAAAAATGTAAAAGAGGTGGTAGTTGTAACAGTGCGGGAATAGTGGAGCTACAGTGCATGAACAGTGGTCGCTACCTACTTTGACAGTGGGGGACAAGAGCATTTAATGCCCGTCGCCGTCGACCCCAAAAGCGCCCGCCCTTGCGTCTCCGTTTGCCACGGCGATGGCTTCACCACCGTGGAGTGCCACCGTGTCCCCCAGGCTGCACAGCCATCCGCCACGCGTCTCTGGAATGGCCCCAGGGCGACGCGTGGTTCGATGAGCTGGAGCGCGGGCACACAGCACAACTCTCCCCGGCAAGCACCTTGCCGGGGTCTTGACCTTGCCGGGCCCGGGATCTTGCCGGGCTCTGAAGCTTGTCGCTCCCCGGGCCCTGCCGGGGCGCATATAGCGCCGAGGCATGTCTCCTGTAGTGGAGTCTTCTAGTCTTCCTGGCAAGCTCCTCTTGCCAGGGCCTTGCGTGAGTGAGATAACCTTGAGCCTGGAACGGCCTTCCCGGCAAGCTCCACTTGCCGGGGTCTCGATCTTCTGTCTTGTATACTTTGTTTTTGAATGGTTTTATATGGAGCAGGAAGGTCTCCGGCGAGCACGTGGTCGACCCTGCCGCGGGAAGCTGCTACTGTCCGTGCACAAGTTGGGGTACTGAGTTACCCCTACCTTAGTACACCGACAGGAGCCCCCGGGCCTGGGCCACACACGGTGCCGAGCGCTGTTGGGCCAGGCCCAAAACAGTGCACGGGCACGCGCGGCCCACGGCACACCGAATCCGCTTCCGCATCCGCCGCGTCCCCCCGTAACGGCACGTGTCGATTGCGGCGTCGTGGGATGGGACGTGGCCACGTTCTTTTAATGGAAAGAGCGAAACGCCCCCCACTTCCCCATAAAAGCAGAGGAAGCAGGAGCGGTTCCCCTCCTACGCTTTCATTGCCTCTTCTTCCATCTCCAGAGATCCCCTCTTGCGCTCCGCCTCCACACCTCCGCCGTCGCCTCCCGCATCTGCGGCGCGCCGGACTCTTCGTCCTCCTTCCCTCGCCGTCTCCGCCATGGCCCCGAAGACCGAGAAGGCGAAGGCGGAGAAGACCAAGAAGGAGAAATCGGAGCAAGCGGCGAGGCTCACCGCGTTGCGGAAGCGGAGCGTCATCTTCTCGCCGAGGCTCAGCGCGCGGGAGCTCTGGAACAAGTACTACTTGTTCTGGGCCAAGAAGACCAAGGCGCATCCCCGCACCCGAGCCTATCCGGCCGCCGCCAAGGACAACTACCCCGGCGGGTACTATTTCTTCGCAGCATTCTTCCACTGCGGGCTTTGTCCACCGTTTTCCGATTTCTTCTGTGATATAATGCACACCTACGGCCTCCATCTTCTTGACTTCACCCCCAACGCCATCCTCACGATGGCAGTTTTCGCACATATGTGCGAAAACTATATTGGGATATACCCAAATGTAGCGCTGTTTAGGCATTTCTTCACCCCTAGAGCAGAGGCCGGCGCCCCCCTCTCCGGAGGAATATCTTGGGTTTTTCGCTTGAACAAGAAGGAGTCCTACTTGCCGGGGGAGCTCCGCAGCAAGTGGGAGGAGTGGCGTGCTGACTGGTGTTGGATCGTTGAGGACGAGCCGCAGTCCTTCACCGCGCCGCGCACAACACCTATCGTGCGCGGTAGGGACTGGAGCGAGCTGGATTCGGATGATAGCAAGCTCGACGTTGCCCTCATCAGGATTCTTCGTCTCCGGGTAGCAAGATTGTCTGTCGGAGAAGTAGGCACAGATTTCCTCCGCCGCCGCATCGCCCCTCTCCAAGACAGGAAGAGGCCGGCCTGGGAGTACGGCAACTCGGCGGATATAATGAGGCTGCACCCCGGGCTCAACTTCAACTTCACATCACTGGAGCTGAAGGGGATGGTCCGGGAACTATTTAAGCATGACCCGGCCCACCCAGAGTGGTTCAGAGGTCCCCGGGGAGTGGTGCCTCTCTGCAACAGCACGGCCCGGGATTCCCTTCGCGCCATGATGCCCGCGTGTGACTCGCACGGCGTCGACCGCACGTGGATTCCGCCCAAGCCAGACGTCGTCTTGAACTTCTTCGACAACCTGGTGGAGGTGGCGAAGAACAAGAACGAGGTCCGGGAGCTGACACGGGACACCACCGACCAGGAGATAGCGTACATAGCTTCTCGGGTTGAAGAGGCCGCTGCAGCCGCAGCGGCAGGGGAATTCGGCTTCTCGCCCGAGGAGGCAGAGGCTGCGGAAGCGTCCTGCCAAGCAGAGGAGGCGGAGATCCGCAGGCTGCTGAAGCTTCCTCCCGACGAGCTCGCCGGGGTCCCTTCCCTGAGGCACTCCGGGATCCAGGGAATCTTGACCGAGGCCGCGGCGAGAGGCAACGCCGCCGGAGGAAACAAAGGCGCCGCAGGGAGCGGAGGCGCCGGAGGGAGCGGAGGCGCCGGAGGGAAAGAGGCCACAGTGCAGGGCGCTGGGCCCAGCAAGCCTGCCGGGGAGGAGGAGGAGGAGGAAGACGTCGGGGCCGACGAAGACTCCGACGGATCCCTGGGGCTCTACGCCGACGACCTCTCCTCGTCGTCGGAGACCTCCCCGCCCCGGGCAAGCCCTAGGCGTTCTCCGCTGAAGCGTCTCCGCAAGACGGTGACGGGGGCGAGGGCGCAGGCGCCCCGGCAACAGCCAACTCGTCGGGCAGCGCGAGCTTCCCGGGGGAGTCAAGCTGCGACGGGGGCGCCCGGCGCACCAGCCGCGGCGGAGGCGGCCCGCACGCAGGCCACGGCGGAGGCACCCCGCAAGCAGGCCACAGCAGAGGCGCCCCGCAAGCAGGCCACAGCAGAGGCGCCCCGCAAGTCAGCGCCGAGCGGAAGGGAGTCTTCACAGAGCGGAGCGGCGGCTCCGCCCGCTCCCCGGGCCCCGGCTACCACAGGGGCTGGGTCTTCGCAGCCCCCAGCCGCAGGGACCGCCAAGCGCCCGAGGGAGTCTTCGCCTCCTGCTCCCCGCGCGGACGCGCCTCAGGTGGAGTTTGACTTCTCCGCCTTGAGCGACGACGACGACGAGGATGAACAGGAGTAAGAACTTGAGATCTTGCATCTTCTTAAATTTCATCTTGATTATTGTAGATTCTGATCTTGCTTCTTGTTTTAACTTCAGGACCTTGGCGGAGCGAGTGACAAAGAAAGCCAAGGTGCCCGTAGTCGAGGTTGCGGACGACTCGCCCGCTGCGGCGACAGGGGATGTGCCGGAGCCGAGCCTGCCGGACCCGAGCGCTGCTCCGAGGAGCAGCCCCCAGCGCAGCCCCCAGCGTAAGTCTGGGTTCCATACTTCCGCTCGTTGGGCGCGCTTGAAGATTTTGTCTTGTGCTAATATCCTGATGCTTGTGTCTTGTTTTGATTGTCTTGTGCAGAGGTGGAGCCGCAAGCCCAGGAGCGTCCGGAGGTCGCTCCCGAGGAGCCGCGGGCCCCGCCGTCCCCGCCAAGGCCGAACTCCCCGGCAAGGGAGAGCGCTCCGCCAAGGGCGGGTACTCCGCCAAGGGCGAGTACCCCGCCAAGGGCGAGCAGCCCGACGAGGGCGGCTACTCCGCCAAGGCAGAGCTCCCCGGCGAGGGAGCCCGCCGCTGATGACGTCCGCCAAGGTAAGTTCCATAACTTTGTCTTTTTGGACTCGTCTCTTTTTGGATATTTGCTTGAACTTCTTTTGCTTTTTTTTTTCTTCTTCTTCTAGATCCTCCTCCCCCCGAGCAGATGGAGATGGAGGTCATCGTCATCGAGGAGGAGGGCGCGCAGGGCGGCGGCAGCGACGCCCCTGTCGCCGAGGACACGACGGGAGCCGCCGAGCCAGCTGCGGAGGAGACCGCTCCGGCTGCGGACGCAGCGGCCGGGGAGGGGGGCGGCGACCGCACTGCCGGCCCGGAGGCGGCAGGAGCATCAAGTGCTGCGCCGGCCGCCGACCCCTCCGCCGAAAAGGAGCAGGCCGGCTACTATCTTGAAGCTCCCAACGGCGTCTTCATCCAGGTGCCGTGGGGTTCTTCATCGCGAGCCCCCGCGGAGGGCGAGGCCTTTGATGGAGAGGTCCTCTCCTCCGCGGGTTTGAAGATCGTCGAGGCGCCCGGCGGAAGCGACGGGCCCGAAGAGGAGAAGCTGCTTCACCAGCTCCTGGCCCTTTACCGGGCCAGGCAGGCGAAGCTTGCTTCTCGGGAGGCCCTTGCCGCCAAGGCCGCCGTCGAGATGGAGAAACGCGCGGCGGAGCTCCGCGCCGCCAACCAGGCTGCCCTCCGCGACGTGGCGGAGGAGCGCGAGAGGCTCGCCGGGGAGTACCAAGAGTGGTTGCTGGAGAAGGCTGAAGCCGAAGAGCAGCAGCGGCTCGTCGGGGTGGAGTTGTCCCGGCGAGAAGGAGAGCTCGCCCAGCGGAAGGTCAACCTCGACTCCCACGAGGAAGACCTTGCCGCTCGGGAGCAGGCCCTTGGCGGGGAGCTGAAGGAGGCGAAAGCCGCCGCGGCTGCCGCGGAGACCGCCAAGGAGGAGCTTGCCGCCAAGGTCGCGCAGCTGGAGGAGTCATTGAAGGCGAGCGTGGAGAGGGTCACCGCGCTCAACACAGAGCGCGAGAAGGACGCCCACACCAACTCCGAACTCCAGGTGCGTCTCTCTGAGAAGGGCGACGAGCTGAAGGCCGCCAAGGACTCCATCGAGGATCTGGAGCTGAAGGTTTCCACGCTGAAGGACTCGCTTGACGCCGTCCGGGCCCGGGAAACCAAGCTGAAGGAAGAGCTCCGCAAGGAGCGAGGCTTGGTGGCGAGCGCCAATACTGCGGCCGAGAACTTCCGCCGGACCGTCGAGGTGTGGACCGACGACTTGGTATCTTCTGCGTCCAACATCGACCAGGAGCTGCTGGCGCTGAAGCTGGAGCATCTCATCTACTCTCCGGACCCAAACCTCCCCCACAGCGCCAAGCTCAGCCTCTTCTTCAGGGGAATCGCGCCGGCTCTTGCAGATCTTCGGAAGAAGATTCCCGCGCAGCTGGCCGAGGAGTCGCGCCAGCTCTGCACGGGAACCTTGGAGCACGTACTGACGAAGATTGTATACCGGAATCCCGGTATAAACCTCACCAACGTTCTCCGCAGCTTGCCGGCCGACGCGAACATGGAGGCGCTGAAGGAGCAGGTCGCCCACATCATCGCCAAAGTGAACAAGATCTCCAGGATCGAGGGCGATCGCGTAGATTAGGCCTCCTTTATCTTTATCTCTTTTGTTGCTGCATAGGGTGTTATGAACTCATTAATTATTGCGACAAGTTATCCTTTGTAAGATATTTATCTTATTTTAATCAATCAGTGCAATGTTATCTTCCTTGTCTTGGTCATCTACTTTGTATGTTTTTCACCCTACGCTCCCGGGGAGCTTGCCGGCAAGGGGCCTTTGCCGCGAGCGCTGAGTGCTGGACTCTGAGCAGCCTGCTGGCCAAGGTTTCACCGACAAGCAACCTTGCCGCAGCTAGTCGCAACGCACTTAGCTTGCTGAGCGAACACGAAAACGAAGTAAGGGCGCGACACTCGTCGCAGCTCACTTAAATCGTTGAGCGTACTCGGAAACAAGACAAGGGTGCGGCTAGCTACGGGTAGGTTCCTCCGCGCACAGGTTTTCCATACAAAGTGTGATTGTTCAAGGAAGACAACTTAAAATTAAAAATTTGAACTGATCAAATTCTAATAACTTAGCTTTCATATATCGCTTGCTTCTCGGTAAGGCTTCTCTTTCTTGAACAGCACTTGACTCCTCCTCCATCTCCTTCCCCCCCGGCAAACTTGTGCGCGAGGAAAATTCCATCTGCTTGAGAGGCAAGGAAAAAGAAGAGAGAAACAAGTATATGGCCTTTCGGCGTGCTAATGCTCACCGGGTGTGTATGTTGCACAAGATGCCAAACAACACATGCAAATAGCAAAGAAAAGCATGCAAAAGGCAAATAGCGCAAAACACGGAGAACTTCACTGATGCACGGGGTCTGCGCCCGGCTTTGTACAAAGGGTTACATGCAACAGCGGCAAAGCTTGTACAAAAGGTGGTTGCCGGAGCGGATCACGGCAACCGCGCCTTATGGGTGAAACTTGCGAAGATGCTCTATGTTCCAGGAGTTGCTCACCGGTAAGCCTTCTTCGGTCTCAAGGCGGACAGCGCCGGGCCTTTTGACTTGTCTCACCCGATAAGGGCCTTCCCACTTCGGCGTCAACTTGTTGGAATTCTTGGCGGACTGAACACGCCGAAGAACAAGGTCGCCTTCCTCGAGACTCCTGGCCTTGACCTTGCGGCTATGGTAGCGACGCAAGGCTTGCTGGTATCGAGCAGCTCGTACAGCATCCTGGAGACATTCCTCCTCGAGGAGCAATGCATCATCTTGCCGCAGTTGCTCTTGCTCAAGCTCATCATAAGCGAGCACTCGAGGAGATCCGTATACGAGTTCCGTGGGGAGAACTGCCTCTGCTCCATAGACTAGAGCAAAGGGTGTCTGTCCGGTGGCTCGACTTGGTGTCGTTCTGATTGACCAAAGAGCCGCCGGTAGCTCCTCTATCCAATTTCCTCCGCACCTGCGCAGCCTGTCAAAGGTCCTCGTCTTGAGTCCGCGCAGCACTTCAGCATTTGCCCTCTCCGCTTGACCGTTGCTCCTTGGGTGAGCAACAGAAGCGAAACAGACCTTGGCGCCAAGGTCTTGGACGTACTGCATGAAGGTGCGACTAGTAAATTGTGTACCGTTGTCGGTGATGATCCTGTTGGGGATTCCGAAACGGCAAACAATTGACCTGAAGAACCTGACCGCTGACTGTGCTGTCACCTTCCTCACTGGTTCTACTTCCGGCCACTTTGTGAACTTGTCGATTGCAACGTACAAGTACTCAAAGCCCCCGACGGCTCGGGGGAAGGGGCCGAGGATATCGAGCCCCCAGACCGAGAAGGGCCAGGACAAAGGAATTGTTTGGAGAGCTTGAGCTGGCTGATGAATCTGCTTTGCATGGAACTGGCACGCTTCACACTTGGTTACTAGTGCAGTTGCATCTTGGAGGGCTTCTTGCCAGAAGAACTCTTGCCGGAAAGCTTTCCCGGCAAGCGCCCTTGCGCCAATGTGGTGGCCGCATATGCCTCCGTGTATTTCTGCCAACAGCTTCTGTCCATCTTCCCTAGAGATGCACTTCAACCTGACACCATTGAGCCTTCTTCTGTACAGCTCGTTATCCACGAACTGGTACATACTTGACTGCCTGGTTATCTTCTCTATTTCTTCTAGGTCGTCGGGAAGTTCTCTAGTTTGCAGAAAACGGACGATCTGCTGTGCCCATGCCGGAGCCTGAGGCTCAACGGCAAGGACTAAAGGCATGAGGGCCGCTGCGGGGACCCCAGCTTCTACAGCAAGAACCTCCGGTTCCGCCGGAGCTGATGATCCCCCGGCAAGCTCGCCGGGGCGAGGCTTGTCGGGAACACTTGCTTCAACTGCACAGATCCTCGGATCTGCAGGAGCAAACTGTTCCTCAGCGTTCTGGTTGTTGATCTTGGGGACCTTGGCGGCGGTTTCAGGAAGATCCGCCGGCAAGTAGTCGCCGGAGACCAACTTTCTCTTCTTGGACTGCCCAATTGATGGTGTAACGGATGGTTGAGTCAGCTTGAGTAAGAAGGTCCCTGGTTCCACAGGTAACTTCATCGAAGCACACTTTGAAAGGCCATCTGCTATTTCATTCTGAGCTCTCGGGACGTGCTCCATTTGCAGACCTTCAAAGTGCTCCTCAAGCTTCCTCACTTCATCTACATAAGCTTCCATCAAAGGGCTCTGATAATTCTTGTTAACTTGCCAGACCACCAACTGAGAATCTCCTCGCACAATCAGCTTTCTGATCCCAAGTTCGGCCGCAATCCTGAGGCCGGCGAGCAAACCTTCATAATCAGCAGTGTTGTTCGTCGCTTGCTCCCTGGGAAAGTGCATCTGGATAACATACTTGAGGTGCTCTCCGGTGGGCGCGATGAGTACCACGCCGGCACCGGCGCCTTGCAGCGAGAAGGCACCATCAAAATACATTACCCATTCACTTGTCGCTTCTTGTACGAGTGCACTTGTTTCTTGGACTTCTTCATCGGGCGTTGGGGTCCACTCAGCTATGAATTCTGCCAAAGCTCGACTCTGTATGGTTGAAGTACTTTCAAACTTGAGTCCAAAGCTTGACAGCTCCAGTGCCCACTCAACAATCCTGCCTGTTGCTTCTGGATTGTGCAATATCCTTTTCAGCGGAAAGCGAGTGACCACTGTTATCTCATGTGCCTGGAAGTAATGGCGCAGCTTTCTCGAGGCCATGAGGAGGCCGAAAAGCAATTTTTGCACACCAGAGTATCTTGATCTAGCCCCCTGGAGAAGGGAACTTACAAAATACACTAGGCGCTGCACCATCTTCTTCCGCACTTCTTCCTGTTCCTACGCAGGGTTGTCCTTGTCGGGGCCAGAGCTTGCCGGAGCAGCCCCCTGCTTGTCGCTGGATTCGCTTGCCGGTGGCGTAGATTCCTCGTCGGCCTCCCTCTCCGCTACTAACGCAGCACTAACCACCTGGTTGGTTGCCGCTAGGTATAGCAACAACTTTTCCTGTGGTCTAGGTGCGACAAGTATTGGAGTGGAGGATAGGTACCATTTCAAATCTTGCAGCGCTGCCTCCGCTTCCGGAGTCCATTTCATGGGACCTGCCTTCTTCAAGATTTTGAAGAAAGGTAGGGCGCGTTCTGCAGACTTCGAAATGAACCTACTGAGGGCAGCCACACAACCTGCAAGCCTTCTGACATCCTTGACGCGCTTCGGGGCTTCGATCTGCTCAATGGCTTTAATCTTGTCGGGGTTAGCTTCAATCCCCCTCTGTGACACAAAGAACCCGAGAAGCTTGCCGGAGGGGACTCCAAAGACGCACTTCTCGGGGTTCAACTTGAGCTGTATCCTGCGCAGGTTCTGAAATGTTTCTTCCAAATCTTAGACCAGGGTTTCCTTGCTCTTACTCTTCACCACGATGTCATCCATGTAAGCCTCTACACTTCTGTGAATCTGTGGCTCGAAAGCAGTGTGCACTACCCTTGCAAATGTTGATCCTGCATTCTTCAGTCCAAATGGCATGCGTATGAAGCAATAAGTGCCGCATGGAGTGATAAATGCAGTCTTCTCTTCATCTTCTTTGGCCATAAAGATCTGGTGGTAGCCTGAATATGCATCAAGAAAAGAGAGTAGCTCACATCCGGCAGTGGAGTCAACGATCTGGTCAATGCGCGGCAAAGGGAATGGATCCTTGGGACATGCTTTATTCACATCGGTGAAGTCTATACACAGTCTCCACTTCCCGTTGGCCTTGCGCACGACGACTGGGTTTGCTAACCACGTCGGATGGATCACACCTCTAACTAGGCCTGCTGCCTCTAGCTTCTTGATCTCTTCGTTGATGAATTCTTGGCGCTCCACGGCTTGCTTCCTCACCTTCTGCTTGACGGGCCGCGCATGAGGACAAACAGCAAGCTTGTGCTCAATTACCTTCCTGGGAACACCGGGGATGTCAGATGGCTGCCATGCAAACACATCGACATTCGCCCGCAGGAAGGCAACGAGCGCGCTTTCCTATTTGCTGTCAAGTGTGGCACTGATGGTGAAGGTACCACCAGTGCCTTCCTCCTTGGCGGACACCTTCTTGGTTGCCGGAGGAGCGGCCATCCCTTTCTTACACTTGCCGGTGGAGCTCGATGGAACGTCCTCGGCGGCAGCGCAGCACTCCGAAGAGGTGCGGTTGCCGGAGTGGGCCCCAGAGCACTTGCCGGACTTGGTCTTGGTCTTCTTCCCTCCGGGAGCTTCAGCGGCAAGTGTGTCCTTCCCTGCCGCAGCTGCTGCATCCCGGTAGATCTTGTCGGTGCAGACAAGTGCATCCTTCTTGTCGCCATGGACGGTGATGACGCTTATCGGCCCCGGCATCTTGAGTACGTTGTAAGCATAGTGGGAAGCTGCCATGAACTTGGCGAGGGCGGGACGGCCGAGTATCCCATTGTATGGCAATGGAATATCAGCGACGTCGAAAGTGATGCGCTCAGTTCTGAAGTTGAGCTCCCCGCCAAAGGTCACCGGCAGAGTGATTTTCCCCTTGGGCTTGCTCCTTCCCGGGTTGATTCCTTGGAAAGAACCGGTCTCTTCGAGCTCGCCATCTGGGATTTGGAGTTTCTTGATCACATCAGAGGAGATCAAGTTCAGCCCGGCCCCGCCGTCAACCAACATTTTGGTGACCTTGAGGTTGCGGATGGTGGGTGAGACCAGCATCGGCAAGCACCCGACCACAGTGGTGCGGTCTGGGTGATCCTCAAGATCAAAAATGATGGGCGTGCTGGACCATTTGAGGAGCCTGCGCGACTCCACGGGCGGCTCTGCTGCATTCACCTCGCGCACCCACTGCTTGAGCTGGCGGTGGGAGGTGTGCAGAGAGGCGCCACCGTCGACGCACAGGACCTCCGTGGCCTTCTGGAACTCCTGCTCGCTGTTATCTTCATCCTCCATGTCTTCGTCGTCCTCTTCATCCTTGTCGCGGCCCCGGGGAGGTCGATCACCTTGCCGCTGCTTGGCCTTGCCGCGGCGTCCTCCCCGGCCATTGAATGGCCGCTTCTTGCTTGGTTCTCCACCACCACCTTGGGCCTTCTCCTTGTCGCGCCTCTCGTACTCAGCTTTCTGCTGCTCGACGAGGTACTCGACGCGCTTACAGTTGGAGAGGTCGTGGCCCTTGGTGCGGTGGATCTTGCAGTATTGCTTGTCGGAGCCGTCCTGCTTGTCGGCCGCCGCTACAGGGGCAGGCTCCTTGCCGGAGCCGCCAGCCTGTGTTTGCTTGGCGGGAGCCTCCTTGCCGGACTTCTCGACGGCAAGCACTTCCTTCTTGTTCTTCCTTCTGTTATTCCGCCGCCGGCTCTTCTTTGCCGGGGCGGCGTCGTCGCTGTCGCTTCCTCCTGCGCCAGCATCCTCCCCGGGGAGTCTCCTCTCCTCTTCTGCGCGTGCGCACTTATCAGCCAGAGCGTAGAGCTCGCTGACATCCCGAATCTTGGTCATGGCCATTTCTTCACGCATGCAGCGGTTACGCACGTTCTGGTGGAACGCGCTGATAACCGCGGCAGGGTGGACGTCGGGGATGTTGTGCTGTACATGGCTGAAGCGTTGGATGTACTTGCGCAGGGATTCTCCTTCCTTCTGGGCCAGAATGTGGAGATCGCTCTCCTGGCCGTGGGGTTTGTGGCCGCCGGTGAAGGCGCCAACAAACTGGTGGCAAAGGTCCGCCCAAGAAGAAATGGAACCTTCCGGCAAATGCATAAGCCAAGAACGGACGTTTGGCTTAAGCACTAGCGGGAAGTAGTTCGCTAGAATCTTCTCGTCGCGCCCCCCGGCAGCCTGCACCGCGATGGTGTAAATGCTGAGGAATTCCGAGGGGTGCGTCTTGCCGTCGTACTTCTCCGGTACGTCGGGCTTGAAATTCTTCATGCTGGGCCACTGGACGCGCCGCAGCTCGCGGGTGAACGCAGGGCAGCCTGCCGCGTATGGCAAGTCGCCTGGTTCACCGGGCGCGCGCGCGTCGACAGCGTTCCCAGCTCTCTGGTCTGATTGTCGCCGGGCTTCTCGGCGGCGCTCGATTGTTGTCCGAGCGTCTTCTTGTCGCCTGTCGTCAAGGACTTGGCGCTGGTCCCGACGAGCCCGCGGATCCGACGACGCGGTGGAGCCGTCGTCGGCGTTGTTCCGGCGGGGTGGCGTCTTCTGCTTCCGCGGCGGGGAGTGCATGGTGGTCGCACCCCCGGCGGTCTTGTCGCCGTCGGCCTTCGTCTTCTCGGCTTGCCGCGGCCGCGAGGTCGCCGGCTGCTGTGGAGAGTCGTTGTTGGCGAAGGCGATTAGGCTCTGGATGGTGGCCCTCCAGTCTTCGGCCTTGTCTGCCGCTGGAGGGAAGTCAAGGAGCAGTTGCGCCCTTGCGAGCGCTTCTGCTGGAGTGGAGGGGAGCGGGGGCGAGCGGTGCGAGGAGCGGGATATGCTCGGACTCCTAACAACGTTAGAAGGAGCAGGGTCCCGCCCCGGCGACCGCGCCTTGCTCGTGCCGGGACGATGGCCCGGGGCGTCCCGCGAACCTCCAGTTTGCCCTTGGCCCAGCAAGCGGATGCCACCTCCTGTGGTATGCCGCTGCTGGGTTGTCGTTTGTTGAGATGGACGTGGCGCGTCCACGGAGACCGAGGCTCGGTCGTCCGTTCTGTCCTTGGATTTGGTGGCGCCGCGCGTGTCCTCGCCGGCGACCACCCTTCCGACGGCGTCTCCCCCGCCCACCGTTGGCTCCGGTGGCGGCGGATGCGACGTAGACGGGCCTGCGACCTCCGAAGCCTTCTTCTTCGGGGCCATGGTGCTGTTGCTGATGAGGTTGCTGACGAATTCGGAGAGGTTGATGAAGAATGCGCCCGCGTGAACGCCGGATCAGGTTCGCACAACCTCGACGCCCCCTACCTGGCGCGCCAAAGATGTCGGGGGAAACTGTCCACCACGAGCACCTATGGGACCGGAGCCCCTTGCTTGTGCGGTAAGAGGGCGGAGGAAGCACAAAGAGCAGATCGTAGTGAGCACGCGGGCAGTTTACCCAGGTTCGGGCCGCGATGGACGCGTAAAACCCTACTCCTGCTTAGTTTGTATTGAGTTGGAGAGCTCGGGAGCTTGAAGAACTAGCTACACCAAGCGTATGAGCGATCTAGGTTCCGAACCCCCTCTACGTTGTGCATGGGCCTCCTTTTATAGTGCAAGGGGTCACCGACAGGTGTCAACGTAAGAGAAGGGGTAAAAATGTAAAAGAGGTGGTAGTTGTAACAGTGCGGGAATAGTGGAGCTATAGTGCATGAACAGTGGTCGCTACCTACTTTGACAGTGGGGGACAAGAGCATTTAATGCCCGTCGCCGTCGACCCCAAAAGCGCCCGCCCTTGCGTCTCCGTTTGCCACGGCGATGGCTTCACCACCGTGGAGTGCCACCGTGTCCCCCAGGCTGCACAGCCATCCGCCACGCGTCTCTGGAATGGCCCCAGGGCGACGCGTGGTTCGATGAGCTGGAGCGCGGGCACACAGCACAACTCTCCCCGGCAAGCACCTTGCCGGGGTCTTGACCTTGCCGGGCCCGGGATCTTGCCGGGCTCTGAAGCTTGTCGCTCCCCAGGCCCTGCCGGGGCGCATATAGCGCCGAGGCATGTCTCCTGTAGTGGAGTCTTCTAGTCTTCCTGGCAAGCTCCTCTTGCCAGGGCCTTGCGTGAGTGAGATAACCTTGAGCCTGGAACGGCCTTCCCGGCAAGCTCCACTTGCCGGGGTCTCGATCTTCTGTCTTGTATACTTTGTTTTTGAATGGTTTTATATGGAGCAGGAAGGTCTCCGGCGAGCACGTGATCGACACTGCCGCGGGAAGCTGCTACTGTCCGTGCACAAGTTGGGGTACTGAGGTACCCATACCTTAGTACACCGACACCATGATATTTCCCCTTCCTCTATGTATTGGATTAATGTACTCACTTGTCTTTATCTAGTATAATCCCTGAGACCAAGGTGACAGCGGTCTATTGGACATGGATTAGAAGAATATTTTCATGAGTGATTTCCTCTTTTGTGTGCTGATTGAAGATTGAGAGTCTCTTGGTGCTTGTCTTTGACTATCCTTGAGATATGTTGTGGTGATTGTGGTACTCTCTTTGGATGGCCGCGGTGACATTGGGAAATCCATAGATTGAGAACTACGAACTTTGAGGTGTGCTTTTGTATCCCTACATAATTCTCATCCTCTCTTGACCACAAAGGAATGACCTCCGAGTGCGTCTCCATTGCATGTTTTATGGGAAATATCATGTGATTAGACTATGTTAATGTTGTTGGGAGTTGCCACTAGTGAAAGTATGAAGCCTAGGCCTTGTTTCCACCATTGCAATACCATTTGTGCTCACGTTTACCACTTGTTTGCTTGCTGCACTTTTTATTACAGATTTATATTACTTTTCTTTGCCACTCCTATCATCCATATTTTACCGTCTCTTCGCCGAACTAGTGCACCTATACAACTCCTAGTTGTATTAGGTGTGTTGGGGACACAAGAGACTTCTTGTATTTTAGTTGCAGGGTTTCTTGAGAGAGACCATCTTCAACCTCTACTTCCCTGAGTTCGATAAACCTTAGGTCATCCACTTGAGGGAAATTGCTGCTGTCCTACAAACCTCTGCGCTTGGAGGCCCAACATAGTCTACAAGAATAGAAGCGTGTGTAGACATCAAGCTATTTCTGGCGCCGTTGCCGGGGAAGTAAGTGTTTGAAGGTATATCTTTAGATCTTGCAATTAAATCTTTTCGTTTCTTGTTTTTAGTTTCACTAGTTATGTTTATGGAAAACCGCACTCTTAGTTCGCTGCTTTTTGAAGGCCGCTTTACCACACCCGTGGTAGAGAAGTCTCCTCCACCTACTGAATGTATCCCGTTCCAAATACCACTTGGTATAATTGAAATAATTAGGAATGATTGTTATGATGGGACAGTCAATCCTAGTATTCATTTATTGAAACTTACAGAACTTTGTGAGTTGTTTAAGATTTCAGGTTTGACAAGAGATGGAGTCATGAGGAAATTATTTGCCTTTTCACTGAAAGGAAAAGCATTGGAATGGTATAGGCTACTAGATGACTCTCACCTGCTGGATTGGGAAGAGATCCAGTCTCTCTTTTACTCCAAGTTTTATCCTCTTCATGAAGTCCATGAGAATAGGAATTATGTTTATAATTTCTATCCTCATGACGGAGAGAGCATAGCTCAAGCTTGGGGGAGACTGAAAACGTTAATGCTAAAATGTCCTAACCATGGGCTACCCAAAGATATGATTATTACTAATTTCTATGCGAGGCTCTCTCGACAGGATAAAGATTTGCTCGATGTTTCCTCTATGGGTTCTTTCACAAACGAAAAGATTGATGCTAAATGGGAACTCCTTGAAAGAATTCAACGCAACACTGAAGATTGGGAGATCGACAAAGGTAAAGAGTCAGGTATAATTTATGAGTATGATTGCATTAAGTTCTTTGTTGAAACTACAAGTTTTAATAAGTTTAGCGCTAAGTTTGGGCTTGATTCTCAACTCCTTGTTGATTTCCTCAAATCTTTTGCTTCACATCTTAATATGCCTAAGGAAGATTGGATCAAGCATCATGAACCTTTTAAAGAGATTTGCAAAGAAAATGTAATTGTTCATGATGATTGCAACATGCATGATCCAATTCCTAAAAATGAAGTTTTATATAAGCATGTTAATTTTTGTGGAGTGGATAGTCCTTGTGAAAGGCCTATGATTGAAGAAGAGAAGTATTGTAAGCAACATAAGCATGAAAGAACAATCACTTGGGTCAAAGATTTAAATGAAATTGCTAGAGAATTGTGTGACCTTTATCCTTTTACTTGTGAACTTTGCTGTATAGAGGGTCACTTTAATTTTCAATGCATGCACTTTCAAAACATAACTCTTAACCAGTTGTGTGATAACATGATCACCCCTGATTTTTGTGATGAGCTTATGTTATTTTTGATGTGTGAAGAGTTATCAGAAAAGACTTCTTGGCTAGATGTTAATGCCATAGGAATAAAAAACACTTTGCAAAATTTCCATCTCTATTGTGTTGTTAATTGCCATAAAAATGATTACGTAAGTAAGATTAGAAAGGAGGGAACTTTATCAAAGTATAAAAATGTCTCTTATATTTCTGCTAATAAAAAGGAGAGTTTCTCCCAAGTTTCCCCTATTGTTTCTAATGATAAACCAGGATATGTGGAGAAGCTTCATCTCCAACCACTCCCTCCTAAGGTGAAGAAGAAGAAAAAGAAGAGGAGGAGGAAGAGGAGCAAGAAGGAAGAAGAATGGGTATCAACCTGGCCTGAGCATATTCCTCCCATCAACTTTTATCCTAACGGTTATAAGTTTAAAGAAGAAGGTGAAGTTTATTGCCTTAATTATCATCTTGATGATACGTCCGTAGGTACTATTGAAGATGATTTTGATTACGATATGCATGTTACTTGTTGTGATTGGGAAAATGATGATAATGCTACTTATGATCTTGAAAATCTTTTTGGTACCAACTCTGAAAGTGATGACATGGAAAGCTCTAAGCTTGGGGATGATAGGATTACAAATCCTTTACCCACTAGTGATGTGATAATTGATAATTCTTTTGCTAGTAAGAATAAAGACAACATGTTTACAAATATAGTTGCTAGCAATGATAATGCTCTTCTCTACTATGATGATGTTATAACTCCAATCTATAGTGATTATAAAGGTACCTATGACATAAGGAGAAATTATCCTTATGAAACTTGTCATAATCATGGAGGGAATTACTCCCTTGTTGAACACCATCTTCCTAATACACAATTAATCTATAGTGTTCAAGTTGTTTATGATAGTCCTACTCCCACTATTACCAATGAGAAAGATTATGCTTATGTGGAGAGTAAGAGTACCTTTTTGCATGTGGATCATGGTAACAATGCTTTATGTGATGTTTATATTGTTGAGTTTATTCGTGATCCCACTAAAAATTACTATGAGAAGGGAACATATGCCTATAGATATTTCAATAATATCAAGTTCCCTCTCTTTATGTTGAAGGTTTTGAAGCTGCACTTGTTTTGTCTTCCTATGCTTATTGCTTTGTGCTTCAATGAATTATTCTATTGCAATATTCCTATGCATAGGAAGCATGTTAGGCTTAAATGTGTTTGGTATTTGCTTCTTGATGCTCTCTTTTGTTCTTCAACTCTTATTCCTACGAGAGCCTCATTAAAGTCTTAAGCCTATCTTTATGGCTATAAAGAAAGAGCTCTAGGGAGACAACCCTTGTTATCTTTGCTTTCAGTTTGTTCTTTCAGTTTTTAGTGGTCTTGATGTTTGTTACTACAGTAGCATCATCATTGTATCTTTTCTTTTCAGCTTTGTGCCAAGTTTAGCCTCCGATTGCAAGAAAGTTCAAAAGTTGTGACGTGCTGTCCAGAAAATAGATTCTGTCCTTGGACAGAAAAATTCGAATAAAATCACCAGATCATCTTTTGATTTGAATTTTTTTGACAGCGTGCTCTATACAATTGGCTTTCGAGCGTCTGTTCTGAGTTTTTTGATTTGAATTGCAGAAGTGCCCCGAAAAAATTATTTACTACCTGCTGGTCTGTTTTTCACAGATTCTGTCCTGCTTTGCCTTTTCTTCGTTTTGCAAACCTTGAGCTTGCTTTTTCTTTGCAAAAACCTTTTGGCAATCTTGAGAAACAGTAGCTCTTCAAGATTATCCTTATTTCTAGTAGGGAAAAATTATTTTATTGTGGGTACTAACCTCGCTAATCAGATTATGATGAGTTATGTATGAAGGGAGTTTTCAAGTGTGCGAGGGAAGAAGATAAAAGAAGATTCAGGAGGGTCAAACACTCAAGCTTGGGGATGCCCCCGTGCACCCCCAAGAAATATTCAAGAAGACACAAGCGTCTAAGCTTGGGGATGCCCCCGTGCATCCCCTTCTCCATCAACAATTATCAGTTCGTCTTTCGTTCCACTATATTAATCACTTCATGCGTTATGTGCTATGCTTGGAGCGTCTTGCTCTTAGTTTCCTTTTTTAGTTTTCTTTAGCTTTGCTTAATGTTCATAACAAGTTAGAACCTAGCTTTCTTTGTGTGGGAGAGAAACACGCTCCACTTCAACCTAGAACACAACATAGGATTTTCATGCTTATCTTTGATGTGTGTGTTCTTTGTCTTTCCATAGCTGCTGTCATGTTTAGCTCTTAGTTTTCATGCTTTTCTTTTTAAAGAGCTTTTGTTTAGTTGGTTGCTGAATTCTCTTGAGTTTTCATGTTTATCTTGTTAAGAGAGTTTGCCTGTTGCACTGAGTTGTGTGTCTTAACTTAAAGTAGGTAATTGAGGTTGCTATTTAATTTTAGTAGTAACTTGCAATAGTTTTGAGGTATTGCCATGAGTAATGTCTGAACTTTTGGTGTCAAGAGCTTTAGTCTATTAGTGATAGATGTCGTATTTTGGGCAATCCGTGTTTATTTTCGAAAACCTACAAAATAGTTGAGAACTTTAGCTACTAGATGGATCACTAATCTTTGGAGGGATCGAATATTAGAGTACACTCACGTACCATGAGTCGAGGATGCGCAAGGATAACCAAACCCCCATACACTCCTCCTCGGGGTACTTGTCTCTTTGTGAACCTCCTAATTAGATTGAGAGTTACCGATAATAAGTGCATGAGTTCTTCGGACTAATGTGAGTATTCGAAAGTTGACACTTCCACCTAGCCTCTTCGGTACCGTGCATTGCCCTTTCTCACCTCGAGAGTTGGCGCATACTTCGCCGGTGCATCCAAATCCTTAGCATGATACACTCTGTCATCATATGCCTCATTATATCCTTCCTCAAAACAGCCACCATACCTACCTATCAAGGCATTTCCATAGCCTTTCCGAGATACATTGCCATGCAACATCCATCTTCTCATGACTTGATCTTCATGTCATACATGCTTTTTGCTTGATCGATGAGCCGCATGCTAGTTGGGCCTTGCCCTAATCATTGCTACATGACGCGCTAGTATCATTGCATATCCTGCTACACTGGCAGAGGCATACATTTTCATACATCATGATAGTTTCATTTTCTTTATGTTGAGTACTTTTGTAAAGTGTAAAAGATCTTCTATACTTGTAATATATAGAGTGTTGCCCCTAAAGAGAGGAAAAGATCCCAAAGAGGACAAAATCAAAAGATCCCAAAGAGGACAAGTGAGAGTTAAATAGAAAGAGCCGTTGAGGCCACAAAAAATAAAAAAAATAGCAAAAAAGAGAAAAAGAAATAAAAAGAGAGAAGGGGGCACACTACTATTCCTTTTGAGAGATCCACACTCGTACTCCATCTTATACCTTGTACTCCATAGAGATTATCATTCATGCATATAGCTATGTGGGGACCTTCACACTATAGAACTTGGCTTGTATATTCCAATGATGAGCCTCCTCAAAAGAGCTCTAGGTCTTCTGAGCAAGCAAGTTGGATGCACCCCCACTAGTTCCATTGGAGAGCTTACCTTAGCTCATTTGTGCATCCGTTGCATGGCAATCCCTACTCCTCACATCATATCTATCATTTGGCTTTCTCTCGCTTATGATTGTCCTCATTGATGTGAGCCTTTCACACCTTTTTTGTCTTCCCCCTTCATCATTTTTCTCTCTTTGCCATCCTAAGTGTCAACTTTCTTGCTTACGCTCATCCATTGCATGAGTGCTCAAAATATCGAAAGGGAGTGGATCATTTTGACTTGTACCTGGCCGGTGGTCTGGGGATGAGTCAAGATAAGATTCCAAAGAAGACCAAGTGTGAAACTTTAGTAGATTAAGTTCTCAACAATAACAAAACTATGTTTTACTCTCTCGTATATCCCTATCCCCTTTCTTGCACGCAAACACCATTTGGAGACATTTGAGTCACGGACAGCGAGAGCTCTTGCACCTTTATGTTCTTATGTTGCTTGTTACAATGCTAATATAGACTCTTGCTTGTTATGACTTGAATTGAATTACATGCCTTGATTGCTTTACTTAAAAGTTCTTATATGGTTGGTAGCATGTCACCATAGAAATTATGCTTGTTATCATTTACCTACTCGAGGACGAGCAGGAATTAAGCTTGGGGATGTTGATACGTCCAAAACGTATCTATAATTTTTGCTTGCTGCATGCTTCTTTTGTGTGATATTGCTATGATATTGATGAACTTCCATACACTTTTGATCATATTTGGACTAACCTATTAACTCAGTGCACCACAGTGCCAGTTCCTGTTTTCTGCTGTTTTTCTATTTCATGTTTCCCCCATATTAAAACTGCTCCAAAAATTCCGGGAAAAATACAGGAAAAATCAGCGTACAGGAAGCTTCGCGAATAACCAAAGCAGGGCCAGAGGGGAGCCAGGGGTGGCCCAGGCGGCCACCTGGCGCGGCCCCACCCCTGGCCGCGCCAGGGGGGTGCCTGGGGCCCCGGCTCCGCCTCTGGTGACCCCCCTTCGCATATATATTTCTCGCGTCGCGAAAACCCTGATTCTAGAACCCTTTTCTCCAGAAGCAATTCCGATCTCCGCCGCCATCGCCACCAAGTTTCGGGGGACCAGAATTCCTGTGCCGGCATCCTGCCGGGACGGGGAAGTGCCCCCGGATTCATCTCCATCGACGTTGCTTCCTCCCTCCATGATGCGGGAGTAGTTCCTCCTCGGGGCTGAGGTTTCTACCAGTAGCTATGTGGTCAATTCTCTCTCCCATGATGTGATCTTCGTTGTGATCATAGGCTATGGTAATCTAGGGTGATCCCATGATATTTCCCCTTCCTCTATGTATTGGATTGATGTGCTCACTTGTCTTTATCTAGTATAATCCCTGAGACCAAGGTGACAGCGGTCTATTGGACATGGATTAGAAGAATATTTTCATGAGTGGTTTCCTCTTTTGTGTGTTGATTGAAGATTGAGAGTCTCTTGGTGCTTGTCTTTGAATATCCTTGAGATATGTTGTGGTGATTGTGGTACTCTCTTTGGATGGCCGCGGTGACATTGGGAAATCCATAGATTGAGAACTACGAACTTTGAGGTGTGCTTTTGTATCCCTACATAATTCTCGTCCTCTCTTGACCACAAAGGAATGACCTCCGAGTGCGTCTCCATTGCATGTTTTATGGGAAATATCATGTGATTAGACTATGTTAATGTTGTTGGGAGTTGCCACTAGTGAAAGTATGAAGCCTAGGCCTTGTTTCCACCATTGCAATACCATTTGTTCTCACGTTTACCACTTGTTTGTTTGCTGCACTTTTTATTACAGATTTATATTACTTTGCTTTGCCACTCCTATCATCCATATTTTACCATCTCTTCGCCGAACTAGTGCACCTATACAACTCCTAGTTGTATTAGGTGTGTTGGGGACACAAGAGACTTCTTGTATCTTAGTTGCAAGGTTGCTTGAGAGAGACCATCTTCAACCTCTACTTCCCTGAGCTCGATAAACCTTAGGTCATCCACTTGAGGGAAATTGCTGCTGTCCTACAAACCTCTGTGCTTGGAGGCCCAACATAGTCTACAAGAATAGAAGCGTGTGTAGACATCAAAAGTATACTTTGACCCTTGCATAAAAGTAAATACATAAAGTAAAATATAGGCCCTTCGCAGAGGGAAACAGAGGTTTTCATGCGCCCTTTCTTGTTTGCATGCCAAATCCCTTAATGAAAAAGAACGTCATGTTATATTGCCCCTTATGATAGAAACCTTTATTATGCAGTCTATCGCTTTTATTACTTTACCTTCACAAGTTCGTACAACTCTCAATTTTCTCTAACACTGAATGACCCAACATATTTAGAAGCAATTTTTATTTCCTTATTGCACCGATGACAACTTACTTGAAGGATCTTACTCATTCCATAGGTACATATGGTGGATTCTTGAAAAAGATTTTGGATTTAAGGGTTCTTGGATGCAGAAGTAGTATCTCTACTTAGTGCGGAATTTCTGGCTAAAAAGGTATTGAGCAAGCACCACATGTTAAAGGATCTATGACAATATAACTTCTATGTGAATATGAACACGCATAAATCATTACGGTGTCTTCCTTGTCCAACGTCAACCATTTTGGCATATAATATTTTGATGAGGACTCACAATCATAAAAGATGTCCAAGATAGTATACTTGCATGTGAATCTTCTCTTCCCTTATTAATTCTTTCATGAATTACATCATTGACCAATGCTAAGTTTGCCAATCTCCAATAAATTTTACTACTTATACTTTTACTTATGTGATGTCACACTGGTACGCATCGGTCCTAAACAAACGGTTTTTAACCCCTTTCCGCGACGGCATTTGGAACCGTCACCAAGTGAATGTGGGCGATAGGGGGTCCTTCCCAGACGACCCAGAAACCGTCGGGGATAGGGTGCCTTGATGCATACAGTTGTCCCTATATAACCGTTTCCAATATCTCGAATATCCCAAACGCTTAATCTTTGCTACTCGTTTGTGCTCGCATTTCCATCACAGTCGGAGTTTTGTGGTTCTTCCTAAAACCAGGCAGATTCCAGGCATGGGAGTTTTCTAGGCAGATTCTAGGCACGGGAGTTTTACGATGCCTGGCACATCACAAACAGTTCATGATTATAAACCGTGTACGATGGGTAGACAATCACACACATTTAGTTTTCCCGCACCGTATGTGATAATGTCTGACATCACACACGCTTTGCAAACGGCAACTGTGTGTATGCTTGCACACGTTTCCTCTCTATGAACCGTCTCCGATTATGGTGTATATTGCAAACGTTTGTGTTTTACTAACCGTGTGTGCTGTAATGACCTGCACAACGTAATTTCGCCCTAATTTAATTGCTGCTATTTAAAATTGTACCTAATTTAAATTTGAAAGTAGGCCATAGCTTTATTCATATCCATCAGGTTCAAACAACCAATGCATTATTCGATTCATAGGTACATATGTTTAAGAATTACATAAGCACCAAATAAAGAATGATGTACCAGGGTTCTATACTTGTACTATTACAGATGGTAAAGAAAGAGGCGACAGACATTCCAGTTGTTGAACAAGGTGAAGCGGAATGGCCCTATTGTGTTCTCCTGGATGCAAAAGGCATCCAGGACTCTAGTCCAACCCCTTGTGATGGCCGGCCGCCAATCATGTAGTTTGAGAGGTAATATTGAGTAAACTGCTTCAGGATCCACTGCAAAAGAAAAAAGATTCAGATATTGTCATCTAACACAACTCATTACAGGCAGTAAAAAGAAGGCTATAGGGTTCTTACTTACCATCCTACAGTTCACTGTTGTCTTGCATAAAGTGTAAACAAATAGTTTGATTGACATCTTTTGACCCATTTTAATAACAATCTTTATCAGTTTCCTCACTTGATGCTGGTTCATGAATATCTCATTGCCCCATACGCAAAAAGGGTCGAAGTGTGGATCTTTGGCAATGATATATGTACCTAAAAGCACCAAGTTAGAAGCTAGACAACAATTGAAAAATGATGTAGTACAACACTCCATCCATCCCATTATATAAGATTTTATTACATGTATATCTAGACATCATCAGAACATTAAGGTAACACTCTTCCTTGTTGCTATGTAGCCTAGGATTGCATATTTAGTCATTCAGTAAAATGCATGTTGCTAAACAACAATTGAAAACCGAAAAGGCATGTTAACTGCAATATCCTTAACAGCAACCAAATATCGTAATTCATAGTGGTATTGTTGAAACTGTTATTGATGAAATTGAACTGCATGGCAAATAGTTGCACATATAGAGCATCACATTGTGAAGAACTGAAATAAACAAGTCATAAGGACATCTCTAGGCGATCCTTAAAAAGTTAAAGGACTAAAACCCTTAGTGGATATATATATATATATATATATATATATATATATATATATATATATATATATATATATATATATATATATATATATATATATATATATACTCCAGCAATTTTTGGCCTTTACTAGTCGATCCCCTAAACTTAAGGTTGTAAACTTCAATTTGGTGAAGGTCAAAGTAGGTTCAACCGATAGTAGCATGCATTCAAACATAAACATAGATAGTTTCGCATAACTAAACATAAAACATAAATTTAAACTAAGCTAAACTACTTTCAGTCGAAGAAGAGGTCGAGCCAATCCTTCCTCATCATGTACGGTGTGCACGAGCCGGGTCCGGGCCAGTACCATCGTCAGGGTCGTTGGGGAAGGCACTCCTCCACTCGTCGACGTCGATCTCCTAGTCCTCGGGGCCTACCTCAACACCCTCCGCGCCACCGTCGCCACCGCCTTCGACCTCGTCATCAGAGGAGAGTGCGATAACCTCGCCGCCCTCCACGTCTCCGTCCTCGCCGCCTTCGACCTCATCACTGGGGGAGATCGCGATAACCTCGCTGCCCTCCGCACTGGCAAAGATTGCCCGCTCCGCCTCTACGAGCTCTGGGTGTTGCCGATGGAGCTCTTGCATGTAGGCCTCATCGGCGGCCTCGGCCTCGAGGCGCTCCCACGCCTCGCAGTCCTCCCGTGCCATAGCCGAGCTCACCACCATTGGCTCCGGCGGAACAAGGTGGATCGGGCGTGTGCCGAAGAGGAAATTGAGCCTAGTCACCGCGCCGTGGTAGTGGACCTGCCAGCGGTCGTACTCCATGGCCGCAAACTCGGCCGTGTGGACGCTACAGAGCCACCAGCGGGTGTGGGTTTCTCGGTCTATAATCTCGGCGACCCACGCCCCCACCGCCGCTGCCGGACCCGGAGGTAGGACTTAGTCGGCTGACGGGTCTGAGGAAGGACCGGGAAGTCCTTGAACCGGCGTAGGGGCGCGGTGGCGGGCGGATCGGGCTCGCGGAGGACGACGGGGACACCTCGTCGGCCACCTCGCCGCGTCGGGCAAAAAGGCCACGATAAACCTGTTTTTGGCCATTGGCTCCTCGAGCTCCCCGGCACACAGGCAGAGGTTCAGGATGGAGGCGCCAGCGATGGTGGCGACCTACCAATGGTTTCGAGGGTTGTGTGTGTCTGTGTGAGCGGAGGTTTTGGGGTGTGTGTGGAGGGGGGGGGGCAAGGTTGTGTTTGAGGAAATACTGCGGCAACTGAAAATTTTACTAGGCAGGAGTAACAAGGCGGGGCTACTGAAAATTTGGATCAAGGGCGAGTAGATATTTTTGAGATTGTGAGGGATGCAGAGGCGGGAGTAAAATGCCGGGGCTACTGAAAATTTGAATCAAGGGACTGAAGCAGAGCGGGAGTAACAGACATCACACACGGTCCGTACATACTAATCGTGTGCTATCAAACATTATAACCTTCTAGGAGATAGATATTTTCGAGATTGCGAGGGATGTAGAGGCGGGAGTTTTTGGGGCGTGAGCTAGTGTGCTTGACACGCCGGCTGTGGACTGTAGCCGATATACCTTCTCGCGTACTATACACCGACGGTGCTCCAAGATATTTTGCACTACATCTCACACGGTTGGTGTCAGGACCCCGATCCTAAGTCACACCGATCTAGCTGTAACACGTTATATCACTTTGCGGCCTCACGCACGGTAACCCCACGGGTGCCACCTTACCTGGCCCGGGACCGTTTGCGCATTTTGGCACACATATATGACAGTGTCGCTAGCATCCATATGACAGAGAACCCGGGCCGACATGGCTAGTTATAAACCAAAAGTGGCACTAAATTACAGAGACAGGCATCCATGACCCAGCAATGAACGTGTCGGTCATCAACGTATGAACCCAAGTCGTAGCAAGCTACATGGACTTAAAGGAACAACGCGTGACATTTCCCCTAAGGGACAGACATAGGAACGAAGAAGGACACATGCCGGCCAGCCTACGCATTCCGAGCAGTAGCAAGCTACCAAGGCTCATTGGAATCACTAGGAGGCATTTCCCTGTAAGATAGGCTACCAAAGGAAAACAACTAGGTGTCGGATCCCACACATACCAAGCATTTCAATCATACACGCAATATGCTCAATATGTGCAAATACAACATCGCATCACAACAGAACTCTATGACTCAAAGTACTTTATTTAAAAGGCTCCAAGAGCCATACATAACATATTCATACATGTAGGGGTCACATGACCCAACACTCAAGTCATACAGTCATACAAGCACAAGCGGAAGCTACATGTCTGAGTACAGACAACTTAGAAAATAAAACAGGCTTGGTGTAGCCTGACTATCTACAAGGCCCTTCACAAGCTCCAGATCACCGTCTGGGTGTCAAGCTACTCGTCGACGTCAACGTCTATGTAGAACCCATCAGCAGGGGCAGGGTTCTCCTCTGCAACAGTTATTAAGCAAACATGAGTACAAAGGTACTCAGCAAGTCTTACCACAGAACCTATCATACATGCAACATTATCAAAGGGGGTAGCGCAGTATATAGCAGAATGCCAGCTTTGACCTTGGCTAACCTATACTACAACTCTCAACAGATTGCAAGATGTTATTACGAACACGAGTCCTCTACTCACCACATCAATACACTACCGAGGATCCTCTTCCGTCATCCTACGGAAGGGCCATCCACGGCACTCTGTAGGATCGAAAGTAGGTCTAGAGGGGGGGGGGTGATTAGACTACTTGACAATATAAAAAATCTGCCTTTAGATCATGCAATGTTTTTGGCAGTTTTACAATTAAGATCAATTCAAGTATCACCCTACACATGCAATTCTAGAGTATAAGCAGCGGAAAGTAAATTGCACATGTAAAAGAGAGGTGGAGAAGATCAAACGCAGTTTGGTGACACGAAGATTTTTGTCGTGGTTCCGATAGGTGGTGCTATCGTACATCCACGTTGATGGAGACTTCAACCCACGGAGGGTAACGGCTGCGCGAGTCCACGGAGGGCTCCACCCACGAAGGGTCCACGAAGAAGCAACCTTGTCTATTCCATCATGGCCTACGCCCACGGAGGACTAGCCTTACTCGGGGTAGATCTTCACGAAGTAGGCGATCTCCTTTCCCTTACAAACTTCTTGGTTCAACTCCACATCTCAAAGACGGAGGCTCCCAAGCGACACCTAACCAATCTAGGAGGCACCACCCCCCAAAAGGTAATAGACGGTGTTGATGGTGATGAACTCCTTGCTCTTGTGCTTCAAATGATAATCTCCCCAACACTCAACTCTCCTCACTGATATGGCTGTGGTGGAAGAAAGGTTTGAGTGGAAAGCAACTTGGGAAGGCTAGAAATCAAGTTTCATATGGTAGGAATGGAATGGCTTGATCTCAACACAAGGGTAGGTGGTTCACTTCTCAGAAAGTGTATGGTAGAAGTGGTGGTACTTTCTGATGGCTCTCCTCACGAATGAAGAGGGGGTGGAGGGGTATATATAGCCTCCACACAAAATCCAACCGTTACACACACATTTGACCAATCTCGGTGAGACCGAAGTTAAAACTCGGTCAGACCGAAAGTTCAAATATAGTGAACGTTGGGATTTTCGGTGGGACCGAAAATACCATCTCGGTGTGTCCGAAGTGAGTCAAAGGTTGGAGCTTGCCATCTCGGTGTGACCGAAAACAACAACTCGGATATTCCGAAATGATGTCATTGGTTACAGAAGGTTGGCAGTCCATTTTCGGTGAGACCGAAACTCAGAATCGGATGGACCGAGAATTTAGGGTTTGGAAGAATAACTGAGGTGGTTCATCTCGGTGGGACTGAGTTTGCAGAATCGGTTTGTCCGAGATTACTTATGAGTGTGTTGAATAGTGAAGAGTGCTGATAGTTGAGGGAGCTAGATCACCAAGCACTTGAGCAACTAGATCATTAACACAACCTCATCCCCTTTTAATAGTATTGGCTTTTCCTATGGACTCAATGTGATCTTTGATCACTAAACCAAAAATAGAGTCTTGAGCTTTTGCCAATGCTTGTCTTAGCATTTTGAGGGGTCCACTTCTTCAGACATTTCCATACCCATATCATCGAACTTCTCTGAAATGATTCTCAAGAAAATATTAGTTCAATGATATATATGTTGTTATTAATTACCAAAACCACCCGGGGATTAGTTGCACTTTCAATCTCCCCCTTTTTGGTAATTGATGACAACATATAGATCAAAGCTTCGACAAAGGATATAATCAATGAATAATATCGTCGCTTTGAGAAGTATGTGATAAACAAGAGCTCCCCCTAAATTTGTGCACTATTTAAAATTTGCGTTTGAATGCAAATGCACAATCGATTAGGATTATGGGTCACTCTTCCATGTCACATACATCTTGGTGGAGCGCACAAAAAGATAAGAATGAATAACATGCACTCAATCACCAAGACAAGAGTAAATAGCCATACAATAAGGAATAGCATAGGATAAGCAATAAGCACACATTAAGGCATAGTATGACTAAGCACTCATTAAGGTAGCATCAAACTTAGTAGCAAGCACACTTAAAGTTTCAGGAACCAAAAGAAATCACTGTATCTCAAAGAAAACCGGCAAAAGAACGAAAGACGAAAGAGCACTCTCTCTCTCGAAGCCCTATGATCTATAACAATTTCTCCCCCTTTGGCAACAAGTTACCAAAAAGTTCGAAAAGGTATAGAGCTAAACGTCACTGCGGGCTCTGCTGGCGGCTCCCGTCTGGGTAGATGTCGGTGTAGAGATAGCTGCATCGGCGAAGACTTCTGCTGATGTCTGCGGTGGAGGAGTGGATGCTGGAGCTGGAGCAACTGCTGGAGCTGTAGCTGGTGCTGAAGTGGTAGCCCTGGAGTCTGTCACTGGGATAGCTGCAGATCTGGATCCTCTGGGAACCTGAGCAGTCTGGCGATGAGAGTCCTGGACTAGATCATCCTGCATAAGCTCTGCTCTCTCCTGCCTTGTCTCCTCCATGTCTGCCTCAAGCTTGTTGACAGACACCTGAATCTCAGTCAGCTTCACATCCAGAGCATGGATCTTGTCCTCGACAATCCTCTCTAGGCTCTCCTGAGATTGCTCAATGCTGGCCAGGCGTTGTTCAATCCTCTGGGTAGCTTCAAGAATTTGTTCTCCAAAGCTCTTTGGCTTAGCTGCTGCTGCTGCTGCCTCTTTGTCAGCTTTAGCCTTCTTCGCAGCTTCGATTTTGGCCTGTCCTTCAACTGAGGTAGGATCCTCTTCATCCATCACAACTACGTTGTCCTCATGCTCTGGCTGCAGTGGCAAGTGCTTCCTATCCAACATGAATTTGCCCGTGCCAAACTTGGCGTTGATGAGCATCTGAATCTGCGGAGCAAACCCACACGACCTCTTCTGGTCAGCTGCAGTCCTCTTAATGGTCTCTACCATCAAGTCCATCACCTTAAAAGGTGCCGTCTCATCGAGAATGTGCAGCATGTTGATAGAATAGCCTCGAATCATCCGGTGGTCTCCAGACTTAGGCATCAATGTATGCCTCAGAATAGTGGTAGTGGTGGTCAGACCTGCCTGGAGATAGTACACTGAGCCAAGCTTCCATCCTTCCAAATCAGCAGCCGGGATCTCCTTGTACATGTTCTTCATGGAATCATGACTCTTCTTAGGAATCCCATAGACATCAATGTCGTCCTCTCTCTGCACTGGAGCGTTCAGAAGTTCTGCCCATTCTTCAACAGTCGAAGAAAACCTTTGACCTTCAGTCATCCAGGTGATCTTGCCATCAGGATAGAAGTGGGCTGTGGCATAGAACTGCATGATCATCTCGTCATTCCAAGCTGTCAGCTCTTGACCCACAAAATCAGCAACTCCACATGCAGTAAAGCTCTCATGCACATGGGGAAAGAAGTCCCGGTGCTCTTCACTGTCAATATACTTCCAGTCAACATACCTGGTGTCAGCAACAATGGGCTTCTTATCCATCAGCACGGTCTCATAGAAATCCTGCTGCTCTCTGGTGTGGAATCTGGGGTCCACAGCAGTCCTTCTCCTTACAGCATATGGATCAGACCTCCATAGCCTGAGACCTTTGTCCTTCCTTGCCTTCATGTCCTCAGCTTGAGGATGAGCATCATTGTGGAGTGGCAACTTGGGACGGAGCTTAAGCAACACATGCTCTTCATCTGATTCAGACGGTGGCATCTCACCTTTGTTCTTCTCAGAAGCTGGAATGCTTCTGGTTGTTCTCTTGGGCTTGGCTGGAGCTGCCTTGGATTGAGCAGGCTTCTTGGGCTTAGAGGAGGCTTGAGCCCGAATAGCATCACCCATGAACTTAGCTTTCTGAGGAGGAGGCTGGGGTGCTTCTTCTTCTTCTTCTTCTGCAGCATCATCCTGAGGTTCAGCATATACTACCCTCTTCCTTTTGGAAGTCTTCTTCACCTTGCTTGGAGCAGGCTCTTCCAAGTTGAGCTTCTTTGCAACTGCTGACTGCTTCACTTTGCTTGTGCCTTTCCTTGACTGCTGCCCTTGGTGCTCTTTGGCAACCACATTCCTCTTGGGCTTGGAGGTAACTTCCTCAGCAACAAAGTCAGAGTCCTCATCATCAGAAGTTCTCTTCTTCCTGGTTCTGGTGGCTGCAGGAGGCAAACCACTAGGGGTGCTCCTCTCACCATCATCACTGGAGCTGCTAGCAGGACTTGTATCTGCCTCTGGAATTTCAGCAAACGGTGATTCAGACCTGTTCTGGCTGTCACTGACATCTGACATGGCTGAAAAACCTGTGAAAAGATAAGGTATAGGCAGAGTAGAAGAGTTATCACAACTGCAGAGGTTTTTGCAAAAAAAAATGAGTTCAAAACTTAGTTTTGAGTTTTCACAGAATGTATTTCGGTCAAACCGATTTCAAGTTTCGGTGCAACCGAAGTGCTCAACAGAAACCTACACACCACTTTCGGTCAGACCGAAATGGGTTTCGGTCCTACCGATAACTTAGGGTTTCACTGAAACTACGCTTCGGTCATTCCGATTTGCACAACTCGGTTAAACCGAATGATGCAGTGCAATGGCCAGAGGCCAAATCGGTCATTCCGAGTTTCAAAAATCGGCTTCACCGAGATGCATTCCGTGGAAACCTAAACCTAAGAATTTTCCTCGAAACTAGAAGATCTGAACTAATGTATAGGGAATATCTCAAACGTGGATTGAATCATGGCAAGCCTATCGTGCAAGAATCGGAAGGGGAGCACGAAAAGGGATCGGGACACACCCTAACTTGGTGGTGTCCCTCTACGGCGGCAACGGTGGAGATGATTACCGTTGACGGCGGCGGAGACCTGCGGCGAGGGCGCACAGGCGACGACGGCGACGATCCGTAGACCAGGGCGGCGGCAGCAGGGGTATTGGGGGCGAACGGTTTGAAGAATTGAATCGCGCACAGCCCTCAGGTATATATAACCCCATGCTGTCGGTGGGACCGAGTTGAAAAACTCGGTGTCACCGAGATGTATAACTGCTGTGCAGTTACGCATATCGGTCAGACCGAGAGTTTGAACTCGGTTTCACCGAGATGAAACCTAGATCAGTCTAAGCGTTTCGGTTGGACCGTGATTGAGAAGCCGGTCAGACCGAAATGGACTTAGAAGGTTTTGGAAGTCAGCCTTAGACGAATCGGTGGTTCCGAGTTCTCCTCACTCGGACTGTCCGAGAAAGACTTGTTCAAAGTTGTGATATGAGCATGAATAGAATTTGAGACAAGAAAGCATAGATAGCTAGGGAAGGTGCTTAGGCATTCTTGTCCATCCATTTGGCCAGAAAGAGAAAACAAAACAATCAAAACAACAAATGGATGTCCTTGAATGGATAAAATCATGCATTCAACATGCTCACACAATAAGATAGCAACTGAAATATGTGTCAAACATGCACAACCAATCACTCTAGCTACTAGCACACAATTTGTCGATGACTAGGTCATCTATATATGAGTATATTGACTTAGGAGCCAAATGAGAACATTTGATCATAGGTCATACTCATCGTTTAAGCACAAGTGGGGTTACCACTTTTACATAAAGCATTTATGTGTTCACATCACTTGGAGATGCTTTAGCTCAATTTTTAGAGCAAAGCTCCCCCTAGATGTGAGAACCCCTTTTAAAGGGTCAAACTAACCTTGGGTTGTCGTAGAAGACTTCATGTAGATGTTGAAGATGTGGATGCTCAATGTTGATGTAGATCATCAAGAGTTGAGAGCTATCCTTGGATTAGGGCACTTTCAATACCTACATGGGTTAGTCCCACAAGGAACAAACAAGAATATCCATGGACATAGAGTGAAGTACACAAAAGATAATGTCCATGAAAGCAATGATTACCTTGTCCCTTGACTTACCAACAAGAGGGTTTGTGACTCCATGAACAAGTGCATGATGTGGAAGTTGATTGCACAAGTTCTTGCCAAAATGAATATGAGTGAAGTTTGTTGGCGGAGTCACCCTCAAGAACCTACTAGTTCTTCTTCTTTGGGATCCACATCATCTTGATGGGAATCCTTGGTGCTGTAGTTGAGCTTGACGAAGTAGAACTTGATGTGTCCTTGGGAACCCACTTGACCATGGCTTGAGGTGCTTCAATGAATGCATCAATCTCCTCTTGAAGCTTGTCCTTGGCCTTTAGCTTGTGGTCTTGTGGTGGAAGATCATCTTGAGCTTGTTCCACATTGGAAGAAGTAGGATCATACTTCTCCTTTTGTGAAACAAACTGTGGAGTAGGGTATTGACCTTCTTCCCACTCAACACCTTCGGCGTTGAACTTTCGCTCAAAACCAATCCCTTGATTCTTCCGGTGTCTTCCTTGTTTGCGAACAATCTCCTCAAAGTTCTTGCTTCCGGCAAGACTCTTGTAGACACCTTTCTCTATGATTTCCTTCAATAAGCTATTTTCTTGCTCAAGTGTAACTTGGCTTGAAACATTGTTAGTAGAATCAAGAGAACTACTAGAAGTAACAATATTGGATTTAACATTGTTATTGTTACTACTAGAGGAAGAATTTTTCTTATGCTTGTCATGCTTAGTCTTAATAGGTGGCAAGAAATTAGACAAGAGAAGTCGTTTGGCAAGATATGAAGAACTCTTCTTTCGAAGATCGTCATTGATCGCTTTCAGAAACTCATGTTCTTGCTCTAGAGTGAGCTTCTCGAAGCGTAGCTTCTCATGAGATCTTAGGAGCTCTCTATGATCTTCTTGAGTTGTTTCATGAGCTAACTTAAGAGTGTTTAGTTCTTTAGTTAGACGCTCAATCTCCTTCATAGCATTGTCATTCGACTCTTCTCGACTATAAAGACTACTAGCATTTTCATCATTACTAAGCTCACTAGATTTATCATGCAAGAGTTCATCTTCACCAAGCAAGTCATCCTCATCACTATCAAAGTCAATGAATTCAGGGTGTGTTACCTTGGGACCTTTAGCCATGAAGCATCTTCCAATTCCCTCATTTTGTGAATCAAATAAGTCGTAGGAGTTGGAGTTGGAGGATACGAGTGCAAGTCCAGCAACACCTTCATCTTGACTATAGTCGGAGTCGGAGTGATAGCTTCCATCGGATTGATTGTCAGAGTCGGAGCCGGAGACCCATTCACCAATATGAGCTTGATGTCTTCTTCTTGTGTAGCTCCTTGATGACTTGTCTTTCCTCTCCGAATCCTTGCTTCTCCGAGAGGGTCTTCGTTCATAACGATCATCTCTGCTCCTTCTCTCTCTCCGAGGTGACTCATCTCTTGCTCTTCTTCTTGGAGATTCTTCTCTTCTTTTGTGGGGAGCCGTACACTCATTTGAGAAGTGTCCGGGTCTTCCACAATTGTAGCAATTTCGATCACGACTAGAAGATCTCTTTTCATCATATGATCTAGACTTTGAGCTTCTTTCTTTGCCTCTATTCTTGTAGAACTTGTTGAAGTTCTTGACCATTAGGCTTATCTCTTCATTGGAAATTAGCTTGTCACTTGAGGTAGTAGGAGCATCACTTGTAGCTTTGTAAGCACCACTTGACTTGTTGTGAAGCTCTTCCTTATCCTTAAGTGTCATCTCATGAGCAACAATTCTTCCAATGACTTCAGTTGGCTTGAGAGTCTTGTAGTTTGGCATCATTTGGATCAAAGTGCACACGGTGTCATACTTTCCATCCAAAGCTCTGAGAATCTTCTTAATGATGAATCGGTCGGTCATTTCTTCGCTTCCTAAGCCGGCAATCTCATTTGTGATGAGAGCAAGCCTGGAGTACATTTCAGCGACTCCTTCACCATCCTTCATCTTGAACTTGTCAAGTTGACCTTGAAGAATATCTAGCTTTGATTCCTTCACAGATTTAGTACCTTCGTGCATTTCAACCAAAGTATCCCAAATCTCTTTAGCATTCTCAAGACGGCTGATTTTGTTGAACTCTTCGGGACACAAAGCATTGAAGAGAATGTCACAAGCTTGAGCATTGTTTTGCAACATCCGCAACTCTTCGGGTGTAGCTTCGCGATCCGGAACTTTTCCTTCTTCAAAGAAATCACCTTGCATGCCAACACAAATAATGCCCCATGCGACTGGGTTATGACCAAGAATATGCATTTTCATTTTATGCTTCCAACTAGCAAAATTTGTACCATCAAAGTAAGGACCTCTACGATAATTACCCTCACTAGACGCCATACTCTCCTAGGTTGTGAAACCAAGCTTATGGAGTCCAATGCAATGGAAACCAAAACAATGGAGACCAAAGCTCTGATACCACTTGTAGGATCGAAAGTAGGTCTAGAGGGGGGGGGTGATTAGACTACTTGACAATATAAAAAATCTGCCTTTAGATCATGCAATGTTTTTGGCAGTTTTACAATTAAGATCAATTCAAGTATCACCCTACACATGCAATTCTAGAGTATAAGCAGCAGAAAGTAAATTGCACATGTAAAAGAGAGGTGGAGAAGATCAAACGCAGTTTGGTGACACGAAGATTTTTGTCGTGGTTCCGATAGGTGGTGCTATCGTACATCCACGTTGATGGAGACTTCAACCCACGGAGGGTAACGGCTGCGCGAGTCCACGGAGGGCTCCACCCACGAAGGGTCCACGAAGAAGCAACCTTGTCTATTCCATCATGGCCTACGCCCACGGAGGACTAGCCTTACTCGGGGTAGATCTTCACGAAGTAGGCGATCTCCTTGCCCTTACAAACTTCTTGGTTCAACTCCACATCTCAAAGACGGAGGCTCCCAAGCGACACCTAACCAATCTAGGAGGCACCACCCCCCAAAAGGTAATAGACGGTGTTGATGATGATGAACTCCTTGCTCTTGTGCTTCAGATGATAATCTCCCCAACACTCAATTCTCCTCACTGATATGGCTGTGGTGGAAGAAAGATTTGAGTGGAAAGCAACTTGGGAAGGCTAGAGATCAAGTTTCATATGGTAGGAATGGAATGGCTTGATCTCAACACAAGGGTAGGTGGTTCACTTCTCAGAAAGTGTATGGTAGAAGTGGTGGTACTTTCTGATGGCTCTCCTCACGAATGAGGAGGGGGTGGAGGGGTATATATAGCCTCCACACAAAATCCAACCGTTACACACACATTTGACCAATCTCGGTGAGACCGAAGTTAAACTCGGTCAGACCGAAAGTTCAAATATAGTGAACGTTGGGATTTTCGGTGGGACCGAAAATACCATCTCGGTGAGACCGAAGTGAGTCAAAGGTTAGGGTTTGCCATTTCGGTGAGACCGAAAATATAAACTCGGATATTCCGAATTGATGTCAACTGATCACAGAAGGTTGGCAGCCCTTTTTCGGTGAGACCGAAACTCAGAATCGGTTTGACCGAGAAGCTAGGGTTTGGAGAAACAACTGAAGTGGTTCATCTCGGTGGGACTGAGTTGGAGAAATCGGTGTGACCGAGATTACTTATGGGTGTGTGTTAAGTAGTGAATAGTGCTGATAGTTGAGGGAGTTAGATCACCAAGCACTTGAGCAACAAGAACATTAACACAACCTCATCCCCTTTTAATAGTATTGGCTTTCCTATGGACTCAATGTGATCTTTGATCACTAAACCAAAAATGGAGTCTTGAGCTTTTGCCAATGCTTGTCTTAGCATTTTGAGGGGTCCACTTCTTCAGACATTTCCATACCCACATCATCGAACTTTTCTGAAATGATTCTCAAGAGAATATTAGTTCAATGATATATATGTTGTTATTAATTACCAAAACCACCCGGGGATTAGTTGCACTTTCACCGGGACCCTCCCGGTGGTCCCGGTACATTACCGATATCGCCTGAAACTTTTCCGGTGACCAAAACAGGACTTCCCATATATGAATCTTTACCTCCGGACCATTCCGGAACTCCTCGTGACGTCCGGGATCTCATCCGGGACTCCGAACAACATTCGGTAACCGCGTACATACTTTCCCTATAACCCTAGCGTCATCGAACCTTAAGTGTGTAGACCCTACGGGCTCGGGAACCATGTAGACATGACCGAGACAACTCTCCGGCCAATAACCAACAGCGGGATCTGGATACCCATGTTGGCTCCCACATGTTCCACGATGATCTCATCGGATGAACCACGATGTCAAGGATTCAATCAATCCCGTATACGATTCCCTTTGTCTATCGGTATAGCACTTGCCCGAGATTCGATCGTCGGTATACCGATACCTTGCTCAATCTCGTTACCGGCAAGTCTCTTTACTCGTTCCGTAACACATCATCCCGTGATCAACTCCTTGATCACATATTGAGCACATTATGATGATGTCCTACCGAGTGGGCCCAGAGATACCTCTCCGTCATACGGAGTGACAAATCCCAGTCTCGATTCGTGCCAACCCAACAGACACTTTCGGAGATACCTGTTGTGCACCTTTATAGCCACCCAGTTACGTTGTGACGTTTGGTACACCCAAAGCATTCCTACGGTATCTGGGAGTTGCACAATCTCATGGTCTAAGGAAAAGATACTTGACATATAGAAAAGCTTTAGCATACGAACTACACGATCTGTGCTAGGCTTAGGATTGGGTCTTGTCCATCACATCATTCTCCTAATGATGTGATCCCGTTATCAACGACATCCAATGTCCATGGTTAGGAAACCGTAACCATCTATTGATCAACGAGCTAGTCGTCTAGAGGCTCACTAGGGACATGGTGTTTGTCTATGTATCCATACATGTATCTGAGTTTCCTATCAATACAATTCTAGCATGGATAATAAACGATTATCGTGAACAAGGAAATATAATAATAACCAATTTATTATTGCCTCTAGGGCATATTTCCAACATCCGAATCCTTGCTTCTCCGAGAGGGTCTTCGTTCATAACGATCATCTCTACTCCTTCTCTCTCTCCGAGGTGACTCATCTCTTGCTCTTCTTCTTGGAGATTCTTCTCTTCTCTTGTGGGGAGCCGTACACTCATTTGAGAAGTGTCCGGGTCTTCCACAATTGTAGCAGTTTCGATCACGACTAGAAGATCTCTTTTCATCATATGATCTAGACTTTGAGCTTCTTTCTTTGCCTCTATTCTTGTAGAACTTGTTGAAGTTCTTGACCATTAGGCTTATCTCTTCATTGGAAATTAGCTTGTCACTTGAGGTAGTAGGAGCATCACTTGTAGCTTTGTAAGCACCACTTGACTTATTGTGAAGCTCTTCCTTATCCTTAAGTGTCATCTCATGAGCATCAATTCTTCCAATGACTTCAGTTGGCTTGAGAGTCTTGTAGTTTGGCATCATTTGGATCAAAGTGCACACGGTGTCATACTTTCCATCCAAAGCTCTGAGAATCTTCTTAATGATGAATCGGTCGGTCATTTCTTCGCTTCCTAAGCCGGCAATCTCATTTGTGATGAGAGCAAGCCTAGAGTACATTTCAGCGACTCCTTCACCATCCTTCATCTTGAACTTGTCAAGTTGTCCTTGAAGAATATCTAGCTTTGATTCCTTCACAGATTCAGTACCTTCGTGCATTTCAACCAAAGTATCCCAAATCTCTTTAGCATTCTCAAGACGGCTGATTTTGTTGAACTCTTCGGGACACAAAGCATTGAAGAGAATGTCACAAGCTTGAGCATTGTTTTGCAACATCCGCAACTCTTCGGGTGTAGCTTCGCGATCCGGAACTTTTCCTTCTTCAAAGAAATCACCTTGCATACCAACACAAATAATGCCCCATGCGGCTGGGTTATGACCAAGAATATGCATTTTCATTTTATGCTTCCAACTAGCAAAATTTGTACCATCAAAGTAAGGACCTCTACGATAATTACCCTCACTAGACGCCATACTCTCCTAGGTTGTGAAACCAAGCTTATGGAGTCCAATGCAATGGAAACCAAACAATGGAGACCAAAGCTCTGATACCACTTGTAGGATCGAAAGTAGGTCTAGAGGGGGGTGATTAGACTACTTGACAATATAAAAAATCTGCCTTTAGATCATGCAATGTTTTTGGCAGTTTTACAATTAAGATCAATTCAAGTATCACCCTACACATGCAATTCTAGAGTATAAGCAGCGGAAAGTAAATTGCACATGTAAAAGAGAGGTGGATAAGATCAAACGCAGTTTGGTGACACGAAGATTTTTGTCGTGGTTCCGATAGGTGGTGCTATCGTACATCCACGTTGATGGAGACTTCAACCCACGGAGGGTAACGGCTGCGCGAGTCCACGGAGGGCTCCACCCACGAAGGGTCCACGAAGAAGCAACCTTGTCTATTCCATCATGGCCTACGCCCACGGAGGACTAGCCTTACTCGGGGTAGATCTTCACGAAGTAGGCGATCTCCTTGCCCTTACAAACTTCTTGGTTCAACTCCACATCTCAAAGACGGAGGCTCCCAAGCGACACCTAACCAATCTAGGAGGCACCACCCCCCAAAAGGTAATAGACGGTGTTGATGATGATGAACTCCTTGCTCTTGTGCTTCAGATGATAATCTCCCCAACACTCAACTCTCCTCGCTGATATGGCTGTGGTGGAAGAAAGGTTTGAGTGGAAAGCAACTTGGGAAGGCTAGAAATCAAGTTTCATATGGTAGGAATGGAATGGCTTGATCTCAACACAAGGGTAGGTGGTTCACTTCTCAGAAAGTGTATGGTAGAAGTGGTGGTACTTTCTGATGGCTCTCCTCACGAATGAAGAGGGGGTGGAGGGGTATATATAGCCTCCACACAAAATCCAACCGTTACACACACATTTGACCAATCTCGGTGAGACCGAAGTTAAAACTCGGTCAGACCGAAAGTTCAAATATAGTGAACGTTGGGATTTTCGGTGGGACCGAAAATACCATCTCGGTGTGTCCGAAGTGAGTCAAAGGTTGGAGCTTGCCATCTCGGTGTGACCGAAAACAACAACTCGGATATTCCGAAATGATGTCATTGGTTACAGAAGGTTGGCAGTCCATTTTCGGTGAGACCGAAACTCAGAATCGGATGGACCGAGAATTTAGGGTTTGGAAGAATAACTGAGGTGGTTCATCTCGGTGGGACTGAGTTTGCAGAATCGGTTTGTCCGAGATTACTTATGAGTGTGTTGAATAGTGAAGAGTGCTGATAGTTGAGGGAGCTAGATCACCAAGCACTTGAGCAACTAGATCATTAACACAACCTCATCCCCTTTTAATAGTATTGGCTTTTCCTATGGACTCAATGTGATCTTTGATCACTAAACCAAAAATAGAGTCTTGAGCTTTTGCCAATGCTTGTCTTAGCATTTTGAGGGGTCCACTTCTTCAGACATTTCCATACCCACATCATCGAACTTTTCTGAAATGATTCTCAAGTAAATATTAGTTCAATGATATATATGTTGTTATTAATTACCAAAACCACCCGGGGATTAGTTGCACTTTCACACTCACACTTATCTTGAGGCTTTTAGTAGTATCCATCAACTTGTCTATGAACTGTAAGAACAACCAAGTAGTTCGTACCGCGAACAACGGCTATTCGAATAGATTGATAACCCTGCAGGGGTGTACCTCTTCACACATGCTTCCACCACTTATCGTTGTTTACTCGGCGTGTACTCGGCAACCTACAAGCGGAAGCCCAGCGGGGGTGTCGGCCACGACCTGACTAACTACTCAAGTCTCTCGTCCAGGTTTATCGCCTATTTGGGTTCCATCCGTGGGGAGATCCGGCCGGGGTGTCGCTCACGGCCCCAAACGATGTGTACAGGGTTCCCGAGTCACCAAACGGGCAACCGGTACACCGTGCCACGTACCTGTCGCATCACAACCCACCCCGAGGGTCAGCGTTGTGCACGACCTCCAGTAAGCTATAAACACCAGAAACTAGTTACAACTCCTGGACAGAGATCAAGGGTAATTAATAAGCCGAGAGGGTCAATTAAGGATCCCAATGCGTGGTAGTAGCTGTAACTTGAACCACACATACAGATCTCGGGTCCTATGGACGATTCCAATGAAACAACCCACCATGTACTCCTACATGGGCTTTCATCGATACCTTTACCAAGCGTATTCCACACTTCCTTCTCTTTATCGGTAAGATCATTTCACTCTGATCCATCACCCAGATGAATCAGACCAGACACAACTCTAAGCATAGCAGGCAACATAAGCAAATAGCATGGTGGATCACACATCACATGGCTCAATCAACTCCTACACATGCTAGTGGGTTTCAACTATTTACTGTGGCAATGACAGGTCATGCAAGGGAATAGGGTTCAACTACCGCAGCAAGTAGCAGTTCACACGCTGTTGCCTTAATGCAGTAAAAGAGAGCAGGAGCGAGAAGATTGGGTTTGTATCGGAATGATCAATGATTGCTTGCCTGACAAGGTAGTTGTCGGGTACTGCTCTTCAACTGGATACGCAGCAGTATCCTCGGGAGCAGGATCTAGCACAGAGAATACCGGCGATACAAACATTAACAAACAAATGCAACAATATGATGCATGTTTATGACATGGCAAGATGCATGTGTGTTGGCTAATGCAACTAAAACCAGAAGGGTTTGAACCTATTTGAATCAAGGATTCAAATTGAAGTTCAAACTATTATTTAAATAAGTGCATTATCATGTTTTTGATGTATACAGCAAGTTAACTTGTTCAAACATGCATGAAACCAGTGCCATTGGAAAGATTGGATTTTTCTGATCATTTTTCATATATAAATATTTTCCATCTGAGCTATGGTTGATTTTATATGATTTTTTGAAGTTTGGGGTATTTTCTGGAATTTCCTGAATTATTTTAAATCTAAAAATCCCAGAAAAACCTTTACTGCGTCAGCATGACATCATGCTGACGTCAGGCAGTCAACAGGGCCAGTCCAAGTCAAACCTGACCAGTGGGTCCCTCATGTCAGTGTCACAGCTAATTAACTGAGTTAATTAGAGTTAAACTAAAACTAATTAGCTGTCAGTGGGGCCAGGGCCCACGTGTCAGTGACTAAACTAATTAACTAATTAAAATTAAATTAACACCTAAACTAGGTTTGACTTACGGGCAGGGCCCACATGTCATTGACCCAGGGGGTCAAACCCGTGGTCAAAATAGGTCCAACTCGCCGGCGTTTAGCCGCCGGCGAGGCCAAACGCGGCGGCGTGCTTCGGAAAACGCCTAAGATACACGGCTCGAGTTGCGGTTGGGTGCGTTGGATAGCCCTTGCTGTTGCGCGTCGGATGGTGGTGGTCGCCGGACCTGGGGTGGCCGGAGACGACGGCAACGAGCTCGACGGCGGCGACCGGCGTCGGGCGTGTGTGGAGAAACGGCTGCAGGGGCCTAGGCGATGCGTGCGTAGCACCGTTCGCATCTACGTGCTGCGGTGAGTAAGTTGGACGGGTGCCAGTGACCAAATGATCACCGGAGCATCACCGGCGGCGAGCACGGCGGCGGTGCATGCGGGCGAGCTTCGTGCAGTGCGTTACAGGGCAAAAGAGAGCCAAGGGAGAGGGGGAGGAGGTAGCTAGGCTCACAGGGGTTGCAGCAAGCACCGGAGCGAGCTCGGGGGTGGTCGGAGCTGAGCAGAACGGCGAGGGGGATCTCCGCGGCCGGAGTTGGGGAAGAAGAGGTCGGGGGCGTCTCCAGGGCGGGCGAGCGCTCGGGGCTCGGCCTGTTCGAAGCAGTCGAGGACGGCGGAGACGATGGACACCAAGGCGGAGCTCAGGGACGACGGTGGACGCGGCTTCTACGACGGTGTGAACACGGTGGCGTCGGCCATGGCGCAGGGAGAGCGAAGTAGAGGAACTGGGGGGAGGTGGAGGTGTATGCGGGGTCGAGGAGGACGTGGACGACCGAACCATCCCTCCAGGACGGCGAGGTGGTGAAGCAAGGCGGCGGGCAGCTGCGTGGCGCGTGGCGCGGTCGCCGTCGAGCACCTGCCTGCCTGCCTGGCCGAGCCAAGCAGCTCGCTAGAGCGGCAGCTGGGCTGGGCCGACAGGTGGGCCGGGTGGGGCGCCAGGTAAGTTTTTTCTCTCCCCTTTTTTCTATTTTCTTTTCTGTTTCATTTCTTTTGCAACTTTGTTCATTTAATAAAAATGCCTAAACATTTTTATAACTCATAACACTTGTCATACCTACTGTATATATTATGAACAGTAGGAAACATTATAGTTTATGATTATTTGAGCATTTAAAATATTTTGTAGCATTTAAATGCCCAAATTCAAATACCATATGATTTAATTCAAAGCCCTAGATTGTCCTAGAAAATTGTGCACCACTTTTGGCAGAGGTTTAAGACCAAGGCAGAAATGATGAACATTTTGAAGGGCATTTTGGGTACATTGGAAAATATTTTATCAAACCCTAGTTGTTAGGAGAGGGGTGCTGGGGTTTCTGTTAATCCCATTTCAAGTTTCTTTGAAAGTAAACATGATGCACACTCTAGCTAGGTCCTAATGCAAGTGCTAACTAGGGATGTGACAACTCACCCCCACTTAAAAGAATCGCGTCCCGAGATTCAGGTTCCTCCGGAAAGAGGGTGGGGTACTCAAGTCGAAGACGATCCTCCCTTTCCCAAGTAGCTTCACTCTCGGAATGATGTGACCATTGAACCTTGAGAAACTTGATATTGTGGCGTCGAGTGGTGCACTCAGTTTGATCAAGAATACGAATGGGGTATTCTCGATATGTGAGATTGTCTTGGAGATCAAGCGTTTCGTGGTCCACTCCGCGGATAGGATCCGAGAAGCATCGCCTGAGTTGAGAAACGTGGAAAACATCATGAACTCTGGAGAGGTGGGAGGTAGTTCCAATTGGTAGGCAACTTCTCGTCGTTTGGCAAGAATGCGAAAAGGACCGATGCAACGAGGGGCCAATTTGCCTTTGATACCGAAGCGATGGGTTCCTTTAAGAGGAGTAACCCGAAGGTAAGCCTTATCGCCGACTTCAAAAGTCACAGCCTTATGATGACTATCATATTGGCTCTTTTGGCGAGACCGGGCTGTTTTCAATCTCTCACGAACGATGCGAACTTGTTCCTCTACTTCCTGGATCATATCCGGGCCAAAGAATTGTCTTTCCCCGCTCTCTGACCAGTTAAGAGGTGTTCGACACCTTCGTCCATATAGAACTTCGAAGGGAGCTTTGCCCAGGCTGGCTTGATAACTATTGTTATAAGCGAATTCGGCAAATGGAAGACACTTTTCCCATTCCATACCGAAAGAGATGACAGAGGCTCGAAGCATGTCTTCCAGAATTTGATTGACTCGTTCCACTTGAGCACTTGACTATGGATGGAAGGCAGTACTGAAAGAGAGATGAGTTCCCATAGCATTCTGGAAACTTTCCCAAAATCGTGAAGTGAAAAGACTTCCACGGTCTGAGTTAATCTCCAACGGTACACCATGAAGTGATACTATTCGAGAGATATATAAGTCTGCTAGCTGGCTAGCGGTAATACTCTCCCGAACAGGCAGGAAATGAGCTACTTTAGAGAGGCGGTCGATAACGACAAAGATAGCATTATTCCCTTTCCTGGACCTGGGAAACCCGGTAATGAAGTCCATACCGACTTTATCCCATTTCCATTCAGGAATAGCTAAAGGTTGAAGGGTGCCAGCAGGCCGTTGATGCTCTGCTTTGACTCAACGGCAAACGTCGCAGTTAGCAATGAACTGAGCGATTTCTCTCTTCATCCTAGTCCACCAGAATCTCTGACGTAGATCCTGATACATTTTAGTACTACCGGGATGAATCGTGAGAGGAGATTCATGAGCCTCCTTAAGAATCATTTGTCGTAGTTGTGGTTTCTTGGGCACCACCAAGCGGTTCTCGAAGTACACTACACCTCGATCATCCATAGAGAAGCTTCTAGCAACTCCGCTAGCAATGTTCTCCTTGATCCGAGATATGCCTTTATCATACCGCTGGGCAACTATGATTTGATCCATAAGGGTAGGTTTCGCAACCAAGGTGGAAAGGAATCCTCGAGGAACAATGTGAAGGTTAAGCTTACGAAATTCCTCGTGGATAAGTGGTTGCCCTTGTTGTAACATTAAGTTGTTACGATAAGACTTACGACTTAGCGCATCAGCCATGACATTGGCCTTTCCAGGAGTGTAAGTGATTCCTAAGTCGTAGTCGGTGAGCAACTCAACCCAACGTCTTTGCCTGAGATTTAGATCCGGTTGAGTGAAAATATACTTCAAACTTTGGTGATCAGTGAAGATTTCACAGCGATTACCAAGGAGGTAATGTTGCCATGTTTTAAGTGCATGGACTACAACTGCAAGCTCTAGATCATGAGTAGGATAGTTATCCTCATGTGGACGCAACTGTCGGGATGCGTATGCAATCACTTGACGATCTTGCATGAGAATGCAACCTAGTCCTTGTCGCGAGGCGTCGCAATAGATTATAAAATCCTTGGAAAAGTCTGGTGGTACCAGTACAGGTGCAGATGTCAGGCGTCTTTTTAGTTCCTGAAATCTGGACTCGCATTGTGGGGTCCACTCAAACTTTTTATCTTTCTTGAGGAGTTCGGTTAGAGGTTTAGCAACCTTGGAGAAATTCTCGACGAAACGTCGGCAATAGCTCGCTAAGCCAAGAAAACTCCTAACTTGCTTGACCGATTCAGGAGGAGTCCAATCAAGTACGGCTTGAACTCGCTCGGGATTGACAGCAATACCCTTGCCAGAGATCACATGACCTAGATAGGTTACTTCTGGCAACCAAAATTCACATTTAGAGAATTTGGCATAAAGGCGGTGCTCTCGAAGTTTCGTCAATACCAGCCTTAAATGCTCGGCATGATCTTCCTTGTTCTTGGAATAGATGAGTATATCATCGAGGTATACCACGACGAATTTATCCAAATACGCCATGAATATAGAATTCATTAACCGAGAAAAGGTAGCTGGGGCATTGGTTAATCCGAAGGACATAACGGTGTACTCATATTGGCCATAACGAGTAACGAAAGCCGTTTTAGGAATGTCCCCGTTCTTGATTTTGATTTGATGGTAGCCCAACCTCAAATCCATCTTAGAGAAGACTGAGGATCCAGCGAGCTGATCATACAGGTCGTTGATCCTGGGAAGCGGATACTTATTCTTTATGGTGACCAGATTGACAGGTCGGTAATCTACAACCATCCGCTCCGTTCCATCCTTCTTCTTAACGAAGAGGACGGGGCAAGCCCAAGGGGAAGAACTAGGACGGATGAAACCTTTTTGCAAAGACTCATCGAGTTGTTTCTTTAGCTCAGCTAATTCTAGTGGTGCCATCTTATAAGGTCTCCTAGAGATTGGGACAGTTCCAGGGATAAGATCTATCACGAACTCGACATCTCTGTCAGGTGGAACTCCTGGCAGTTCTTCTGGAAAAACATCCGGGAAGTCACGGACTACCGGGATATCTTCGAGTTCTGGTAGAGGGCTGGCATTAAGAGAGCAGAGCTGACGTTCAGCCATTCGGGCCAAGACATTGACTATCTTGCCGGATGGATGTGTAAGTTGAACGGTCCTAGTAAAGCAATCAATCTTGGCATAATGAGTTGTCATCCAATCCATACCCAAGATGATATTTATGTCCGAGGACTTGAGAGCGATTAGAGATGCTAGGAAAACAAGTCTATCGACAAGGATTTCATTTCCATGGCTTACCCTAGAGGTTTGCCACTTTGAACCAGGAGTTTGAATAACCATGGAAGTAGGCATGTCACAAAAAGTCATGTTGTGCAATCGAGCATAGCTCTCAGATATGAACAAATGGGATGCTCCAGTATCGAAAAGAACAGATGCCGGATGGCAGTTTACGAGAAGCGTACCAAGGACGACGTTAGGATCCTCATAAGCTTCTTCGGCAGAAACATAGTTGACATGACCACGTGCAGTGGGGATTGGCTTGACATAGTTCACCTTGCTAGTTGGCTTACCACGGCCAACGAGTTTTCCTGGCTGATTCTGGGGACAATCACGCATGTAGTGTCCCGGTTCTCCACACTTGAAACATGTCACAGTGGTGGTGCGTGGAGCAAAGTTGGAGGGTGGACCTCCATAGGTCTTAGCAGGTGCAAACTGTTGAGTTGGGCGAGGCGCCTCATAGGATGGCCTCGGTGTGTACTTGGGTGGCAGAGCAGTGTTAGGAACCCACACACGGCGCTTGTGAGAGCCAGAGCCGGATGAGGAACCAAAGTCTCGAGTATGCTTGCGGGTGGCCTCAAAGTCGGTCTGGCCTGTCTCAGCACTGATAGCCTTGTTAACCAACTTCTGGAAGGAAGTGCACTCGTGCAGACGTAGATCTCGACGAAGTTCAGGGCTGAGTCCCTTGCGGAACCTCGCCTGTTTCTTGGCATCGGTGGATACTTCCTCAGGTGCATAGCGTGCCAGATTACCAAACTCACGACTATAGCCATCCACAGTTAAACGGCCCTGGGTGAAATTGCAGAATTCCTCCCGCTTGCGATCCATGAGACCTTCCGGAATGTGGTGTTCACGGAATGCCTCACTGAACTCAACCCAGGTAGTGACTTGGCCAGCAGGACGCATAGCTTCAAAGTTTTCCCACCAAAGACTGGTAGGGCCCTCAAGATGGTAGGCGACGTAGATAACCTTGTCAGCTTCGGCCACACGGGCAGAGTGTAGCTTGTGGGTGATACTACGTAGCCAGTCATCAGCATCCAGAGGTTCAGTGGAGTGATGGAACTTTGGTGGACACATCTTGATAAAAACGTGGATTGACACCACATCATTCCTCTGACGGAACCCAGTGTTCTATTCTATGCGTTCCAGCAGACGGTTGGTCTCTCTCTTGTTCCGTTCTGCTTCAAGCATAAGGATGGCAATTTTATCCATCTGTTAGAAAAATACTAAATGATCTTATGTTCTTAGTGGACGTTGATTTACCATAAGTGAAGCCTAGTCCGCCATGAAGTGCAGAATGGAAGAGCTTATGTTAACATTGTGTTATGTATTATTTATTTGTCTGGAGAGAACCCAATGGATATCCAGTGGGTATGGATATCCATCGGGTTTGGACATGGACACAATTTTTCACCCATGGATTTTTTCATGGGCGGGCAAAGACTTTCTTCATGGATATGGATATGGATTTGATATTGTTCAACCCGATCCAAACCCGACCCATTGCCATCCTTATTCAAGCATAACTTCCGCCAAGGAGGGTGGCTGGGGCAGATTTCCATCTCTAGCCCCACTAGCCTCACCCTGCTCCTGAGCAGCAGGAGTGTTGCGAGTGTTGACCATCCTAGGAAAACAAAACAACGGTTTAGACAAGGATGGCAAAAATTTGACATAGAGGTGTAGAATGTAATGGATGACACAGAATGCAGATATGTTCATCCGTACGACATGGTAATATAGAAACTGCTATATATACACCAGTGGTCATACACACCATACAAAGTTTAGTACAAGCCAAGGCTAAAGTACAACTGCGGTGAAAGACGATACATCCCATCAGAGGCATTCCGAGCTCCTATACATTATTTAACTACACCTCCGGAACTCAGTACACACTAAGTCATATTCCACAAGACGCGCAGGACTGTGGAAATACAACTACTACAATACTATTACTACCACGGACTAGCTCAGACATTCGCGTAGTAATCCTCGTAAAGATTACCATCGTAGCCTGGAAGTGGTACAGACGGATCTTGGAACTCGCGAGCACTCGAAGGCTGTGGACCATAGGGGCATGGGTGTGGTCTCGGTCCCGATGCTGGTGGTAACCGACGCCCACGTGGAGGTGTAATACCCCCAACGTCACGCCAATCCATGCGATCAGGCAGACGAGTCCGCACGGGGTACAAATCCTGCATGTCCAGGTATCCGGCGTGCACAGCAGGTGCAAGCCGTGTCAAAGTAGTACAGTGAGCGGCTCGAGTGTTATACAGCTCCATTCGGAGGGCACGGACCTCACGGTCCCTATCCTCCAACATCTGAACAGTAGTCTGAAGCAGTGGCTCTTCATGAGCAGCATCAGTATACAGACCAGTGTAGTAGCCTTCCTCTCCGGGGAGTGAGGCTGGCATGTAACAGAACTCAGTGTTCAGCAACAAGGCATGCCTAGCACGGAGAATGGTCATCATCGAATAAGCGGCATCCTGCACTGCCATCTCGATGGTAATCCCGAGTCCATAAGACCAATGGATGGGATCATTAGCTCCGGGATATGAGGGGTATTTTCGGACTGTGCAGAAATACTGACTTTGATTGAAATCCCGGTACTGTTCCTCCACGGTGTATTCAGGATACCAGCGATAACCGGTCTCAGTCATCACACGGACTAGCATGGCCGTGTGACAGGGCACATTAATGCAACGAGTCAAACGAACCACTTGGTGAGGGATGCGGCTAGACATCTGAAACACAGAATAATGCAAAGGCATTAGTGTTTCTGGAAGAAATCGGGCAGCATAACAACTGTAAATGCTCAAACAAAGATTTGAGACATCTTACAAATGATAGCATAGCCACTCAACAATTCCATATCAAGGTTCCGGTTCAACAATCATCATACTAAAAGGATAGAAACTGAACTGAGGCTTGAAACCAACAATCCTAAGAGTCTACGGATTAGTAACACGTGAACCTAGTAAGGATAAGAGGCCTAGTCCTAATTCCCCGTAGAAAGAATAGACAGACTCAGATCAGAAGGGCATAAGTTAAAGGAGTAAAAAGAGCCTTACCTTCCCTTCCACAATCAATTCCCCTAAATATAACTAAGAATTTTTCTAGACTCAACATCGACCAGTTTGGCTTGAGAAACCTACAGGCAGTCCAGCACTGATGCCAACACTGTCAGGACCCCGATCCTAAGTCACACCGATCTAGCTGTAACACGTCATATCACTTTGCGGCCTCACGCACGGTAACCCCACGGGTGCCACCTTACCTGGCCCGGGACCGTTTGCGCATTTTGGCACACGTATATGACAGTGTCGCTAGCATCCATATGACAGAGAACCCGGGCCGACATGGCTAGTTATAAACAAAAAGTGGCACTAAATTACAGAGACAGGCATCCATGACCCAGCAACGAACGTGTCGGTCATCAACGTATGAACCCAAGTCGTAGCAAGCTACATGGACTTAAAGGAACAACGCGTGACCTTTCCCCTAAGGGACAGACACAGGAACGAAGAAGGACACATGCCGGCCAGCCTACGCATTCCGAGCAGTAGCAAGCTACCAAGGCTCATTGGAATCACTAGGAGGCATTTCCCTGTAAGATAGGCTACCAAAGGAAAACAACTAGGTGTCGGATCCCACACATACCAAGCATTTCAATCATACACGCAATATGCTCAATATGTGCAAATACAACATTGCATCACAACAGAACTCTATGACTCAAAGTACTTTATTTAAAACGCTCCAAGAGCCATACATAACATATTCATACAGGTAGGGGTCACATGACCCAACACTCAAGTCATACAGTCATACAAGCACAAGCGGAAGCTACATGTCTGAGTACAGACAACTTAGAAAATAAAACAGGCTTGGTGTAGCCTGACTATCTACAAGGCCCTTCACAAGCTCCAGATCATCGTCTGGGTGTCAAGCTACTCGTCGACGTCAACGTCTATGTAGAACCCATCAGCAGGGGCAGGGTTCTCCTCTGCAACAGTTATTAAGCAAACATGAGTACAAAGGTACTCAACAAGTCTTACCACAGAACCTATCATACATGCAACATTATCAAAGGGGGTAGTGGAGTTTATAGCAGAATGCCAGCTTTGACCTGGGCTAACCTATACTACAACTCTCAACAGATTGCAAGATGTTATTACGAACACGAGTCCTCTACTCACCACATCAATACACTACCGAGGATCCTCTTCCGTCATCCTACGGAAGGGCCATCCACGGCACTCACACTTATCTTGAGGCTTTTAGTAGTATCCATCAACTTGTCTATGAACTGTAAGAGCAACCAAGTAGTTCGTACCGCGAACAACGGCTATTCGAATAGATTGATAACCCTGCAGGGGTGTACCTCTTCAGACACGCTTCCACCACGTATCGCCGTTTACTCGGCGTGTACTCGGCAACCTTCAAGCGGAAGCCCAGCAGGGGCGTCGGCCACGACCTGACTAACTACTCAAGTCTCTCGTCCAGGTTTATCGCCTATTTGGGTTCCATCCGTGGGGAGATCCGGCCGGGGTGTCGCTCACGGCCCCAAACGATGTGTACAGGGTTCCCGAGTCACCAAACGGGCAACCGGTACACCGTGCCACGTACCTGTCGCATCACAACCCACCCCGAGGGTCAGCGTTGTGCACGACCTCCAGTAAGCTATAAACACCAGAAACTAGTTGCAACTCCTGGACAGAGATCAAGGGTAATTAATAAGCCGAGAGGGTCAATTAAGGATCCCAATGCGTGGTAGTAGCTGTAACTTGAACCACACATACAGATCTCGGGTCCTATGGACGATTCCAATGAAACAACCCACCATGTACTCCTACATGGCCTTTCATCGATACCTTTACCAAGCGTATTCCACACTTCCTTCTCTTTATCGGTAAGATCATTTCACTCTGATCCATCACCCAGATGAATCAGACCAGACACAACTCTAAGCATAGCAGGCAACATAAACAAATAGCATGGTGGATCACACATCACATGGCTCAATCAACTCCTACACATGCTAGTGGGTTTCAACTATTTACTGTGGCAATGACAGGTCATGCAAGGGAATAGGGTTCAACTACCGCAGCAAGTAGCAGTTCACACGCTGTTGCCTTAATGCAGTAAAAGAGAGCAGGAGCGAGAAGATTGGGTTTGTATCGGAATGATCAATGATTGCTTGCCTGACAAGGTAGTTGTCGGGTACTGCTCTTCAACTGGATACGCAGCAGTATCCTCGGGAGCAGGACCTAGCACAGAGAATACCGGCGATACAAACATTAACAAACAAATGCAACAATATGATGCATGTTTATGACATGGCAAGATGCATGTGTGTTGGCTAATGCAACTAAAACCAGAAGGGTTTGAACCTATTTGAATCAAGGATTCAAATTGAAGTTCAAACTATTATTTAAATAAGTGCATTATCATGTTTTTGATGTATACAGCAAGTTAACTTGTTCAAACATGCATGAAACCAGTGCCATTGGAAAGATTGGATTTTTCTGATCATTTTTCATATATAATTCTTTTCCATCTGAGCTATGGTTGATTTTATATGATTTTTTGAAGTTTTGGGTATTTTCTGGAATTTCCTGAATTATTTTAAATCTAAAAATCCTAGAAAAACCTTTACTGCGTCAGCATGACATCATGCTGACGTCAGGCAGTCAACAGGGCCAGTCCAAGTCAAACCTGACCAATGGGTCCCTCATGTCAGTGTCACAGCTAATTAAATGAGTTAATTAGAGTTAAACTAAAACTAATTAGCTGTCAGTGGGGCCAGGGCCCACGTGTCAGTGACTAAACTAATTAACTAATTAAAATTAAATTAACACCTAAACTAGGTTTGACTTGCGGGTAGGGCCCACATGTCATTGACCCAGGGGGTCAAATCCGTGGTCAAAACAGGTCCAACTCGCCGGCGTTTAGCCGCCGGCGAGGCCAAACGCGGCGGCGTGCTTCGGAAAACACCTACGGTGCACGGCTCGAGCTGCGGTTGGGTGCGTTGGATAGCCCTTGCTGTTGCGCGTCGGATGGTGGTGGTCGCCGGACCTGGGGTGGCCGGAGACGACGGCAACGAGCTCGACCGCGGCGACCGGCGTCGGGCGTGTGTGGAGAAAAGGCTGCAGGGGCCTAGGCGATGCGTGCGTAGCACCGTTCGCATCTACGTGCTGCGGTGAGTAAGTTGGACGGGTGGCAGTGACCAAATGGTCACCGGAGCATCACCGGCGGCGAGCACGGCGGCGGTGCATGCGGGCGAGCTTCGTGCAGTGCGTTACAGGGCAAAAGAGAGCCAAGGGAGAGGGGGAGGAGGTAGCTAGGCTCACAGGGGTTGCAGCAAGCACCGGAGCGAGCTCGGGGGTGGTCGGAGCTGAGCAGAATGGCGAGGGGGATCTCCGCGGCCGGAGTTGGGGAAGAAGAGGTCGGGGGCGTCTCCAGGGCGGGCGAGCGCTCGGGGCTCGGCCTGTTCGAAGCAGTCGAGGACGGCGGAGACGATGGACACCAAGGCGGAGCTCAGGGACGACGGTGGACGCGGCTTCTACGACGGTGCGAACACGGCGGCGTCGGCCATGGCGCGGGGAGAGCGAAGGAGAGGAACTGGGGGGAGGTGGAGGTGTCTGCGGGGTCGAGGAGGACGTGGACGACCGAACCATCCCTCCAGGACGGCGAGGGGGTGAAGCAAGGCGGCGGGCAGCTGCGTGGCGCGCGACGCGGTCGTCGTCGAGCACCTGCCTGCCTGCCTGGCCGAGCCAAGCAGCTCGCTGGAGCGGCAGCTGGGCTGGGCCGGCAGGTGGGCCGGGTGGGGCGCCAGGTAAGTTTTCTCCCTCCCCTTTTTTCTATTTTCTTTTCTGTTTCATTTCTTTTGCAGCTTTGTTCATTTAATAAAAATGCCTAAACATTTTTATAACTCATAACACTTGTCATACCTACTGTATATATTATGAACAGTAGGAAACATTATAGTTTATGATTATTTGAGCATTTAAAATATTTTGTAGCATTTAAATGCCCAAATTCAAATACCATATGATTTAATCCAAAGCCCTAGATTGTCCTAGAAAATTGTGCACCACTTTTGGCAGAGGTTTAAGACCAAGGCAGAAATGATGAACATTTTGAAGGGCATTTTGGGTACATTGGAAAATATTTTATCAAACCCTAGTTGTTAGGAGAGGGGTGCTGGGGTTTCTGTTAATCCCATTTCAAGTTTCTTTGAAAGTAAACATGATGCACACTCCAGCTAGGTCCTAATGCAAGTGCTAACTAGGGATGTGACAGTTGGTGATAATAAACTGTGTGGGCTCTACTTGATTTGAATTACAAAATGGGGTCATAGAGGCAATGGATGTTGTTTGAATTGCTGTACCTTTTATCAACAGTGAACATGCAACTATATGCGTGTCGTAAAAGAATTGGAATTATTCAGGGTTCGTTTGGACATTTTATACATTAAACTGATTTTCTAGCCATTTCACGTGCACAATTCAAAATTAAACTACATGCACATGCTCCGGTGCATATAAATTGGTTGAAAAATCAAATATGTGTCCTTCAGTGCAATCTTAGGTCCCATGCAAGAAATGGGAATGAATTTTTCGGGGGTCGTTTGGCCTTTTTTATACATTAACTAGGTTTTCTAGGCATTTTATGTGCATAATTCAAATTTGAACTACAAGCACATGCTCCAATGGACCAAAGTTGGTTGAAAAATTACATGTGTGTCCTTGGGTGAATTTCTAGGTCCCATGCAAGAGATGGGAATGAAATTCAAACACCGGGGCACTGTTGATTGCCGGCAAAACGTTGAGATGCCTGGATTTTAAATTCTAGTAAATCCAAAACTCATCTGAAATTCAGGAAACTGGGCATGCTATCATGGAGCGACATCAACATGCCGTGGTAAAAAATGTGTCCCATTTGGGGCAGTTTTGGGTATAAGGTTCTCACAAACCAGAGCTTCTCACAACAAGCATGATGGTTTTGATAGGGAACGTACCACCTTTGGGAACGGGACGATATCCATTGCCACTTATTGCTTTCAAAAAAATTCTAGTGCCAACATAGAACAATAGAAGTGTTGTGTTTAATCTTGGAATTTTTCGGGGTCCGTTTGGCCTTTTTATACATTAACTGGGCTTTCTAGGCATTTTATGTGCATAATTCAAATTTTAACTACAAGCACATGCTCCAATAAACCAACGTTGGTTGAAAAATCATATGTGTGTCCTTGGGTGAATTTCTAGGTCCCATGCAAGAGATGGGAATGAAATTAAAACACATGGCACTGTTGATTGCCGACAAAACGTTGAGATGCCTGGATTTTAAATTCTAGTAAATCCAAAACTCGTCTGAAATTCAGGAAACTGGGCATGCTATCATGGAGCGACATCAACACGCCGTGGTAAAAAATTCGTCTCATTGGGGGCAGGTTCGGGTATAAGCTTCTCACAAACCAGAGCTAGTCACAACAAACATGATGGTTTCGATAGGGAACGTCCCACCTTTGGGAACGAAACGATATCCATTGCCTCTTATTGCTTACAAATTTTCTCTCGTGTCAAAATAGAACAACATAAGTGTTGTGTCAATTTTTGGGATTTTTTGGGGTTCGTTTGGACATTTATGCATTAACTGAGTTTTCAATGCACTTATGTGCATAATTCAAATTTGAACTACATGAACATGCTCTAGTGCATATAAATTGGTTGAAAAATCAAATCTATGTCCTTGGGTGCATGCTTAGGTCCCATGCAAGAAATGGGAATGAATTTCAAACACCAGGGCATCGTTGATTGCTGGAAAAACATTGAGATGCCTGGTTTTTAAATTCTAGTAAATCCAAAACTCGTCTGAAATTCATGAAACTGGGCATGCTATCATGGAGCGGTATAAACATGCCGTGGTAAAAAAATTGTCCCATTTGGGGCAGGTTTGGGTGTATGCTTCTCACAAACCAGAGCTTCTCACGACAAGCCTGATGGTTTCGGTAGGGAACGTACGTCCCACCTTTGGGGACGAAACGATATCCATTGCCTCTTATTGCATTCAAAAAATTTCTCGTGTCAACATAGAACAACGGGAGTGTTGTGTCAATTTTTGGGATTTTTCGGGGTTCGTTTGGACATTTTTATGCATTAACTGAGTTTTTTAGGCATTTTATGTGCATAATTCAAATTTGAACTACATGCACATGCTCCAGTGCATAAAAATTGGTTGAAAAATCACATGTGTGTGCTTGGGTTCATGCTTAGGTCCCATTCAAGAGACGAGAATTTCAAACAACGGGGCACTGTTGATTTTCGGCAAAACGTTGAGATACCTGGTTTTTAAATTCTGGTAATTCGAAAACTCGTCTGAAATTCATGAAACTTGGCATGCTATCATGGAGCGGCATCAACATGCCATGGTGAAAATTTGTCCCAATTGGGACAGGTTTGGGTATAAGCTTCTCCCAAACCAGAGCTTCTCATAGCAAGCATGATGGTTTCGATAGGGAACGTACCACCTTTGGGGACGGGACGATATCCATTGCCACTTATTGCTTTCAAAAAATTTCTGGTGTGAACATAGAGCAACAGAAGTGTTGTGTTTAATCTTTGGAATTTTTCGGGGTCCGTATGGCCTTTTTTATATATTATCTGGGTTTTCTAGGAATTTTATATGCATAATTCAAATTTGTACTACAAGCACATGCTCCAATGCACCAAAGTTGGTTGAAAAATCTCATGTGTGTCCTTGGGTGCATTTCTAGGTCCCATGCAAGAGATGGGAATGAAATTCAAACACCAGGGCACTATTGATTGCCGGAAAAACATTGAGATGCCGGGTTTTTGAATTCTAGTAAATCCAAAACTCGTCTGAAATTCATGAAACTTGGCGTGCCATCATGGAGCGGCATCAACATGCCCTGGTAAAAAATTCGTCCCATTGGGGGCAGGTTCGGATATAAGCTTCTGAAAAACCAGAGCTTCTCGCAACAAGCATGATGGTTTAGATAGGGAACGTCCCACCTTTGGGGACGAAACGGTATCCATTGCCTCTTATTGCTTTGAAAAAATTTCTAGTGTCAACATAGAACAACAGGAGTGTTGTGTCAATTTTTGTGATTTTTTGGGGTTCGTTTGGACATTTTTATGCATTATCTGGGTTTTCTAGGCATATGTGCATAATTCGAATTTGAACTACAAGAACATGCTCTAATGCGATAAAGTTGGTCAAAAAATCTAATCTATGTCCTTGAGTGAATTACTAGGTCCCATGCAAGAGATGGGAATGAATTTCAAACACCAGGGCACTGTTGATTGACGGCAAAATGTTGAGATACCTGGTTTTTAAATTCTAGTAAATCCAACTCGTCTGAAATGCATGAAACTTAGCATGGGGCGGCATCAACATGCCGTGGTAAAAAAATTGTCCCATTCGGGGCAGGTTCGGATATATGCTTCTCACAAACCAGAGCTTCTCACAACAAGCATGATGGTTTCGGTAAGGAACGTCCCACCTTTGGGAACGAAACGATATCCATTGCCTCTTATTGCTTTCAAAAAAATTCTCGTGTCAAGATAGAACAATAGGAGTGTTGTGTCAATTTTTGGGATTTTTTGGGGTTCGTTTGGACATTTTTATGCATTAACTGAGTTTTTAATGCATTTATGTGCATAATTCAAATTTGAACTACATGCAGATGCTCCAGTGCATATAAATTGGTTGAAAAATTAAATCTGTGTCCTTGGGTGGATGCTTAGGTCCCATGCAAGAATTGGGAATGAATTTCAAACACCAGGGTACCGTTGATTGCCGGCAAAACATTGAGATGCCTGGTTTTAAATTCTAGTATATACTAAACTCGTCTGAAATTCATGAAACTTGGCATGCTATCATGAATGGCACCCGACATGCTGTGGCATTTTTCGTGTCCATTTTGAGAGAAGGCGCACTCGAATAATGACAGCCAACAAAGGCATTTTGAAAAAAATAGCTGCCACTTTAATATCTCGAACGTTTGTAGAATTCAAACCATGTGCGTTCTGTTAACCATTCATGTGACGCCACGTGTCTTGGTTTTAATGGCTGTAGGATGGGCCGTGCGGACAGCTGCTTGACCTTGACTGAACGGGAGGCGTGCAAGCTGTCCTCCAATGCGCAGGCTCCTCGAGAAGCTTGCGAGCTATACGCTGCGCAGACTCACTGTGAAGCGGGCCCTTTGACTTCCATGGCCGCCCGCCTTCCTCTCCATTAACGGCGCCCGAGCCGCTGTTTAATACGGGTGGTGTCGGGAAACTGATCGCCCACGAACACCTATGGGACCGGAGCACCTTTTCGGTACGGCAAGAGGGCGGAGGATGCACAAAGAGCGGATCGAGGCGAGCACACGAACAGTTTACCCAGGTTCGGGCCGCACGGATGCGTAAAACCCTACTCCTGCTTTGGTTTGTATTGTGTTTTTGCTCGAGAGCGAGGAGGGCTACAGTACACTCTAACCGCTAACTAGACCGAGCGTGGAATGATCGATGTTCGGAACCCCCTCTACATTGCGCATGGGCCTCCTTTTATAGGTCAATGGGGTCACCGACAGGTGGCAACACAGATGAGGGTAAAAATGTAAAAAGGGTGGTAGATGGAACAGTGTCCCATACCTAACCCTGACGGCAGGGGACAAGGGCATTAAATGCCCGTCGCCGTCGCCCAAACAATGCAAAAAGTGGCCGTCAGGGGTGCCACCGTCCTCCACGACGGTAGCCTTGTCATCGCTGCTTGCCACCGTGTACCCCAGGCTGCACAGCCTTCCGCCATGTGCGCCTGGGATGGTCCCAGAGCGACACGTGGGTGGATGCGCTGGAGCGCGGGCACCGAGTGGAAGCTTGCCGTGGCAAGCGCCTTGCCGCGGTTGCTATCTTGTCATTTCCAGGAGCTTGTCCCTCACTGGTCCTTGCCGGGACGTGTGGCGCGTCGCGGCAAGTTTTCTTGAGATGTCTTGGTTGGCCTTCCCGGCAAGCTCCTCTTGCCAGGGTCTTGCGTCTTGGGTGGTCTTGAGCGTTGAGTGGCCTTCCCGGCAAGCTCCTCCTGCCGGGGCCTTGCCTCTTTGACTTGAATACTTTGTTCTTGAATGGTTCCAAAGGAAACACGAGAGGATCTTGGCGGTCGCCCGGCAAGCCTTGCCGCGGGACGCTGCAACTGTCCGTGCACAAGTTCGGGATACTAAGGTACCCCTACTTTAGTACACCGACAGGAGCCCCCGGGCCTGGGCCAGACACGCTGCCGAGCGCTGTTGGGCCAGGCCCAAAACAGTGCATGGGCACGCGCGGCCTGCGGCACGCCGTATCCCACTCCGTATCCACCGCGCCCTCCCTTAACGACACGCGTTCAATGCGGCGTCGTGGGGGAGATCGTGGCCTGTTTGTTTAATTGGAAATGCGGAACGTCCGCCCCCTTCCCCCTTATAAGAAGGGGAAACAGGGGAAGTCCGTCAATCTGCCCGTTGCTTCTTCAGTCCTCAGAAACCTCCGCCGCTCCCCTCCTTCCCGAAGGCCGAAAGAGAGCAGCGCTCCACCCTCCGTCACCACCAGCACCACCAGCACCGTCGACCTCCTTCACCGCTTTCGCCATGGCTCCGAAAGGCGAGAAGGGGAAGACTAAGAAGTCGGTCGAAGCGCTGCGGCTCGCGGCGATGCGGAATAAGAAGGTGGTCTTCCCGCCAAAGCTTGACGCGGAGGAGCTGAGGGATTCCTTCTACCTTTTCTGGTCGAGGGAGACGAAGGCGCACCCGCGCACCAAGGTACTCCCGGCCATCGCCTGCCAGATGTTCCCGAATGGCTACACATTCTTCGCTCTGTTCTTCTACTGCGGGCTCTGCCCGCCCTATTCTGAGTTCTTCTGCGACATCATGAACACCTACGGGTTTCATCTCCTTGACTTCACCCCCAACGCCGTTCTCACCATGGCCGTTTTCGCACATATGTGCGAAAACTTTGTCGGAGTCTTCCCAAATGTAGCTCTTTTCCACCATTACTTCACGCCTCGAGTTGAGAGGGGAGAGCCTTTGTCTGGCGGAATCTCTTGGATCTCTAGGACCCACAAGAAGGAAGCTTACTTATCGGGAGAGCTCCGCGGCAAGTGGGATGAGTGGAGAGCCCATTGGTGTTGGATTGTTGAGGATAACCCGCAGCACTTTACCGCCCGGCGCCAAGCCCCAGTGGTACGCGGTGACGACTGGAGCGACTTGGCCCCGGAAGATAGCAGATTGAAGATCGCCACTACCCGGATCCTTCGCCTTAGGCTTGCCAGGCTGACTGTAGGCGCAGTTGGAGCAGACTTTCTCCGCCGCCGCATCGCCCCCTTGCAGGAGAGGAAGAGGGCCGCCTGGGAGTTCGAGAACGCGGCAGATATCATGGGGCTCCGCCCGGGCCTCAATTATAACTTCACTGTCCTGGAGCTCAACGCGATGCTCCAGGCTTTGTTCAAGTATGACTCCGACCACCCCGAATGGTTCATGTTGCCGAGGGGCGTAGTTCCGCTGTGCAACAGCTCGTCCCTCAGCGGCATCCGCGCAGTGATGCCGCTGTGCGACTCCCACGGGATCGACCCCACTTGGAAAGAGCCTTCCAACGAAGCTGTGCATGCGTTCTTCGACAACTTGGTGGAACAGCCAATCGACTCCGACGAGAAGAAAGGCCTCACTCGCGACACTACTGACCAGGAGATGGCATATATTACCACCAGACTGGAAGAGGCAGCGGCAGCCGCTGTCGCGGGCGAGTTTGGGTACACAGTGGAGGAGGCGGAGGCAGCGGAGGCGACAAGCCTTGCCGAGCAGGAAGAGTTTCTCAAAGCGGGGAAGCTTTCCGGTAAGGTCGCCGAGACAAGTGAGCCCACCGAGCAGGGCGTCGAATCGAGCGGGCCTGCCGAGCAGGGCGCCGAGTCGAGCGGGCCCGTTGGGGACTCGAGCGGTTCACCGGAGATCGCCGACTCTTCTTCCTCGTCCTCAGGCAGCTCGCCGCCACCAGCGGAGCCTCCAGCTCCGCGAAGGCGCCTCCGCAAGGCCGGGGACGTGACGGAGCGGCAGACGGGCCAACAGCCGCAGCGCCGCGCGACACGCGCCACCGCGGCAAGAAAGGCCGCCACGGGAGCACCTCGCGCTTCTACAGCGACTGGAGGGGGGTCTTCCCGGACTGGCGCCTCTGCCCCTGCCGCCCCTCGCGCTCCGGCGGCAACCGGAGCGGGGTCTTCTCAGACCATCGTCCCTGCTCCCGCCAAGCGGCCAAGGGAGCCCACTCCTCCGCCTCCTCGCGCCGGGACACGTGAGCCAGATTTTGACTTATCCGCGCTTAGCTCCGACGAGGAGGAAGAAGAGTAAGTCTTCGCTGTTCTTGTATATATTTTTTTTGTTGCTTTGTCTTGTATCTCTCTTGCCTAACTCTGAACCTGTTCTCTTTTCAGAACCCTGGCCCAGAGGGCGGTGAAGAGGGCCAAGGTCCCGGTGATCGTCATCGAGGACGAGCCTGCCGCGACAGCAGGGGGCGCGCTTGAGACAAGCTTGCCGGACCTGGCAACTGTTCTTCAGAGCAGCCCCCAGTGCAGCCCCCAGCGTAAGTGTGGTTCACTTTCCGCTTGTCGGGCGCGCGTGGGTCTTCCATCCTTGCTGATATCTTGTTTGTTGACTTGTGTAGGAGCAGAGCAGCAGCATCAGGAGCGCCAGGAGACCGCCACCGACGTGCCTCGCGCTTCGACCACACCGCCAAGGGGAGGTTCTCCGGCGAGGGAGATCCCTCCGCCAAGGACGAGTCCTCCGCCAAGGACGAACACTCCGCCAAGGGCGAGCTCTCCGGCGAAGGATGGCACTAGCGACCCTCCGCCGACGGGAGCTACAACCACGCCGCCGAGGGAGGGCTCCCCGGCAAGGAATCTTACCGAGGAGCCGGCCCGCGCAGGTAACCCCTTTGCTTCACTCTTCCCTTGGACTTTTTCTTCTTTGGGTTCTTCTTTTTGGATATTTGCTTGACTATTTGTTCTTTTCTTTTCCTCCGTCAGACCCGTCCGTGGTTGAGTCAATGGAGACGGAGGTCGTTGCTGACGATGCCGCCGTTGCCGAAGAAACGGTTGGCGCAGACGATCCTGCCGGGGCAGAGGCCGCCAAGGCTGCTGCCGCAGCAGCCGGCGAAGGGGCTGGCGATCGGACTGACGGCCCTGAGGCCTCAGGAGCGCCAGGCGCTACACCGACCGCCGAGCCCTCCGCCGCTGCCGCAACCCCCAGCTCCAACGAGCCCGAGCCGGGCGCCTACTTAAAGGCCGGCGACGACATCTTCATCCAGCTCCCTTGGGCGTCCATGTCCAGGGCGCCAGTCGAGGGAGAGGTCTTCGACGGGGAGGTGCTTGCCTCCGCCGGGCTGAAGCTAGTCGACGCGCCGAGCAGCAGCAACGAGCCTGAGGAGGAACGGCTGCTGCGCAGGCTGCTGTCACTTTACCGCGCCCGGCAGGCCAAGCTGGAGTCCCGCGAGGCTCTGGCCGCCAAGGCGGGAATCGATATGGAGAAGCGCGTAGAGGAGCTCCGGGCCATCAACCAAGCAGCTCTCCGGTCCTTGGCGGAGGAGCGGGAGCAGCTCGCTGAGGCGCAACAGGTCTTCATCTTGGAGAAGGCTGAAGTGGAGGAGCAGCAACGGCTTGCCGCCGAGGAGTTGTCCAAGCGAGAAGGCGAGCTGGCGCAGCGGAAGGTCAACCTCGACGGCCACGAGGATGAGCTTGCCATGCGCGAGCAGTCGCTTGGTGGAGCTCTCCAAGAAGCGAAGGATGCTGCCGCGGCCGCCGAGACCGCGAAGAGGGAGTTGGAGACGAGGGTGGCGCAGCTGGAGGCCAACCTCAAGACGAGCGGCGAGGAGGTTGCCACACTCAAGCTCGAGCGAGAGAAGGACGCCCACCGCCACTCCGAGCTGCAGGTCCGCCTCTCCGAGAAGGGCAAGAAGCTCGCCGTCGCCAAGGATTCCATCGCCGACCTCGGGCTAAAGCTGGCCACCCTAACCCAGACGCTGGACGGCGCTAAGGAGCGGGAGGCGACCCTGAAGGAGGAGCTCAGGGCCGACAAGGCGCTGCTGGAGAGCGCTGCCATCACCCAAAACGTCTTCAAGGAAACCGTGGAGCATTGGACAGAAGGTCTTGTCAATGCTGCCATGGATATCAACAAGGAGCTGACGCAGCTGGGGGCGGAATATCTCGGGTACTCCACCGACGAGAACCTCCACCCCAGCGCCAAGCTCACTTTGTTCTTCAGAGGCGTGGCGACGGCCCTCCAGCAACTCCGGGAGAAGATCCCAAAGCAGCTGGCGGACGAGTCGCGCAGGCTCTGTGCGGGGGCCCTGCAGAAGGTGTTGGTGAAGGTGGCCTTCCGCAATCCAGGCCTCAACCTCACCAACGTCCTTAGGAGTTTGCCGCCGGACGCCGACCAAGAAGCGCTCAAGGCCCTTGTCGCACCCATCGTGGACAAGGTGGGTGGCATCAAGAGGGTCGAGGGCGACCGCGCGGACTAGTCTTATTCACTTTCATCTTTTCCTTGTCGCTGTTATCTATGTTATGAAAAACAGTCTATTAGAGCTGCGACAAGTTGCTTTGTAATATAACTTTATTTTGGGTAGTTATTGCAACGTTATTCCCTTTACTTGATTCCCTTTGCTTTGTATGTTTTTACCCTACGCTTTTAGGGAACTTGCCGGCGTAGGCACCTTTTCCGCGAGCGCTGAGTGCGGGACTTCAGCAGCCTGCTGGCGGTGCCGTTGCCGACAAGAAACCTTGTCGCAACTAGTCGCAGCACACTTAGGTTGTTGAGCGAACTCGAAAACGAAGTAAGGGCGCGACACTAGTCGCAGCGCACTTAAGTCATTGAACGTGCTCGAAACAAAGTAAGGGCGCGGCTAGCCATGAGTTGGTTCCTCCGCGAATAGGTTTTCCATACAAAGTGCAGTCGTTCAAGGAAGATAACTTAAAAATTTAAAATTTGATTGCTCAAACTTTGGCAACTTAGCTTTTGTGTTGTCTGCTTCCCGGCAAGGCAAGGTTTTCTTGAACGGCGCCTGGTCCATACCACTATCTTCCTTCCCCCCGGCAAACTTGTGCGCGAGGGAACCTTCTTCTGCTGGAGAAAGAAGATAGAAGAGAGAATATAGATATGGAGCTCTTGGGCTCATTATTGCTTACCGGGGTTAGGTGCTGCACAAAGTGTCAGATAATACACGCAAAAAATTAAAAAATCATGAAATGACAGGATGTGCTGGGCACATAAGCTTTACTGATGCACGGGATCTGCGCCCGGCTTTGTACAAAGGATTACATGCAACAGCAGCAAGACTTGTACAAAAGGTGGTTGCCGGAGCGGATCACGGCAACCGCGCGTTATGGGTAAGACTTGCGAAGATGCTCAATGTTCCAGGAGTTGCTCACCGGAAAGCCATCTTCGGTCTCAAGGCGGACAGCGCCGGGCCTAGTGACTCGTTTTACCCGATAAGGGCCTTCCCACTTCGGCGTCAACTTGTTGGAATTCTTGGCGGACTGAACGCGCCGAAGAACAAGGTCGCCTTCCTCGAGACTTCTGGCATTGACTTTGCGGCTGTGGTAGCGGCGCAAAGCTTGCTGGTAGCGAGCAGCTTGTACAGCAGCCTGAAGACGGTCTTCCTCAAGGAGCAGCGCGTCTTCTTGTCGCAACTGTTCTTGCTCGAGCTCATCATAAGCGAGCACTCGAGGTGACCCGTATACGAGTTCCGTGGGGAGAACTGCCTCTGCTCCATAGACTAGAGCGAAAGGTGTTTGTCCAGTGGCTCGATTTGGTGTCGTCCTGATCGACCAAAGAGCCGCTTGCAGCTCCTCGATCCAGTTTCTTCTGCACTTGTGCAGCCTGTCGAAAGTTCTTGTCTTGAGTCCGCGCAGCACTTCAGCATTTGCCCTCTCCGCTTGACCGTTGCTCCTCGGGTGAGCAACAGAAGCAAAGCAGACCCTGGCGCCAAGGTCTTGGACGTACTGCATGAAGGTGCGACTTGTGAATTGTGTGCCGTTGTCGGTGATGATCCTGTTAGGGATCCCAAAACGGCAAACAATCGACCTGAAGAACTTGACTGCTGACTGTGCGGTCACCTTTCTCACTGGTTCCACTTCTGGCCACTTTGTGAACTTGTCGATTGCAACGTACAAGTACTCAAAGCCCCCGGCGGCACGGGGAAAGGGGCCGAGGATGTCGAGCCCCCAGACCGAAAATGGCGAGGATAAAGGGATCGTCTGGAGAGCTTGAGCTGGTTGGTGTATCTGCTTGGAATGGAACTGGCACGCTTCACACTTGGTTACTTGTGCAGTTGCATCCTGGAGGGCTTCTGGCCAAAAGAAACCTTGCCGGAATGCTTTGCCGGCAAGTGCTCTCGCGCCAATGTGGTGACCACAAATGCCTCCATGTATCTCTGCCAACAGCTTTTGTCCATCTTCCCGGGGAATACACTTCAATTTCACACCGTTGAGTCTTCTTCTGTACAGTTTGTTGCCGACAAACTGGTACATACTTGACTGCCGGGCTACTCTTTCAGCTTCTTGCTCTTCGGGGAGTTCTCCTGTCTGAAGGAAACGGACAATTTGCTGTGCCCATGCTGGAGCCTGTGGCTCGACGACAAGGACCAAAGGCACATCTGCTGCTGCAGGAACATCCGCTTCCACGGCGAGAACATGTGTCTCAGCCGGAGCTTGATGTTCCCCGGCAAGCTTGCCGGAGCAAAACTTGTCGGGAGCGTTCGCTTCAACGGAACAAACCCTAGGGTTCGCCGGAGCGGACTGCGCCTCAGCATTCTGGGTGTTGATCTTGGGAACCTTCTTGGCGGCAGCTTCGGGAAGCTCTGCCGGAAAATAGTCGCCAATAATCAACTTCCTCTTTTTGCTCTGCCCAATTGATGGTGTTACAGATGGTTGAGTTAGCTCGAGCATAAAGATTCCTGGTTCCACAGGTAACTTAAGTGAAGCGCACTTTGACAGGCCATCTGCGATGTCGTTCTGAGCTCTTGGAACATGTTCCATCTGTAGGCCGTCAAAATGCTCTTCAAGCTTCCTCACTTCATCGACGTAAGCTTCCATCAACGGACTCTGGTAATTCTTGTTTACTTGGCGGACGACCAACTGTGAGTCACCCCTGACAATCAGCTTCTTAATCCCAAGGTCTGCCGTGATCCTGAGACCGGCAAGAAAACCCTCATACTCTGTAGTATTGTTTGTCGCTTGCTCCTTGGGAAAGTGCATCTGGACCACGTACTTGAGGTGCTCTTCGGTGGGCGCGACAAGCAGCACGCCGGCACCGGCGCCTTGCAACGAGAAGGCACCATCAAAGTACATTATCCATTCTTTGCTTGCTTCCTTGACGGGGATGTTCGTCTCTGGAATCTCTTCGTCTGGTGTCGGCGTCCACTCTGCTATAAATTATGCCAATGCTCTGCTCTGGATTGTTGAAGTGCTTTCAAATTTGAGGCCAAAGCTTGACAGTTCCAGTGCCCACTCGACAATCCTGCCTGTTTCTTCTGGATTCTGCAATATCCTCTTTAGCGGAAAGCGAGTGACCACTGTTATCTCATGTGCTTGGAAGTAATGGCGCAGCTTTCTCGAGGCCATGAGGAGGCCGAAAAGCAACTTCTGCACACCAGAATACCTTGACCTAGCCCCCTGTAGGAGGGAGCTGACAAAGTAAACCGGGCGCTGCACCATTTTCTTCCATATCTCCTCTTGTATCTGCGCAGATTCATCCTTGTCGGGACCAGAGCTTGTCGGGGAAGCCCCCTGCTTGTCGCTGGATACACTTGCCGCAGTTGTTGGCTCATCGTTTGCCTATCTCTCCGCTACTAACGCAGCACTAACCACTTGATTGGTTGCCGCTAGGTACAGCAGCAACTTCTCTTGTGGTTTAGGTGCGACAAGTATTGGAGTAGAGGACAGGTACCTCTTCAATTCTTGCAGCGTAGCCTCCGCTTCCGGAGTCCATTTCATTGGTCCTGCCTTTTTCAAAATTTTGAAAAACGGCAGGGCGCGCTCGTCTAACTTAGAGATAAACCTGCTGAGAGCAGCCACGCAACCGGCAAGTATTCGCACATCCTTGACGCGCTTGGGTGCTTCGATCTGCTCAATGGCCTTGATCTTGTCGGGATTGGCTTCAATCCCCCTCTGAGACACAAAGAACCCGAGAAGCTTGCCGGAAGGGACTCCAAACACACACTTCTCGGGGTTGAGCTTTAGCTGGATCTTGCGCAGATTTGCGAAGGTTTCTTCTAAATCTTGAACTAGGGTAGCCCTGTCCTTGCTCTTGACCACTATGTCATCCATGTATGCTTCTACATTTCTGTGAATTTGTGGCTCAAAAGCTGTATAGACTACTCTTGCAAATGTTGAACCAGCATTCTTCAATCCGAAAGGCATGCGTATGAAATAGTATGTGCCACATGGAGTGATGAATGCGGTCTTCTCTTCATCTTCTTCAGCCATGAAGATCTGATGGTATCCTGAGTATGCGTCAAGAAACGAAAGCAGGTCACATCCGGCCGTGGAGTCAACAATCTGGTCAATGCGCGGCAAGGGAAATGGGTCTTTTGGACAAGCTTTATTCACATCGATGAAGTCGATACAAAGCCTCCATTTCCCGTTTGCCTTACGCATGACTACAGGGTTGGCCAACCACGTGGGATGGAGGACACCTCTGACAAGGCCTGCTGCTTCCAGCTTCTTGATTTCTTCTGCTATGAACTCTTGGCGCTCCACTGCTTGTTTTCTAACCTTCCGCTTGACGGGCCGCGCGTGAGGACAAACAGCAAGCTTGTGCTCAATCACTTTCCTTGGAACACCGGGGATGTCAGACGGTTGCCATGCAAACACGTCGACATTCACCCGCAGGAAAGCAACGAGCGCGCTTTCCTATTTAGGGTCAAGCGTGGCACTGATGGTGAAAGTACCACCAGTGCCGTCCTCCTTGGCTGGACACCTTCTTTGTCTCTGGTGGAGCTGCCATCGTCTTCTTACACTTGCCGGTGGAGCTCGATGGTGCGTCCTCGATGGCAGCGCAGCACTCCGAAGAGGTGCGTTTACCGGAGTGGGCCCCAGAGCTCTTGTCGGACTTCGTCTTGTTCTTCCCCCCGGGAGCTTCAGCGGAAAGTGTCTCGCTATCTGTTACGGCTGCTGCATCCCGGTAAATCTTGTCGGCACAGATAAGGGCATCCTTCTTGTCGCCAGGGACAGAGATGACGCTTATCGGGCCTGGCATCTTGAGCATGTTGTAGGCGTAGTGAGAGGCTGCCATGAACTTGGCGAGCGCTGGACGGCCAAGTATCCCATTGTAAGGCAATGGGAAATCGGCAACGTCGAACGTGGCCCTCTCAGTCCTGAAGTTCAGCTCGCCGCCAAATGTTACTGGCAACGTGATCTTCCCCTTCGGCTTGCTCCTTCCCGGGTTGATTCCTTGGAAGGTGCCGGTCTCTTCGAGCTCGCTGTCGGGGATCTGGAGTTTCTGGAGCACAGTGGAGGAAATCAGGTTCAAGCCCGCCGTCAACTAACATTTTAGTGACCTTGAGGTTGCAGATAGTTGGTGAAACCAACATGGGCAAGCACCCGACCGCAGTTGTGCGATCAGGGTGGTCCTCAATGTCAAAGACGATAGGCGTGCTGGACCATTTCAGAAGTTTGCGCGATTCGACAGGTGGTTCTGCCGCATTGACTTCTCGCACCCACTGTTTGAGTTGGCGGTGTGAAGTATGCAGAGAAGCACCGCCGTCAACGCACAGAACCTCTGTGGCTTTCTGAAACTCCTGCTCACTGGTCTCTCCATCATCCATGTCTTCGTCGTCGTCGTCGTCTTCATCCTTATCACGGCCGCGGGGAGGTCCGTCTCCTTGCCGCTGCTTGGCCTTGCCGCGGTGTCCTCCCCAGCCGTTGAATGGCTGATTCTTGCTGGATCCTCCATCACCTCCTTGGGCCTTCTCCTTGTCGCGTCGCTCGTACTCAGATTTTTGCTGTTCAACACTCCACCCTTTTGCAGTTCTGGAGGTCGTGACCCTTGGTGTGGTGGATCTTGCAGTACTGCTTGTCGGTGCCGTCCTGCTTGTCGGCGGCCGCCACAGCCTGGCAATTGGTGCATGCGGCAGTCTCCTTGCCGGAGCTACCAACTTGGGCTTTCTTGGCGCCAGCCTCCTTGCCGGACTGCTCAACGACTAGCACTTCCTTGTTCTTCTTCTTTCTGTTGTTCCGCCGCCAGTTTTTCTTTGCCGGGGCGGCATCCTCGCTGTCAGATCCTCCGGCTCCTGTATCCTCTCCGGGGAGTATCCTCCCCTCTTCGGCACGTGCACACTTGTCAGCCAGGGCTTATAGCTCACTGACGTCCCTGATCTTGCACATCGCCATCTCCTCCCTCATCCTGCGGTTACGCGCGTTCCGATGGAACGCGCTGATGACCGCGGCAGGGTGGACGTCTGGGATGTTGTGTTGCACGCGGCTGAACCTCTGGATATACTTGCGCAGGGGCTCTCCTTCCTTCTGGGCGAGCAGATGAAGGTCAATCTCCTGACCATGTGGCTTGTGGCCGCCCGTGAAGGCGCCGACAAACTGATGACACAGGTCAGCCCAAGAAGAAATGGAGTTGTCCGGCAAGTCCATGAGCCAGGATCTGACGTTTGGCTTGAGCACCACCAGGAAGTAATTGGCGAGTATCTTCTCGTCTCGTCCCCCAGCAGCCTGCACCACGATGGTGTAGATGCTGAGGAACTCCGACGGATGTGTCTTGCCGTTGTACTTCTCCGGTACGTCGGGCTTGAAGTTCTTCATGCTGGGCCACTGGACTTGCCGCAGCTCACGAGTGAACGCAGGGCAACCTACCGCGTACGGCAAGTCGCCTTGTCCCCCGGGCGCGTGCATGTCAATAGCGGGCCCATCACGCTTGTCTGACTGACGCCGCGCTTCTCTTCGACGCTCGATGCGGGTTCGAGCGTCCTCTTGTTGTCGATCGTCAAGAACTTGGCACTGATCGCGGCGAGCCCGCGGATCTGATGACGCAGTGGAGTCGTCGTCGATGTTGATCCGGCGGGTCGGCGATCTTGGCCTTCGGGGCGGAGAGTGCACGGTGGTTGCACCCCCACCGGTCTTGCCGCCATCGGCCTGCGCCTGGCTGACTTGCCGCGGCCGCGACATGCTCGGCTGCTGCGGGGTGTCGCCATTGGCGAAGGCGATGAGGCTCTGGATGGTGGCCCTCCATTCGTCGGCCTTGTCTGCCGCTGGAGGGAAGTCGAGTAGCAGTTGAGCTCGTGCTAGAGCTTCTGCTGGAGTGGCGGGTAACGGCGGCGAACGGTGCGAGGAGCGGGATATGCTCGGGCTTCTAACTACGTTAGAAGGAGCAGTTTCCCGTTCCGGCGACCGCGCCTTGCTCGTGCCGGCATGCTGGTGCGCATGCTGGCCCTGAGCATCCCGAGATCCGCCAGCTTGACCTTGGCCCAGCAAGCGTATGGTACCTTGAGTACCACGATGCTGCCGGTCCTGCGCCTCCTGAGATGGACGCGGTGCGTGCACGGACGCCGAGGCCTTGGAGTGCGCTCGGTCGTCTGTCTTGTCCTTGGACTTGGCGGCGCCGTGAGTTCCCTCGTCGGCATCCGTTCTTCCGCCGGCGTCTACCCCACCAGCCGTTGGCTCCGGCGGTGGTGGGATCGACGCGGACGGACCTGCTGCCTCCGAAGCTTTCTTCTTCGACGGCATGTTGGTGAAGAAATTGAAGATCTAGCCCGTGTGCAGGCTGGATCAGGTTCACACAACCTCGACGCAGCCCCCTACCTGGCGCGCCAAGGATGTCGGGGAAACTGATCGCCCACGAACACCTATGGGACCGGAGCCCCTTTTCGGTACGGAAGAGGGCGGAGGATACACAAAGAGTGGATCGAGGCGAGCACACGAACAGTTTACCCAGGTTCGGGTCGCATGGATGCGTAAAACCCTACTCCTTCTTTGGTTTGTATTGTGTTTTTGCTCGAGAGCGAGGAGGGCTACAGTACACTCTAACCGCTAACTAGACCGAGCGTGGAATGATCGATGTTCGGAACCCCCTCTACGTTGCGCATGGGCCTCCTTTTATAGGTCAAAGGGGTCACCGACAGGTGGCAACACAGATGAGGGTAAAAATGTAAAAAGAGTGGTAGATGGAACAGTGTCCCATACCTAACCCTGACGGCAGGGGACAAGGGCAGTAAATGCCCGTCGCCGTCGCCCAAACAATGCAAAAAGTGGCCGTCAGGGGCGCCACCGTCCGCCACGACGGTAGCCTTGTCATCGCTGCTTGCCACCGTGTACCCCAGGCTGCACAGCCTTCCGCCACGTGCGCCTGGGATGGTCCCAGAGCGACACGTGGGTGGATGCGCTGGAGCGCGGGCTCCGAGTGGAAGCTTGCTGCGGCAAGCGCCTTGCCGCGGTTGCTATCTTGTCATTTCCAGGAGCTTGTCGCTCACTGGTCCTTGCCGGGACGCGTGGCGCGTCGCGGCAAGTTTTCTTGAGATGTCTTGGTTGGCCTTCCCGGCAAGCTCCTCTTGCCAGGGTCTTCCGTCTTGGGTGGTCCTGAGCCTTGAGTGGCCTTCCCGGCAAGCTCCTCATGCCGGGGCCTTGTCTCTTTGACTTGAATACTTTGTTCTTGAATGGCTCCAAAGGAAACACGAGAGGATCTTGGCGGTCGCCCGACAAGCCTTGCCGCGGGACGCTGCAACTGTCCGTGCACAAGTTCGGGATACTAAGGTACCCCTACTTTAGTACACCGACAGGCGGCCTTACTGTTTGCCTCCCATTCCCCTCCCACCCGCAGACCTCCACCAACGCCATGGTGCAGAACGATCATCTGCCAGTAGTCTTCAAGTTTGGTGAAGTCTACTCGAGCCGGAGGAGAAAGAAAATAAGGAGGAATGGGGCCTCATGGACATGGCCCAGAATGAGCTAGCTGTGGCGGTTGCTGCCCCCGCTCCCGTCCCACCTCCTGCTACTTCTCGAGCTTGTGTTGTATTCCCTCGAAAAGGAAAGGGTGATGCAGCACAGTAGCGTAAGTATTTCCCTCAGTTTTTGAGAACCAAGGTATCAATCCAGTAGGAGACCATGCACGAGTCCCTCGCACCTGCACAAACAAATAAGAACCTCGCAGCCAACGCGATAAAAGGGGTTGTCAATCCCTTCTCGGTCACTTACGAGAGTGAGATCTGATAGATATGATAATATAATATTTTTGGTATTTTTGGTATAGAGAAAAAGTAAATAATGCAAAGTAAAGAAAAGTAAATAGTTTTGTCGGGACCCCGATCCTAAGTCACACCGGTCTAGCATGTAACACACCATATCACTTTGCGGCCTCACGCACAGTATCCCCACGGGTGCCACCTTACAAGGCCCGGGACCGTTTGCGCATTTTGGCTCACGTATATGATAGTGTCGCTAGCATCCGTATGACAGAGAACCCGGGCCGACATGACCAGTTATAAACCAAAAGTGGCACTAAATTAAAGAGACAAGCATTCATGACCCAGCAACGAACGTGTCGGTCATCAACGTATGAACCCAAGTCGTAGACAGCTACAGGGACTTAAAGGAACAACGCGTGACATTTCCCCTAAGGGACAGACACAGGAACGAAGAAGGACACATGCCGGTCAGCCTAAGTGTTCCGGAGCAGTAGCAAGCTACCAAGGCTCAGTGGAAGCACTAGGAGACATTTCCCTGTAAGATAGGCTACCAAGGGTAACAACTAGGTGTCGGATCCCACACATACCAAGCATTTCAATAACATACACACAATATGCTCAATATGTGCAAATACAACATGGAATCACAACAAGACTCTAATAAACAAAGTATTTATTCATTAGGCTCCGAGGAGCCAGATATTACAAACATGGGTCTAATGACCCAACATTCAGAGCATACAAGCAACAAGCGGAAGCACAACATGTCTGAGTACAGACATCTACAAATGAAAAAGGCTGAAGAGCCTGACTATCTACGACACTCGTCCAAGAACGTAGCTGAGGTACAAGCTACTTGCCGAAGTCCAAGCGGAACTACTAGTGAGACATCAATCTTATCTGCAAAACATAAATTAAGCAAACATGAGTACAAAGGTACTCAGCAAGACTTACATCAGATCCTAACATACATGCACTTGTATCAAGATGGCAAAATGGGGTATAGTTGCAGCAAGCTAGTTTTGACTCAGTGGCTATCCTATTCTACGATTGCTGGTAACTCTTTTGAGGTGGCGCACACGAGTCCACTAAGAACCACACAATACACCACTATGGATTCATCCCCGTCTCCCTACGAGAAGGCCATCCATAGCACTCACACTTGTCTTGAGTATTTTAGAGTATCCACTTCAAGTTGTCTATGTACCATGTAAGCATCCAATAAGTCCATAACCGTGGATCCGGCTATTCGAATAGATCATGTTAACCCTGCAGGGGTGTACTTCTTCACACACGCTCTCGCCACTTACCGCCATGTACATCTCGTGTATCTCGGCAACCTTCAAGCGGAAGCCTGGCGAGGGTGTCGGCCACGACCTGACTAACCACACCAGACTCTAGTCCAGGTTTATCGCCTATTCGGGTTCCATCCATAAGGAGATCCGGCCGGGGTGTCGCTCACGGCCCCAAATGATGTGCGCAGGGTTCCCAAGCCCACCTCGCCGAGTGGATCTACGCTTGGTACACCGTGCCACGGTGCCTAGTCTGTCCCAAGCCCACTGGCCGAGTGCCACTTGGTAGACTACTAACACTACCTACAAACACATGAAACTAGTTGCAACTCCTGGACAGAGACCAAGTCGGTTAATAAGTCGAGAGGGGCACTTAAGCATTCCAATGCATGGTAGTAGCTGGTCATTCGACAACATACACAGAACTCAGTTCTTAGGGACGGTTCCAGTGAGACAACCCACCATGTACTCCTACATGGCCTCTCACCACTACCTTTACCAAATCGTGTTCACACACTTAACCCTCAGCATCAGAACATATCATTGTACTCCAATTCATTCCCGATGAATCGGACCTGACACACTCTAAGCAATAGCAAGCAAGGCATGGTAAGATCACAACACGGCTTCAATTAACTCCTACACATACTAGTGGGTTTCAACTATTTACTGTGGCAATGACAGGTCATGCAGAGGAATGGGTTCAACTACCGCAGCATAAAGTAGCAGGTGAAGTCGTTGTTGTCCTAATGCAATAACAGGGAGCAAGAGCGAGAGAGGGGTTGTATCGGAATGAACAAGGGGGGGGGGGTTGCTTGCCTGGTAAAACAACGTGAAGAGCACTGCTCCTCTGACAGGTACTCTGGATCGGTCTCCGGAGCTGGACCTATCGAGAAGAACGGTGCCGACAATCAAACACAAGCATATGCAACAATATGATGCATCAATATGGCATGAAGTTATGATGTTGTTTGAGCTAGTGCAACTAGCATTTTATTTGGTTGAATTCCATTTGAACCAAGGGTTCAAATGCAACTCTAAGAATAAGCATTTTAAATGCCATTTATGTGTTTTCATATAAACAGTAGGTATAACTTCATTTGTCATGCATGAAAATGGTACAGATGGATAGATTGAATTTTTCTGATAATTTTTCATATATAAATTATTTCATTCTGAGCTACGGTTAAATTTCTGTGATTTTTTGAAGTTTAAACCAATTTCTGAAATAAATAAATCATTTAAGATTTATTTAAATACCAGAATTGGAATACTGCGTCAGCATGACCCAAGCATGACGTCAGCAGGTCAAAGGGCTGGTCCAGAGTCAAACCTGACAGTGGGGTCCACTGGTCAGTGACTCAGTTAATTAACTGAGTTAATTAACACTAAACTAATCCTAACAGAAAGTCAGCAGGGCAGGGCCCACATGTCAGTGGCTAATCTAATTAACCAAAATTACTTAATTAAACTAAACAGTCAACTAACTGAAGGGGTGGGAGCCCGCCTGTCATTGACCCAGGGGTCAAATCCTGGTCAAACCCCAGCTAACACGCCGGCGTTTAGCCGCCGGCGGCAACAAACGCGGCGGAGGGCGTCGGGATTTCCACTCTGGGGGTCTTTTGCGCAGCGGAGACCATTTACGGGGAGCTGGAGCTCACCCGCATCCATTCCAGCCAGCGGCAGCAACTAGGGCGGCCGGAGCTCGCCGGAAACGAGCTCGCGGTGGCGCCGGAGTTCGGCCCTCGTCGAAAAAGGGGCTACAGGGCACGGGGAGGCCAACGGAGGGGTGCTACTGGCTTCTGGCAGTGTGGCGAATGCAGTGGCGTACTCGGTTTTGAGCGTGCGTGGCTGTGGCCACGGCGGCGGCATAGCCGGCGGCGGTGAGGTCGGGCATCAGTGGGGATAAGACCTAGAGGTCGCAAACGACTAGGGGAGAAGGGGGAAACGATCCGGGAGCTCACCGCGGGTCTGTTGGGGGTTCAGTGGGCTCGGGGAAGCTTCTGCTACGGCGAATCGACGGCGGCAATCGTCGGGGCAGAGGATGAAGACGATGGCATTTGCGGCGTTCCAGGGCACCCGGTGTTGCGTGACTCGGCGAGGAAGACGAAGGCGATGAGGCAGATCCCAAGGGCACGTCGGGGAAGCGAGAGGGAGGCGGTGGCTACGGTGGTTGCGATCGGCGGCGACGACGGCACTCGGGACCGAGCGGGAGAGAGAGCAGAGGAGAGGGGAGGGGTCCAGGGAGAGTGCGAGAGGGTCGGGGGGGCGCGTGGCTCGTCCAGAAGCCACCAGGCGGCGAGGGGAATGAAGCAGGCAGGCAGGAGGTGGCGCGGCGCGGCGAAGCACGCGTCGGGCACGCGCCCCGGCCTCCTCGCGCGAGGTTGAGGGTGACTGGCGCTGCCAGTCACCTGGGCCGGCTGCTGGGCCAGCAGTTGGGCCACCAGGGTGGCACAGGCAAGTCCTTCCCTTTTATTCTCTTTTCTATTTTTCTGACATTTGTTTTGATTTAGTTTCTAAACTAAATCAATTATTTTCTTCTGACATTTTTATTTGCAGGGACCTAGGAATTAATCCAAGCCCCTCAAAATAAAGAATCAGAATTTTGGACATATATAAAATATACAATAAATATATATCCAAGCAAATAACTATTGCATTAATTCCAAATGCCCAAAATAAATACTTATGAGCTCCTAATAATATTGGTTTGATTTTTATCTCTAACCAATATTTTTAGAGGGCCACATGAACATTTTCTTGGACCTTTTTGGAGCAATTTTTATTCGGGTCATTTTTTCAAAAAGGGTTTCTGAGGGTTTCACAAGTCCTCAATTCAATTTCATTTGAAATTTAAACATGATGCAAACAACGAGACTAACCTAGTGCATACCAGAACTAGGGTTGTGACAACTCGCCTCCACTCGAAAGAATCTCGTCCCGAGATTCAGGAGTAGGCGGAAAGAAGGTGGGGTACTCCAGTCGGAGACGATCTTCTCGCTCCCAAGTAGCTTCTCTCTCGGAATGATGGGACCACTGAACCTTGAGAAACTTGATGTTATGACGTCGAGTGACACGCTCTGCTTGATCCAGAATGCGAACGGGATACTCTCAATATGTGAGGTTATCTTGGAGATCAAGCGTTTCGTGGTCCACTCCGCGGATGGGATCCGAGAAGCAACGCCTGAGTTGAGAGACGTGGAAGACATCATGAACTCGAGAAATATGTGGGGGTAGTTCCAATTGGTAGGCAACCTCTCCTCGTTTAGCGAGAATGCGAAAAGGACCAATGTAACGAGGAGCCAACTTGCCCTTGATACCGAAACGATGGGTACCCTTCAAAGGAGTAACCCGAAGATAAGCTTTGTCACCAACCTCATAAGCCACTTCCTTATGATGACGATCATACTGGCTCTTTTGACGAGACTGGGTTGTTTTCAAATTCTCACGAATGATGCGAACTTGCTCTTCTGCTTCCTGGATCATATCCGGTCCAAAGAATTGTCTTTCACCGGTTTCTGACCAGTTCAAAGGTGTTCGACATCTTCGTCCATAAAGAATCTCAAAAGGAGCTTGCTTGAGACTGGATTGATAGCTATTGTTATAAGCAAACTCGGCGAAAGGAAGACATTTCTCCCAATCCATACCGAATGAGATAACGCAAGCTCTAAGCATGTTTTCGAGAATTTGGTTAACCCGTTCGACTTGACCACTTGACTGAGGGTGGAAAGTGGTACTGAAGGAAAGATGGGTGCCCATGGCAGTCTGGAAACTTTCCTAGAAATGAGAAGTGAAAAGACTACCACGGTCTGAATTGATCTCTAGTGGAACACCATGAAGTGACACTATTCGAGAAATATACAAGTCAGCAAGCTGACTAGCAGTGATACTCTCTCGAACAGGTAGAAAGTGAGCCACTTTGGAGAGACGATCAATGACTACGAAGATAGCATTATTCCCTCTCTTGGTCCTGGGAAAGCCGGTGATGAAGTCCATACCAACTTTATCCCATTTCCACTCAGGAATAGCTAGAGGCTGAAGGGTGCCAGCAGGTCTTTGATGTTCTGCCTTAACGCGACGACAAACGTCACATTTAGCAATGAACTCAGCAATTTCTCTCTTCATCCTAGTCCACCAGAACCTCTGGTGTAGGTCCTGATACATCTTAGTACTACCGGGATGAATCGTGAGAGGAGATTCATGAGCCTCCTTAAGAATCAGTTGTCGCAGATGTTGACTCTTGGGAACCACCAGACAATTCTCAAAGAAAATAACACCTCGATCATCCATAGAGAAACATCCACCAACTCCCTTTTTAATGTTTCTCTTGATGCGGATAACACCCCTATCAAACTTTTAGTCAGAAATGATCTGATCCTCAAGGGTAGGTTTCGCCACCAAGGTAGAAAGGAATCCGTGAGGAGCGATGTGAAGGTTAAGCTTACATAATTCCTCATGGAGAAGTGGTTGGCCCTGCTGCAACATGAGATTGTTGCAATAGGACTTACGACTTAGCGCATCAGCCATGACATTTCCCTTGCCTGGGGTGTAGGTAATTCCTAAGTCGTAATCTGAGATCAACTCCAACCAACGTCTTTGCCTAAGATTCAAATCTGGTTGGGTGAAGATATACTTGAGACTCTGGTGATCGGTGTAGATCTCGCAACGGTTACCAAGGAGGTAATGTCGCCAGGTCTTAAGTGCATAGACTATGGCTGCAAGCTCTAGATCATGTGTAGGATAATTCTCCTCATGTGGATGCAACTGTCGAGATGCATAGGCAATCACATGACGATCCTGCATAAGAATGCAACCTAGTCCCTGTCGTGAGGCATCACAGTAGATAACAAAGTCCTTAGTGAAATCCGGTGGCACAAGTATGGGAGCAGAAGTCAGGCGTCTTTTCAGATCCTGAAAACTGTGCTCACACTGTGGGGACCACTCAAACTTTTTATCTTTCTTGAGAAGTTCCGTGAAAGGTTTGGCCACTTTAGAGAAGTTCTCAACAAAGCGGCGACAATAACTGGCTAGACCAAGGAAACTCCTAACTTGTTTAACTGTTTCAGGTGGAGTCCAATCAAGAACGGCCTGAACTCTCTCGGGATTGACAGCAATGCCCTTACCAGAGATTACATGGCCGAGGTAGGTCACTTCTGGCAACCAAAATTCGCACTTGGAGAACTTGGCATAAAGGCGGTGCTATCTGAGTTTTTCGAGAACAAGTCTAAGATGTTCGGCATGCTCTTCCTCGTTCTTCGAGTAAATAAGAATATCATCGAGATAAACCACGACGAACTTATCTAAATACTCCATGAAGATCGAGTTCATCAAGCGGGAGAAGGTGGCTGGAGCATTTGTTAGACCGAAGGACATGACGGTGTACTCGTACTGACCATAACGAATGACGAAAGCCGTCTTGGGGATGTCCCCATTTCTAATCTTGATTTGATGGTATCCTAACCTCAAATCCATCTTGGAGAAGACTGAGGATCCAGCGAGCTGATCATACAAATCGTTGATCCTGGGAAGCGGATACTTGTTCTTTACCATGACCAAATTAACGGGACGATAATCTACGACCATCCGAATCGTACCATCCTTCTTCTTAACGAAGAGGACGGGGCAAGCCCAAGGAGAAGAACTAGGACGGATGAAACCCTTTTGCAAGGACTCATCAAGTTGTTTCTTAAGCTCAGCTAGTTCTAAGGGTGCCATCTTGTAAGGTCTCCTAGAGATTGGAGCGGTTCCTGGGATAAGCTCTATAACAAACTCTACATCTCGGTCAGGTGGAACACGCGGCAGTTCCTCTGGAAAGACATCCGGAAAGTCACGGACTACCGGAACATCTTCAAGATCTGGAAGAGCGCTGGCATTAAGAGAATAGAGTTGACGCTTTGTAACTCTAGTGATGACGGTGACTATCTTACCAGATGGATGTGTAAGCTGAACAGACCTAGTGTAGCAATCAATCTTGGCATGATGAGCTGTCATCCAGTCCATACCCAAGATGATATTAATATCTGACGACTTGAGGGCTACAAGTGATGCAAGGAACACAAGTCTGTCAACAAGGATTTCATTACCATGGCTTACACTAGAAGTTTGCCATTTGGATCCAGGAGTTTGAATGAGTAGTGGGGAGGGCATATCACAAAATGACATGTCGTGCAAGCGGGCATAACTTTCGGAAATGAAGGAATGAGATGCTCCAGTATCGAATAGAACCGATGCCGGATGACAATTGACAAGGAGTGTACCAAGAACGACATCTGGATCTTCATGAGCGTCTTTGGCTGAGACATGATGCACACGTCCATGTTCGGTGGGAGCTGACTTAACACTGATCATCTTGCATGATGATTTATCACGTCTAACAGATTTTTCGGACTGGGATGGAGCAACACGGGTCTGAATGCAAATACGGGAAATGTGTCCCGGTTCTCCGCACTTGTAGCAATCCTGGAGGTAGGACGTGGACCCGCATTGGCAAACGGTCCATCAATAGACCTGGGTGGAGCATACTGCTGCACTGGAAGAGGTACCACACGAGATGGCCTCGGAGGATAAGTGGGTGGAAGAACAGAGTTCGGAACCCAAATTCGGCGCTTCTGGGAACTAGTACCGGAGGAAGATCCCAAATCAAGGATGTGCTTACGAGACTCATCGTAAGTGAGCTGAGCTGTCTCTGCATTGATGGCCTTGTTCACAAGAGCATGGAATGTGTTGCAATGATGCAAGTGGAGATCACGACGCAGTTTGGGGTTGAGACCCTTCCGGAACCTAGCCTGCTTCTTGGCGTCCGTGGACACTTCCTCTGTAGCATAGCGGGCGAGGTTCTCAAACTCTCGACTATAAGCATCAACAACCATCTTAGCCTGTGTAAGACTACAGAACTCTTCTCTCTTACGATCGATAAGGGCTTGAGGGATATGATGCTCACGAAAAGCCTCGGTGAAATCTCTCCAGGTAGGAGTCTGGCCAGCTGGAATCATGGCCTCATAGTTCTGCCACCAAAGACTAGCAGGACCTTCCAGGTGATAAGTGGCATAGATGACCTTGTCATCTTCAGCTACGTTCGCAGAACGCAGCTTGTGAGTGATACTACGAAGCCAGCCATCTGCATCGAGTGGCTCAATGGAATGATGGAAAGTGGGTGGTTTCAGACGAATGAAGTCATGGATGGTTGCTGATTCCTTGCACTGATGTGCGGTGTTCTCCTCAATACGTGCCAACAAGCGGTTAGACTCACGCTTGTTTCTCTCCATCTCTAACATTAACTCCGCCAACGAAGGCTGCTCGGGAGGATCCTCCTCATCCCTACCACCTCCGTGGTTCTGTCTACGAGCAGCTGAGCTTCGCTTAACTGAAGACATCCTGAGAAGCGAAACCGAAGACGGAAACATCAACAACTATAGGATGCATAAGGTAGAACAAGAAATTAGTATCTCTCGAACTACTAGGATAATTCCGGCAGCATAACGGCAGTAAAATGCTCAGAATGAGACATCCTACTAACAAAGGGTAGTTCAACATCTCAACATCATCACTCAAGGTACTGTGATAGTACTAAACCAACTATACTGGAAGAACTTGAAAACAGGAGTAGGACTCTGATCAACCAATCCTAAGGGACTATGGAGTAGTAACTCGTGATCCTAATAAACGGAAGAGAAAGCCTAGTTCCTTAACCCCGTAGGAAAGGTAGGATGACTCAGATCAGAAGACATGAGGTATAAGGAGTAAAAAGAGCCTTACGTTCCCTTCCACAATCAATTCCCTTATATAACAAAAGAATTTCTAGACTCAACTTCGACCAGTTTGGCTTGGTAATCCTACAGGCAGTCAGGCTCTGATACCAACGCTGTCGGGACCCCGATCCTAAGTCACACAGGTCTAGCATGTAACACACCATATCACTTTGCGGCCTCACGCACGGTATCCCCACGGGTGCCACCTTACCTGGCCCGGGACCGTTTGCGCATTTTGGCTCACGTATATGATAGTGTCGCTAGCATCCGTATGACAGAGAACCCGGGCCGACATGACCAGTTATAAACCAAAAGTGGCACTAAATTACAGAGACAGGCATTCATGACCCAGCAACGAACGTGTCGGTCATCAACGTATGAACCCAAGTCGTAGCAAGCTACAAGGACTTAAAGGAACAACGCGTGACATTTCCCCTAAGGGACAGACACAGGAACGAAGAAGGACACATGCCGGTCAGCCTAAGTGTTCCGGAGCAGTAGCAAGCTACCAAGGCTCAGTGGAAGCACTAGGAGACATTTCCTTGTAAGATAGGCTACCAAGGGTAACAACTAGGTGTCGGATCCTACACATACCAAGCATTTCAATAACATACACGCAATATGCTCAATATGTGCAAATACAACATGGCATCACAACAAGACTCTAATAAACAAAGTATTTATTCATTAGACTCTGAGGAGCCAGATATTACAAACATGGGTCTCATGACCCAACATTCAGAGCATACAAGCAACAAGCGGAAGCATAACATGTCTGAGTACAGACATCTACAAATGAAAAAGGCTGAAGAGCCTGACTATCTACGACACTCGTCCAAGAACGTAGCTGAGGTACAAGCTACTTGTCGAAGTCCAAGCGGAACTACTAGTGAGACATCAATCTTATCTGCAAAACATAAATTAAGCAAACATGAGTACAAAGGTACTCAGCAAGACTTACATCAGATCCTAACATACATGCAGTTGTATCAAGATGGCAAAATGGGGTTTAGTTGCAGCAAGCCAGCTTTGACTCAGTGGCTATCCTATTCTACGATTGCTGGTAACTCTTTTGAGGTGGCGCACACGAGTCCACTAAGCACCACACAATACACCACTATGGATTCATCCCCATCTCCCTACAGGAAGGCCATCCATAGCACTCACACTTGTCTTGAGTATTTTAGAGTATCCACTTCAAGTTGTCTATGTACCACGTAAGCATCCAAGTAGTCCATAACCGTGGACCCGGCTATTCAAATAGATCATGTTAACCCTGCAGGGGTGTACTTCTTCACACACGCTCTCGCCACTTACCGCCATGTACATCTCGTGTATCTCGGCAACCTTCAAGCGGAAGCCTGGCGAGGGTGTCGGCCACGACCTGACTAACCACACCAGACTCTAGTCCAGGTTTATCGCCTATTCAGGTTCCATCCGTAAGGATATCCGGCCGGGGTGTCGCTCACGGCCCCAAATGATGTGCGCAGGGTTCCCAAGCCTGCCTCGCCGAGTGGATCTACGCTTGGTACACCGTGCCACGGTGCCTAGTCTGTCCCAAGCCCACTGGCCGAGTGCCACTTGGTAGACTACTAACACTACCTACAAACACCAGAAACTAGTTGCAACTCCTGGACAGAGACCAAGTCAGTTAATAAGTTGAGAGGGGCACTTAAGCATTCCAATGCGTGGTAGTAGCTGGTCATTGGACAACATACACAGAACTCAGTTCTTAGGGACGGTTCCAGTGAGACAACCCACCATGTACTCCTACATGGCCTCTCACCACTACCTTTACCAAATCGTGTTCACACACTTAACCCTCAGCATCAGAACATATCATTGTACTCCAATTCATTCCCGATGAATCGGACCTGACACACTCTAAGCAATAGCAAGCAAGGCATGGTAAGATCACAACATGGCTTCAATCAACTCCTACAGATACTAGTGTGTTTCAACTATTTACTATGGCAATGACAGGTCATGCAGAGGAATGGGTTCAACTACCGCAGCATAAAGTAGCAGGTGAAGTCGTTGTTGTCCTAATGCAATAACAGGGAGCAAGAGCGAGAGAGGGGTTGTATCGGAATGAACAAGGGGGGGGGGGGTTTGCTTGCCTGGTAAAACAACGTGCAGAGCACTGCTCCTCTGACAGGTACTCTGGATCAGTCTCCGGAGCTGGACCTATCGAGAAGAACGGTGCCGACAATCAAACACAAGCATATGCAACAATATGATGCATGAATATGGCATGAAGTTATGATGTTGTTTGAGCTAGTGCAACTAGCATTTTATTTGGTTGAATTCCATTTGAACCAAGGGTTCAAATGCAACTCTAAGAATAAGCATTTTAAATGCCATTTATGTGTTTTCATATAAACAGTAGTTATAACTTCATTTGTCATGCATGAAAATTGTACAGATGGATAGATTGAATTTTTCTGATAATTTTTCATATATAAATTATTTCATTCTAAGCTACGGTTGAATTTCTGTGATTTTTTGAAGTTTAAACCAATTTCTGAAATAAATAAATCATTTAAGATTTATTTAAATACCAGAATTGGAATACTGCGTCAGCATGACCCAAGCATGACGTCAGCAGGTCAAAGGGCTGGTCCAGAGTCAAACCTGATAATGGGGTCCACTGGTCAGTGACTCAGTTAATTAACTGAGTTAATTAACACTAAACTAATCCTAACAGAAAGTCAGCAGGGCAGGGCCCACATGTCAGTGGCTAATCTAATTAACCAAAATTACTTAATTAAATTAAACAGTTAACTAACTGAAGGGGTGGGGGCCCGCCTGTCATTGACCCAGGGGGTCAAATCCTAGTCAAACCCCAGCTAACACGCCGGCGTTTAGCCACCGGCGGCAGCAAACGCGGCGGAGGGCATCGGGATTTCCACTCCGGGGGTCTTTTGCGCAGCGGAGACCATCTACGGGGAGCTGGAGCTCACCCGCATCCATTCTAGACAGCGGCAGCAGCTAGGGCGGCCGGAGCTCGCCGGAAACAAGCTCGCGGCGGTGCCGGAGTTCGGCCCTCGTCGAAAAAGGGGCTACAGGGCATGGGGAGGCCAACGGAGGGGGTGCTACGGGCTTCTGGCAGTGTGGCGAATGCAGTGGCGTGCTCGGTTTTGAGCATGCGTGGCTGTGGCCACGGCGGCGGCATCACCGGCGGCGGTGAGGTCGGGCATCAGTGGGGATAAGACCTAGAGGTCGCAAACGACTAGGGGAGAAGGGGGAAACGATCCGGGAGCTCACCGCGGGTCTGTTGGGGGTTCAGTGGGCTCGGGGAAGCTTCTGCTACGGCGAATCGACGGCGGCAATCGTCGGGGCAGAGGATGAAGACGATGGCATTTGCGGCGTTCCAGGGCACCCGGCGTTGCATGACTCGGCGAGGAAGACGAAGGCGATGAGGCAGATCCCAGGGGCACGTCAGGGAAGCGAGAGGGAGGCGGTGGGTACGGTGGTTGCGATCGGCGGCGACGACGGCGCTCGGGACCGAGCGGGAGAGAGAGCATAGGAGAGGGGAGGGGTCCAGGGAGAGTGCGAGAGG
>LR738712.1:82673881-82684485 GCA_902687465.1 Secale cereale | reverse complement strand
GTGGCTCGTCCAGAAGCCACCAGGCGGCGAGGGGAATGAAGCAGACAGGCAGGAGGTGGCGCGGTGCGGCGAAGCACGCGTCGTGCACGCGCCCCGGCCTCCTGGCGCGAGGTTGAGGGTGAGTGGCGCTGCCAGTCACCTGGGCCGGCTGTTGGGCCAGCAGTTGGGCCACCAGGGTGGCACAGGTAAGTCCTTCCCTTTTATTTTCTTTTCTATTTTTCTGACATTTATTTTGATTTAGTTTCTAAACTAAATCAATTATTTTCTTCTGACATTTTTATTTGCAGGGACCTAGGAATTAATCCAAGCCCCTCAAAATAAAGAATCAGTATTTTGGACATATATAAAATATACAATAAATATATATCCAAGCAAATAACTATTGCATTAATTCCAAATGCCCAAAATAAATACTTATGAGCTCCTAATAATATTGGTTTGATTTTTATCTCTAACCAATATTTTTAGAGGGCCACATGAACATTTTCTTGGACCTTTTTGGAGCAATTTTTATTTGGGTCATTTTTTCAAAAAGGGTTTCTGAGGGTTTCACAAGTCCTCAATTCAATTTCATTTGAAATTTAAACATGATGCAAACAACAAGACTAACCTAGTGCATACCAGAACTAGGGTTGTGACAAGTTTATGGATGATTAATATGATGAAGATATACCCGGGGGCCATAGGTTTATTAGTGGCTTCTCTCATGATAGCAGAGTTTTACGGTGGGTGAACAAATTACAGTCGAGCAATTGATAGAAAAGAGCATAATTATGAGAATATCTAGGCATGATCATTGTATATAGGAATCACGTCCATGACAAGTAGACCAAAACGATTCTGCATCTACTACTATTACTCCACACATCGACCGCTATCCAGCATGCATCTAGAGTATTAAGTTCATAAGAACAGAGTAACGCCTTAAGCGAGATGACATGATGTAGAGGGTGTTGGGGAACGTAGCAGAATTCAAAATTTTCCTATGCTTCACCAAGATCAATCTAAGGAGTCATCTAGCAACGAGCATAAAGGAGTGCATCTACGTACCCTTTGTAGATCGCGTGCGGAAGCGTTCGAAGGAACGTGGATGATGGAGTCGTACTCTTCGTGATCCTCATCACCGATGATCCCAGCGCCGAACGGACGGCACCTCCACGTTCAACACACATACGGTACAGCGACGTCTCCTCCTTCTTGATCCAGCAAGGGGGGAGGAGAGGTTGACGGAGATCCAGCAGCACGACGGCGTGGTGGTGGATGCAACGGGAAAAGCTGCAGGGCTTCGCCGAGACCCTGCGGGAGGAGTTGGAGGTGTGACAGGGGGGGAGAGGCGCCAGAGGCTTGGGGTGCGGCTGCCCTCTCTCCCCCCCCCACTATATATAGGGGGCCAGGGGGGCACCGGCCGTAGGAGATCCAATCTCCTAGGGGGCGGCAGCCAGGGGGGGTATCTTGCCCCCCAAGGCATAGGGAGGCGCCCCCACCCCTAGGGTTTCAACGCTAGGCGCATGGGTGTTGGCCCATGTGGGGTGCGCCAGCCCACTAGGGCTGGCCCCCTTCCCCTTACGGCCCACGGGGCCCTCCGGGATGGGTGGCCCCACCCGGTGGACCCCCGGGACCCTTCCGGTGGTCCCGGGACACTCCCGGTGACCCCCGGAACTCTCCCGATGGCCGAAACTGGACTTCCTATATATCATTCTTCACCTCCGGACCATTCCGGAACTCCTCGTGACGTCCGGGATCTCATTCGAGACTCCGAACAACATTCGGCTTTCCGTGTGCATACATCTCTACAACCCTAGCGTCACCGAACCTTAAGTGTGTAGACCCTACGGGTTCGGGAGACACGCAGACATGACCGAGAAGACTCTCCGGTCAATAACCAGCAGCAGGATCTGGATACCCATGTTGGTTCCCACGTGTTCCTCGATGATCTCATCGGATGAATCACGATGTCAATGATTCACTTAATCCCGTATGTTATTCCCTTTGTCTATCGGTACGGTACTTGCCCGAGATTCGATCGTCGGTATGCCCGATACCTTGTTCAATCTCGTCATGGCGAGTCTCTTTTACTCGTTCCGTAATCCATCATCCCGTGACTAACTCCTTAGTCACTTTGATCTCTTATGATGATGTCTTACCGAGTGGGCCCAGAGATACCTCTCCGTCATACGGAGTGACAAATCCCAGTCTCGGTTCGTGCCAACCCAACAGACACTTTCAGAGATACCCGTTGCGTAACTTTATAGCCACCCAGTTACGTTGTGACGTTTGGCACACCCAAAGTATTCCTACGGTATCCGGGAGTTGCACAACCTCATGGTCTAAGGAACAAATACTTGACACTAGAAAAACTTAAGCATTACGAACTATACGATCTCGTGCTAGGATTAGGATTGGGTCTTGTCCATCACATCATTCTCCTAATGATGTGATCCCGTTATCAATGACATCCAATGTCCATGGTCGGGAAACCGTGACCATATGTTGATCAACGAGCTAGTAACTAGAGGCTTACCAGGGACACATTGTGGTCTATGTATTCACACATGTATCGCTGTTTCCGTACAATACAATTCAAGCATGAATAACAGACCATTATCATGAACAAGGAAATATAATAATAATCCTTTTATTATTGCCTCTAGGGCATATTTCCAATAGTCTCCCACTTGCACTAGAGTCAATAATCTAGATACATTGTGATGAATTGAACACCCATAGAGTTCTGGTGTTGATCATGTTTTGCCCGTGGAAGAGGTTTAGTCAACGGGTCTGCGACATTCAGATCCGTATGCACTTTACAAATATCTATGTCTCCATCTTGAACATAATTCCGGATGGAGTTGAAACAGCGCTTGATGTGCTTGGTCTTCTTGTGAAACCTGGGCTCCTTGGCAATGGCAATAGCTCCAGTGTTGTCACAGAAGAGAGTCATCGGGCTTGACGCACTTGGAATGACTCCTAGGTCGGTGATGAACTCCCTCATCCAGACTCCTTCTTGCGCTGCTTCGCAAGCAGCTATGTACTCCGCTTCACATGTAGAATGCGCCACGACGCTCTGCTTGCAACTGCACCAGCTGACTGCTCCACCATTCAAAATATACATGTATCCGGTTTGCGACTTGGAGTCATCCAGATCTGTGTCGAAGCTAGCATCGACGTAAACCTTTACGACGAGCTCTTCGTCACCTCCATAAACGAGAAACATGTCCTTAGTCCTCTTAAGTTACTTTAGGATGTTCTTGACCGCTGTCCATTATTCCATACCGGGATCACTTTGGTACCTCCCTACCAAACTTATGTCAAGGTTCACATCAGGTCTGGTACACAGCATGGCATACATGATAGAACCTATGGCTGAGGCATAGGGAATGGCACTCATCTTTTCTCTATCTTCTGCCGTCGTCGGGGACTGAGCCGTGCTCAATCTCATACCTTGCAAAACAGGCAAGAACCCCTTCTTGGACTGATCCATATTGAACTTCTTCAATATCTTGTCAAGGTATGTGCTTTGTGAAAGACCAATGAGGCGTCTTGATCTATCTTTATAGATTTTTATGCCTAATATGTAAGCAGCTTGTCCAAGGTCCTTCATTGAAAAACTCTTATTCAAGTAGGCCTTTATGCTCTCCAAGAATTCTATATCATTTCCCATCAGCAATATGTCATCCACATATAATATGACAAATGCTACAGAGCTCCCACTCACTTTCTTGTAGATACAGGCTTCTCCCCAAGTCTGTATAAAACCAAACGCTTTGATCACATCATTAAAGCGAATATTCCAACTCTGAGATGCTTGCACCAACCCGTAGATCGAGCGCTGGAGCTTGCATACCTTGTTAGCATTCTCTGGATCGACAAAACCTTCCGGCTGCATCATATATAGCTCTTCCTTGAGGAAGCCATTAAGGAATGCCGTTTTGGCGTCCATTTTCCATATCTCATAATCATAGAATGCGGCAATTGCTAACATGATTCAGACTGACTTCAGCATCGCTACGGGAGAGAAAGTCTCGTCATAGTCAATCCCTTGAACTTGTCGGTAACCCTTAGCGACAAGCCGAGCCTTATAGATGGTCACATTACCATCCGCGTTCGTCTTCTTCTTAAATATCCATTTATTTTCTATGGCGTGCCTATCATCGGGCAAGTCCACCAAAGTCCATACTTTGTTTTCATACATGGATTCAATCTCGGATTTCATGGCTCCAAGCCATTTATTGGAATCTGGGCCCGCCATCGCTTCTTCATAGTTCGAAGGTTCACCGTTGTCTAACAAAATGATTTCCATGACAGGGTTACCGTACCACTCTGGTGCGGAACGTGTCCTTGTGGACCTTCGAAGTTCAGTAGTAACTTGATCTGTATCTTCATGATCATCATCATTAACTTCTTCCCTTGTCGGTGCAGGCTCCTCAGGAATAATTTCCCGCGCTGCGCTACTTTCCGGTTCGGGAGGGGTGACTGTCACCTCATCAAGTTCTACTTTCCTCCCACTCACTTCTTTCGAGAGAAACTCTTTCTCCAGAAAGGATCCATTCTTGGCGACAAAGACCTTGCCTTCGGATCTGAGGTAGAAGGTGTACCCAATCGTTTCCTTTGGGTATCCTATGAGGACGCATTTTTCCGATTTGGGTTCGAGCTTTTCAGGTTGAAGTTTCTTGACATAAGCATCGCAACCCCAAACTTTTAGAAACGACAGCTTAGTTTTCTCGCCAAACCAAAGTTCATACGGTGTCGTCTCAACGGATTTTGACGGAGCCCTATTTAAAGTGAATGCAGCAGTCTCTAAAGCATAACCCCAAAAGGATAGCGGTAAGTCGGTGAGAGACATCATAGATCGCACCATGTCCAACAGGGTACGATTTCGACGTTCGGACACACCATTACGCTGAGGTGTTCCGGGCAGTGTCAATTGTGAAACAATTCCACAGTTCCTAAGGTGCGTGCCAAATTCATGACTTAAATATTCACCCCCACGATCCGATCGTAAGAACTTTATTTTTCTGTCACGTTGATTCTCAACCTCATTCTGAAATTCCTTGAACTTTTCAAAGGTCTCAGACTTGTGTTTCATCAACTAGACATACCCATATCTACTTAAGTCATCTGTGAGGGTGAGAACATAACGATAGCCTCCGCGAGCCTCAACACTCATTGGACCGCACACATCGGTATGTATGATTTCCAACAAGTTGGTTGCTCGCTCCATTGTTCCGGAGAACGGAGTCTTGGGCATCTTGCCCAAGAGGCATGGTTCGCACGTGTCAAATGATTCATAATCAAGAGACTCTAGAAGTCCATCTGCATGGAGCTTCTTCATACGTTTGACACCAATATGACCAAGGCGGCAATGCCACAAGTATGTGGGACTATCATTGTCAACTTTACATCTTTTGGCATTCACACTATGAATATGTGTATCATCACGTTTGAGATTCATCAAAAATAAACCATTGACCAGTGGGGCATGACCATAAAATATATCTCTCAAATAAATAGAACAACCATTATTCTCGGATTTAAATGAGTAGCCATCTCGCATCAAACGAGATCCAGATACAATGTTCATGCTCAAAGCTGGTACTAAATAACAATTATTAAGGTTTAAAACTAATCTCGAGGGTAGATGTAGAGGTAGCGTGCCGACGGCGATCACATCGACCTTGGAACCATTCCCGATGCGTATCGTCACCTCGTCCTTCGCCAGTCTCCGTTTATTCCGCAGCTCCTGCTTTGAGTTACAAATGTGAGCAACTGCACCGGTATCAAATACCCAGGAGCTACTACGAGCGCTGGTAAGGTACACATCAATAACATGTATATCACATATACCTTTGACGTTGCCGGCCTTCTTGTCTGCTAAGTATTTGGGGCAGTTCCGCTTCCAGTGACCCGTTCCCTTGCAATAAAAGCACTCTGTCTCAGGCTTGGGTCCATTCTTTGGCTTCTTTCCGACAACTGGTTTATCGGGCGCGACAACTCCTTTGCCGTCCTTCTTGAAGTTCTTCTTACCCTTGCCCTTCTTGAACATAGTAGTTTTATTGACCATCAACACTTGATGCTCTTTCTTGATCTCCACCTCCGCTGATTTCAGCATTGAATACACCTCGGGAATGGACTTCTCCATCCCTTGCATATTGAAGTTCAACACGAAGCTCTTGTAGCTAGGTGGGAGCGACTGAAGGATTCTGTCAACGACCGCTTCGTCTGGGAGATTCATTCCCAACTGAGACAAGCGGTTGTCCAACCCAGACAACTTGAGTATGTGCTCACTGACAGAACTATTTTCCTCCATCTTACAGCTGTAGAATGCGTTGGAGACATCATATCTCTCAACTCGGGCATGAGCCTGGAAAACCATTTTCAGCTCTTGGAACATCTCATATGCCCTGTGGTGCTCGAAACGCTTTTGGAGCCCCGATTCTAAGATGTAGAGCATGCCGCACTGAACCAGGGAGTAATCATCACAACGCGACTGCCAAGCGTTCATAACATCTTGGTTTTCCGGGGTGGGAGCGTCACCTAGCGGTGCTTCTAGGACATAAGTTTTCTTGGCAGCTATGAGGATGATCCTCAGGTTACGGACCCAGTCCGTATAGTTGCTACCATCGTCTTTCAGCTTGGATTTCTCTAGGAACGCGTTGAAGTTGAGGGTGACATGAGCGTGGGCCATTTGATCTACAAGACATATTGTAAAGAATTTAGACTAAGTTCATGACAATTAAGTTCATCTAATCAAATTTAATGAACTCCCACTCAGATTGACATCTCTCCAGTCTTCTAAGTGATACATGATCCGAATCGACTAGCTCGTGTCCGATCATCACGTGAGACGGACTAGTCATCAACGGTGAACATCTTCATGTTGATCGTATCTTCTATACGACTCATGTTCGACCTTTCGGTCTTCTGTGTTCCGAGGCCATGTCTGTACATGCTAGGCTCGTCAAGTGAACCCTAAGTGTATTGCGTGTGTAAATCTGGCTTACACCCGTTGTATGCGAACGTTAGAGCCTATCACACCCGATCATCACGTGGTGCTTTGGAACAGTGATCCTTAGCAACGGTGCACAGCTAGGGGGAACACAATTCTTGAAATTTTTAGTGAGAGATCATCTTATTTACTTCCGTCGTTCTAAGTAAACAAGATGCATAAACATGATAAACATCACATGTAATCAAATAAAGTGACATGATATGGCCAATATCATATTGCTCCTTTGATCTCCATCTTCGGGGCACCATGATCATCTTTGTCACCGGCATGACACCATGATCTCCATCATCATGATCTCCATCATCGTGTCTTCATGAAGTCGTCTCTCCAACGTTACTTCTACCACTATGGCTAACGTTTAGCAATAAAGCAAAGTAATTACATGGCGTTATTCAGTGACACGCATGTCATACAATAAATAAGACAACTCCTATGGCTCCTGCCGGTTGTCATTTTCATCGACATGCAAGTCGTGATTCCCTATTACAAGAACATGATCAATCTTATACATCACATATATCATTCATCACATCTTCTTGGCCATATCACATCACATAGCACATGCTGCAAGAACAAGTTAGACGACCTCTAATTGTTGTTGCAAGTTTTTACGTGGCTTCTATAGGTTTCTAGCAAGAACGTTTCTTACCTACGCCAAAACCACAACGTGATATGTCAATTTCTATTTACCCTTCATAAGGACCCTGTTCATCGAATCCGATCCGACTAAAGTGGGAGAGATAGACACCCGCCAGCCACCTTATGCAACAAGTGCATGTCAGTCGGTGGAACCAGTCTCACGTAAGCGTACGTGTAAGGTCGGTCCGGGCCGCTTCATCCCACGATGCCGCCGAATCAAGATTGGACTAGTAACGGCAAGAGAATTAAACAAAATCAACGCCCACAACTTGTTTGTGTTCTACTCGTGCAAGATGCTACGCAAAGACCTAGCTCGGATGCCACTGTTGGGGAACGTAGCAGAATTCAAAATTTTCCTACGCTTCACCAAGATCAATCTAAGGAGTGATCTAGCAACGAGCATAAAGGAGTGCATCTACATACCCTTTGTAGATCGCGTGCGGTAGCGTTCGAAGGAACGTGGATGATGGAGTCGTACTCTTCGTGATCCTCGTCACCGATGATCCCAGCGCCGAACGGACGGCACCTCCGCGTTCAACACACGTATGGTACAGCGACGTCTCCTCCTTCTTGATCCAGCAAGGGGGGAGGAGACATTGACGGAGATCCGGCAGCACGACGGCGTGGTGGTGGATGCAATGGGAAAAGCTGCAGGGCTTCGCCGAGACCCTGCGGGAGGAGCTGGAGGTGTGACGGGGGGGGGGGAGAGGCGCCAGAGGCTTGGGGTGTGGCTGCCCTCTCTCCCCCCTACTATATATAGGGGGCCAGGGGGGGCGCCGGCCCTAGGAGATCCAATCTCCTAGGGGGCGGCGGCCGGGGGGGTATCTTGCCCCCCAAGGCATAGGGAGGCGCCCCACCCCTAGGGTTTCAACACTAGGCGCATGGGGGTTGGCCCATGTGGGGTGTGCCAGCCCACTAGGGGTTGGCCCCCTTCCCCTTACGGCCCACGGGGCCCTCCGGGATGGGTTGCCCCACCTGGTAGACCCCCGGAACCCTTCCGGTGGTCCCGGGACACTCCCGGTGACCCCCGAAACTCTCCCGATGGCCGAAACTAGACTTCCTATATATCATTCTTCACCTCCGGACCATTCCGGAACTCCTCGTGACGTCCGGGATCTCATTCGAGACTCCGAACAACATTCGGGTTTCCGTGTGCATACATCTCTACAACCCTAGCGTCACCGAACCTTAAGTGTGTAGACCCTATGGGTTCGGGAGACACGCATATATGATCGAGAAGACTCTCCGGTCAATAACCAACAGCGGGATCTGGATACCCATGTTGGTTCCCACGTGTTCCTCGATGATCTCATCGGATGAAGCACGATGTCAAGCATTCACTTAATCCCGTATGTTATTCCCTTTGTCTATCGGTACGGTACTTGCCGAGATTCGATCGTCGGTATGCCCGATACCTTGTTCAATCTCGTCATGGCAAGTCTCTTTTACTCGTTTCGTAATCCATCATCCCGTGACTAACTCCTTAGTCACTTTGAGCTCATTATGATGGTGTCTTACCGAGTGGGCCCAGAGATACCTCTTCGTCATACGGAGTGATAAATCCCAGTCTCGGTTCGTGCCAACCCAACAGACACTTTCGGAGATACCCGTTGCGTACCTTTATAGCCACCCAGTTACGTTGTGACGTTTGGCACACCCAAAGTATTCCTACGGTATCCGGGAGTTGCACAATCTCATGGTCTAAGGAACAAATACTTGACACTGGAAAAGCTTAAGCATTACGAACTATATGATCTCGTGCTAGGCTTAGGATTGGGTCTTGTCCATCACATCATTCTCCTAATGATGTGATCCCATTAGCAATGACATCCAATGTCCATGGTCAGGAAACCGTGACAATCTGTTGATCAATGAGCTAGTAACTAGAGGCTTACCAGGGACACATTGTGGTCTATGTATTCACACATGTATCGCTGTTTCCGTACAATACAATTCAAGCATGAATAACAGACCATTATCATGAAGAAGGAAATATAATAATAATCCTTTTATTATTGCCTCTAGGGCATATTTCCAACAGAGGGATAAACTCAAGCAATATGATATAAACCCCATCCTTTCATCCTCGATGGCAACAATACAATACGTTCCTCGTTGCCCCTGCTGTCACTGGGAAAGGACACCGCAAGATTGAACCCAAAGCCAAGCACTTCTCCCATTGCAAGAACTATAGATCTAGTAGGCCAAACCAAACCGATAATTCAAAGAGACTTGCAAAGATATTTAAATCATGCATAAAAGATTTCAGAAAAGAATCCAATATTCACTACAAAAAGAACACATCCGTGACATTTTGGGCCGAACGAAATTTTGTTCTGTCATACTTTGACACTTCTGTGACGATAATTGTGACAAAACCCGGTATCATCATAGATGTGGTGGGGTCCTACTTCTATGACAAAAAATCATGATAGAAAATGGGCTTTTCATCCTGGGTGGGCCGGAGATGCAGCTGCATGACATTCTTTGGGCCGTCCATGACGGAAAAACCGTGGTAGAAGCGAGGGCGAGGAAAATATCAGGGTGTTCCCGGTTACGGTGGGTGGTCGGGGCCGAGCGATGCGCGTTTATCTCGTACACGCACGCGCATGGGTGCGAGGCGTTAGGCTCTAACTGAACCCGAGCGAGGCGTTGGGCTCTAACTGAACCCGAGCGATTGCACTGCAGGCTACGCGTTACTGAACCCGAGCGATCGATCGATGGCTATTAACTGAACCTGATCGAGCGATTCCTTCGCTACTGCTGCTAAATGAAGCCGATCGATGCTGCCTCTGGATGAATAGTGAGCATTGCTGGGGGGTTTGGATGAACAGTTCCCGGTGGGGGTGGATGAACAGGACCCCGTGGTGTTGCTTCTGGATGAACGGGACCCCGATCGATCGAGTCGGTTGGGGCTGGATGAACAAGACCCCGTGGACCGCTGGATGAACAGGAC
>LR738712.1:82652904-82667479 GCA_902687465.1 Secale cereale | reverse complement strand
CCCCCCGAGGCTAATCCACAAAACCAGGACGTAGGGTTTTACACCGCAAGGTGGCCTGAACCTGGGTAAACTCGTGTGTGCTTTACTTGTTACTTGCTTGAATCTCATCATTGGACGAGGGCGAGGCGCTAGGTAGACGTGATTGGGAGAGATCTTTGTTCACGCCCCTGTGTTCGAACTTCTTGGGTTGCGGAGCCCGTAATCCGACATTTGGCGCGCCAGGTAGGGGGCGTGTCAAAAGCTCGCCTCTCCGACAACCTCGTCCAGCTCTCGTCCGTCGACCCCGCTTCGCCGCCATGGTGGACACACGCCGAGCACGCGCCGCCCGCCACGCCGCCAACGTCGCTCAGACGGCGCCCGCGGGCAACGGTGCACCGCTCCGCCCCAACTCGTCGGTCGCCAACGCCGCCACCGACCTGGCCATCCACAGCAGCAGGACTCGTCGCTGCCGCTGTCCGTGCGGCACGATGGCCGCACAGCGACGCCATCACCCTCGCCGGCCGCAGCGTCGTCCTTGCTGATCCGCCGTGGGCCGGTCTACCAGCAGCCCGCGCTACTGATGGCGTGGGAGCTCCTACGCTATCGCCCGGCGGACGACCTCTACGACGAATGGCGCCACCGCATCACCGAGCTCGTCAACGCCGCCGGGGAGGTACCTGCGCCAACTCACTCCTCCCGTCCTCCGTCGCTCATGGTGGGGAACAAGGGCCACGGTGTCCCGGCTCCACCTCCACTGTACGGCACTGGCCAGGGGCTCAGACGCGAAGCTCCACGGCGCGAGCAGCCCCGCAGGGCCCTGCGCACGACGAGGAGAGCTGCCAGGTGATTCCGCATCCCCAGGCAGAAGCTCGTGGGCCCCCTGTCCCGCAGCACCAGATCTGCGCACCACAGGAGGTGGTGGCGCCTGTGCCCCAGGAGCCAGCACCGCGGGCGCAGGGGGCGCCTGCAATCATGATCATGGCTGGATGTCGCTCCCTAGCTCCAGAGCTGTGGCGCCTCGTCTAGCCCGGCAAGTTCAAGCCGGATCTGCCCCCGCGCTATGATGGCACCACCGACCACGCAGAGTTCCTCCAGCTCAATGAGCCGAGTATCGAGGCGTCCAATGGCACCGAGCAAGTCTTATTTTTAGAGGACGTTATCATGGCAGTTTGCTAACATGCGGTCCCACATGTCAGTGCTTCACCAAGCTAATCCGCTTCCCACATGAGGCAGAACAACGACAGAAGCAACACGTGGTTAACTTGAAGAAGATGAGGGAGAAGCGGATTCAGCAATGAGTGAAATGATGGCTGCTTCGTCCCTCCAACTTATTTTTTAGCATTATTACTTCGTCCCTCCAACTTAACTGCGGGAAAGGTGCAGCTTTGTGATTTGATGCTTCATTGCTCATTACTACGCCGGCGCCATGACTGGGTGCTTCACCCCGGCTGCTCTGCACTGTATTCTCGTATGGCACGTGGACCCGGTAGCTTGATGCCCCACATGTCGGCGAAAGGGACTAGAAGATTTATGAAAGCGAGCACTCCACTCTTACGACGGAGGAGTACATGACCCGACGGCCAGTGAGCTGTCACTTGTACTGTATATAGTACTATAGTTTTCCTGTTTCGCACGATCGATCGATACAAACCCGATTAAACAGGAAAGGGCGGGATTTTTCCCGCGCGGTATATGATACTGGTCATACATTTCAAAGGCAATTTTCATGTATGCAAACTGAATAATTAAGTAAGAATATGATATCTAGTAAAACTAAAAACACATATGATTTATTGTGTTAGAGTGTAGTAGTAGTGTTGTATTGCATAGTTGTTAGATGTAACATGCGAGAACGTGTAGAGATGTAGTTTTGGAGGGCCTACAGAGAGAAAAGCGTAATACGTTCACCGAACTTCAGAATAAGCTGATTACGGTCACTATATACATTTTGCGGTGATTATACGGTCACTTGCTCACGGTTCAGCATCAGATTGCACTCTGTTGACCGGCCAAATAGTCTGCGTGGCACCATGTTGACTAGTTAAATTGACCATGTTCCTAGTGGGTCCCACCTGTCAGCTCACATAGGGAAAAGTTCAGATAAACAAAAATTTACGCAGGCGCGACAAGACTCCACCCCGTGCGCGGGAATCACCTGGTTGTGTATGTGTCTGTCAGGGCCCGATGTGTGCGCATGCACGTGTAGGTTGAGCACTTGAGCGTGAGAGTGTGTGTTGGCCGTGTGGTGTACTGGTGTGTGCATGCATGTGTGCGTGTGAGTGTTGCATGCGTGCGTGGCTGCATGTGTACATGTGAGTGTTGCATGCGTGCGTGGGTGCATGTGCTCGTGTGAGTGTTGCGTGCATGCAATTCGTGTCCATGCGTGCGTGTGTGTATAATCACCACACTAGCTCATGTCTGTTAAAACAGACAGCTCAACATACCAATACAATGCCACCTTGTCCACTGTGCCCGCAGTCATGACTTCGAACCACCATCCAATGTTTTTTTGTCGTTTGTTTTCATTCTTACTAGCAAGATGCCTGTGCATTGCACGTAACATCAAGATGCATTTGTATGACTAGTTTATCTTGTGAGAGAAAAGGATGAACGAGGGAAGGCCTTATTTGCAAATGTGGAGAGGTGTGTGGGTACCTTTTTGCAAAATTGTCATAGTTTCTTTCCTATCCGTCAGATATAAATCGGACGTCCTATATTGCAGGATGGCAGGCACACCATCATCACCAACCCTGTTTTTTATAAGAGTGTATTTTATCCCTACTCTTATAAAAAGCATAGTCGGTGATGATCGTGTGCCTGCCATCCTGCAATATAGGTCGTCCGATCTATATCTGACGGATAGGAAGGAAACTATGACAATTTTGCAAAAAGATACCCACACCCCTCTCCACAATTGCAAATAAGGCCTTCCCTTGTTCATCCTTTTCTCCCACAAGATAAACTACTCATACAAATGCATCTTGATGTTCCGTGCAACGCATGGGCATCTTGCTAGTATTTTATAAGAGTGTAGATGTAGAGTAGATACAAGCCGACGGGTGGGCCCGATGGTAGTGATATAATGTGATGCAACACTAGAGGTGCCACATGGAGCATTTAACTGGTCAACTAGTCGTGTCTTGAGAAAATAAAGAGTTGTACAGTGAGCCCGTGATTGTATAATAACCACAAAACGTAAATGGTGACCATAATGAGTGGATTCTGAAGTCCAATGTACGTATCGTGCTTTCACTTCAAATACAATGATCGTCACTGTATATATCATGAGAGAAAGATGGAACATGCGTGACTGTGCTGGGGGCTTACTTTTAAATGACCTGGAGATAGTCTGTGTGCGTACGTGAAAGGGGCATAGAGGGGGGGTATGCGATGGAGAGAGAGACGCTCTTCGTTTCTCTTTATTATGACTAACTTTATATATAGTATAAAAATATACAAATTCACAGTGCGGAATAAATATCATTGTGGGCACCATGCAATGCAAGCGTTCATACTCCTCCATATAACTTTGTAATGTTGTATATATGTAGAAATTCTAAAATATTTTTTGGCCACACTTTATTCAAAAGGAATCTTGTATGCGAAATAAACGTGAAGAGAGGGCTTTCTAGATCAATGGGGTATGTGATGTCACATGTGTGAATGTGTAGTTGATGCATTTGGCAGGGCCTAGAGAGGTATGTGTGTGTATTACATATTCGAGAGAGGCATGGATAGAGGGGCCGGCAGGGGGGCATGGGAGAGATAGCACGAGAAATGAGAGTGGTCTAGAGAGAGAGACGAATATGACGTCGCGTCCAGAGATTCCCTTGAGTGTGTATATGCAAGGGGGGAGTGGATAGAGGCACCAGGAGAATATATTTTTTGTGTGTGGTGTCTGTGTTGGTATGTGTGGGTGTGAGAAGATAACGAGACGTGGGGGCAGAGCGTGTGTCACCACGTGAGGTCCGGTGGGTCGAGGTGAGGCCCTTCGTTCGGTTCCGTCCTACGCCACATTGGTCGGCCCGTGACACATTTAGGGAGACCCATGGATGACTAGTCGTACAAGACAAAGATAGCATAATTGTGAAGGACTCTATGTCCACTGCCAAAGCCGGCTAGGATTTGTAACCCTAGGTTCTCAGACTAAGGTAATCCCTTTATCTCTGATATTACTATTCATCCAACCTAACATTAAGGGGCATCCTACAGAATGCTCTGTTAGAATCATACTCGTCGATTAGGAAGAGAGGTGTGAGACAATGAGTGAGAGACAGGCCTAAAGATAATGTGCGTACTTGAGACACGTAGGCAGGTCTATGTACATAGAAAGGGTCGATGGGGATTGTGTGTGTGTATGTTTGCAAGAGGGCGAGTGCTTGTGATAAAGGTTAGTGAAAAGAGTCGTAAATGGTTACGAGAGGGAGGGAGGGTTACATCGAGAGCATGTGTGCGAGAAAGACACCTCGGGAGAGAGTGTGTGAGCATGTGTGAGAGACCACCGATGGAGATTGAAACTACACATACAAGACTGCCGTACACATTGGTTAAATATATAAATTGTATCCAAATATTAGGATAAGATCATGATATTTGCAATTCGCGTAAGGAACGGTCATTGAACCATCAGACATCCAGATTCTATCGAATTTGAGCATGTATATGTTATTATACGACACAATTGATCCACATAGTTAGTATTTTTAACTCCAGACAATGCATCGCTTTAGTAATCGAATATAAACGTGAGTATAGTTCATGTTCTGTGTGTCATGCATATTATACAAACGAAAGTTACACAATGAACATTATAAATAGCTACCTATGAACTAGCATACATTTGAATTCAACTTAAGGTGGTTTAAAAAATCAAATTCAACATGAAGTACATTCAATTATTTGAATTTGATATCATGGCATTTGGAAATCATACCTAAATTATGGGGGCACCAATCTTTGCTCTGATTTTGTACATAATAGCATATGTAGTCGTGTAAAAAATAGATTCTAATTTAGCTCCTCCATTCCAAAATAATCGTAGTTATAGGATTTTAATTGTCAAAATTTGAAAAAGAAGCGGATAATTTAATGAGGTTTTCAAACATACAAGGTTAAATTTAACGTTGTCTATTTAGGTCAATCCTCAAAGTTCAAGAGTACTCTAAACGTGAATGCTTGTGTTTCAAAATTTCGAACGAAGCGCCAAAAGAGCCTCTACTTGCCCGAAACCGTGTGAGACCAATGTTTGGTAGTACAAGGAAATTACTTTTCTAATAACTCCGACCCGTGAAACCTACCGGCCCGACGTCCAAAGGTCTAAACCGGGGTAGGTTTGTAGCTTCATCTAGACGCCACACAACCGCCTCCGAAAAACATTCATACACAATGGCCGCCTAAGCACACATGCGCACGGCCAAAATCGCTCCCGCCCACTATTTGGGACACACCATCCTACCCCCGGCCCGCAGTAGGTCCAAAATTTAAGAGGGGGGCAAAGTTTGTACTTTCCCCAAATTTCAAACAAGGGCATCCCATCTTCTGTTAAAAAAAGCCAAAAACAAGTGCATCCCAGACCGAAACATGATTCTCCCCCTCCCCCCGCCCACCCGTCTGATTCCCCATTCGTACTCCGTGGGCGCAAAAACTACCTCTCCACCAGCCGCGAAACCCCGGTGTCCTCCGTCCGCCACCCCATTCCACCCATCAACCGCCGCCCTCCTCCATCACGCCAGAGCCGATAACCCGACGTCGTCGTTCACCACAACCTCAACCGCAACGCCCTACACGGCTAGTAGTTGAAGCCGAGGATGAGTCGTCCGTACCCGAGCCATTTCAACCATGTCGTCCTGCGCCTCACCGCTGCCGTTCCAACTTCGCCACCCTCCACCGCACCGGAGCTGTTCCTGCTACGCCGTCCTTCGCCGCCTCGGATCTTCTTCGCCTCCGCCGACATACGGCCACGGCAACACAGTCAACAAATTGGTCATGGGTTCGTCCAAGCCTGCACCCTCCTCCAGAACATCGGTTTCCTCGGCAAAAAGTAGAAGATCGGTGCGACATGTGGAGGTGACCACACCGGCAACCGAAAGTGGTACTCCTCTTCCCTTATTCGTGCAAATCTTACGTGTCTGCTTACACAGTATTGTAACGCCCCGGACAAACTCTATTGGCTCAGTGGATGGTGCGAAGGTTCTCCCGGGAATTTGAACTTGAATGCTCCATCGCTCCTCTTCTGGTAAAGTGGCGGTGTAGGTCTCGGTGAAACTTGGTATTCCTATGTTCAGGTACCTAGTGACTTCCTTCAAGTGTCGTCCAAAAGGTGTGTCTTCATCTAGTTGAGTGAACTTGTTCCTTGGGTCCACCATCCTAATGAGTAGAAAATGGAGAGGAGTCAGAAATGAGTAGAGAAGAGTGACCTAGGGTTTATCTTAGTGTTCGTGTCCTACATTCAACGTGTGCTCTGATACCATCTTGTAGCGACCAAGATCCGAATGGACCGAAGTCTCTGTGTTTTAGTGTCATCCCTGGATCGGTAATGCTGACACACACAGTACTTGAGGGATTTATAACAGAGTGGAAATCACACACTTATTACATCGAATGTCTCAAAAGAGAACTTATTACAAAAGTCTATGTCTTAAGGCCATCTAACAAAATAACAGCGGAAGGCTTGGAAGATAAGTGAGTCCATCAACTCCAACGGCATAGCTGAGTGCATGACAAACGACCTAGAACATCTTACTCCTCGTCTGAAAAGTCTGCAATGTAACATGTTGCAGCCCGAAACGGGTCAGAACATGGAATATGCTGGCAAGATAACACAATAGATGCAAGTAACAGAATAAAGGCTAACACTATATGCATATTTGGCTGGTGGAGGCTCTAAGGTTTAAGTTTTTGCATAAAGCTAATTTTTCCCTACAACAAAGGAATGCATTTTATCTTAACTATCATGGTAGTTGAAACATCATTGAGAAGGTACCTCCAACTCAATCCCAATTAAAGTAATCATTAACCCAACAAATTAATTTTAGAATGATGAGATCAACCAATAGTTCAAGTACCAGATACTCAAGATTGTCCATAACCGGGGACACGGCTAATCATGATCAGTTTGTACACTCTGCAGAGGTTTGTGCTCTTTTCCCACAAGACTCAGTCTCCTCCGTTGGTTTTCTTGCACTGCATGGTGTTTGAGAAACGGATGACCAAGACACAGTCTTTCAGAAGCATTCACTCTTTACCCCGGGTGGACCGGTACACCTACTTTCCCCTACATCTGCTAGTCCACCACTGAAAGAGCTCACACAACTTACTCATACTATGCCAGAGCCGATAATGGCATTGTGGCTGCACACGGAAGTTTCTAGCATGAATAGTTTTATGATCCCTTTGAGCCTGGGTGGCATACTAGAGGACAATCACACGGAACCCCAGGATTTCCTAGGACAACACTGGATTCTCTAGGTGCCCTGCAACCAATCCACCCAGATGTGTATTCAAGTAGCCACCTTAAGTTGAACCATTAATTAACACTCACATATGTCATGGATTTCACTCAAACCCAAACCACGTCTACGAGCATAGCATGGGAACATAAGCATAATTTAGAAGTAACTCCCAAGGGTTTGAAAATAATGTAGGTAATAGGTTCTACCTCAATTTACTTCCCAGTCCCACAAGTTAAGAGATCCTACTCATGCAATGTGTGAGGGTTTGATCTAATGCATAAAACCGGGTAATAAAGGGGTATGATCAAAGTGTTACTTGCCTTGCTGATGATTCGCAAAACCTAGAGACTCGTAGTAGCACGCTTCACAGTCTGTGTATTCTATCGCAAGCAAACAATAGCATACATAAGCAATCAAGCAAAGATGCACAAACAGAACTCCTAACCAGAAGATCTAACCAGAAAGTTCAACTTAAGAACTCCGGTTTGCAAAAAGAATCAAATCGAACAAAGCAACGAAACTCCAACTGCGAAAGAAATAAGATCCGTTTACTAGATTGATCTAAGGTCAAATTTTACAGTAGCAAAACCTTGTTCAAGTTGGTTAAACGGAAAGCGGATGTCGAGACGAAGATCTGTGATTTTGAATCACCTGATTCCGACTCTCGAGCGAAAAGAAAAATGAAAAACAAGATCAGGGCAGAAATCGCGATCGAAATAATCGCGGATAAATACCCCGACAAAGAAAAATTGACGAACAGGCTAACGAACGAACGTTCGCTGTCTGTAGCTAACGGGCGGACATCGTTTGTTAAAACGGACGTACGAACGAACGTCCGCAAAGTAACTAAACCAAAAAAACGAACCGATCTGAAAAAAAAAAACAGATCTAGGGTTTCTAAAAAAAGACCGATCGGTTTTTAAAAAAACCGACGGCGGCTACCTCGTTGAACAAGACGGCGGCGGCGGCGGTCTCCGGCGGCTCCGGCGGTGGCGGCGGCTGCGGGGCGGCGACGCGAGGCAGCCGCGCGGGGCGGCGGGGCAGCGGCTGCGGCGGCGGCTACGGCGGCGGCGCGACGCGGCGGCGGTGGCTCGGGCATGCAGCGGCTAGGGTTTCGGCTGGGGCAGGGTAAGGCGGCGACTTGGGCTGGCGGCAGGGCTCCGAGCTGTGCTTTTAAAGGCCCGCCTAGGAAGTTTCCTAGTCGGTTACGGCACAAGGTTGGTTCGCCCCCTTTTAAAAAAAAATGAGTCCTGACGCACGAAAACGAACGAAAGAAATACTAAACGGACTCCAAAAATTCTGAAATAAATTTTCACCGTCCTCTAATAATATTTAGGGCAAAGCAAACATTTTTCCCGGTCCTAAATGCAATTTTGAAAAACGCGCATTTTTCCTATGCAAATAAAATCGCAAATAAATCCGAATAAAAACCAAAAGTGATTTTAATATTTTTCCTCCAATATTTCTTTTATTTTTTAGAAGTCATTTTATCTCCGCTCGTATATTTTATTTAGAAATATTTTTAGGGAGAGAAAAATAATTAAAACCAACGCGATCCTTGTACCGGTATTCGAGAAAACTCAAATACGGGAATGGTAGAATTCCCAACTCTCCCCGTATGTCCTTGAGTTGCTTAGAATTTTCGAGGGTCGCCATGCACAAAAATGCAATAAAATATGCAATGCAATATGATCTATGTATAACATTCCAAATTGAAAATTTGGGATGTTACAGATCCTCGTCTAGTTTGTCCATCGGGATTCATCTTGTCTCCTTTCAGGTTATGATTTCTTGTCATGTGGCATTTTTTCGTGTTATATGTTATAATCCGGTGCTTCAGATCAAAATGACGAGAACTGCACCTCCGGGGCACGTGCATGAAGACTTCTCGACAGTCATTGCCGAGGTCAAGCCGGCTCCGGCCAGTAGACAAAAGAAAACTAGTACACCACTATATAGGCAGGAGCCTCCACGCTTGCTTGCTAGTGTTGCTCTCTTCACACTGTCTCGTCCTCTCCAGATCTAAACACGACAGCGGTGGCCACACTCTCTCTCTCTCCACTCACCGCTGGTCACAGATCTAGCCGGATCCTCTCCGTCGGGGAAGGTGAGAAGGTGCAACGTTCACGCGGTAGTCCTCGGCGATAGCTCTTACCCACTGCCGGCGCGTCCCGATCAGCGTGCCTTGCCGTTCTCTCCCAAGCATCACTGGCGAGGGAGGTCCTCCCACCCCTTCTTCCCCGCTGCCGTAGTGTGGGCAGATCTGGCCTCCCGCCGCCCACCTAGCGACATCCCGGCGACCCTCAGGTATAACTTCCTTCGAAACCGGCCTTGCTCTACTTCCCGAGCTCCTGACATCGCTGCATTAGTATCTTTTACTATTTCTCAGGCCCCCTCGTGTAGATAGGATCGTTCGGCTGTTTGAAAACCACCTAATTTTTTTACTGTTAAGAGGTAAAACTACTTCATGCACTCGAATCTAGTAGTACTTGGTTCAAACAAGGAAGAAAGGGGGTGGGGGTGGGGGAATATTTGTTACCTGAATCTAGGACTTGGTCGAAAGAGGAAATAATGGGGGCGAAAAGTAGTAGAGACTGGCTATCCAACTGGTCTCTAGGTCTAATAGAGAAATAAAAGGAATGCAGTACAAACTCAATATAAACCCGATCTATTGGTTGAAAAAGGAAAGAAAGTGGGGACTGGGGGACAAGTCAACACTCAACAGAGTAAGTCCAACACTAGATTTGCTAGCCTCACACAGTATAAGGTGGCTATATACTGAACAAAAATGGGACCAACCCAGATATCCTCTTCTGATGTTTGTTGCCCCGAGCCGCTCTTATGTAATCCCACTGGTAATATGTAGCAGTCACACTGTTAAAAGTAAGGACATGTTAAACCAATGTTGTTTTCAATGTAATGCCTCCAGTAATATGAATCAATGGCACTTTTTTCATGTCCTGCTAAATTTCCCATTAAGATGAGTTGCTTCTTTTCGTTTTCTGATGGAAATGGAACCGGGGCTGGAGCCCTTTTCTTAAAAAAAAAAGAAGAAGCTGCTAGCTCATGGGACATTGCTTCATTTTAGGTGAACTGCAACAAAAGGTCCCATGAATTGAATCATCCATGTTGGTGACTGGTGTCATCCCTTCTACGATGGCGCTCACTGCAGATATGGTTCCCATCACGAGGTATGTTCCTTTTTGGTCTGACTGTTTGCCAAAGATCCTGCATGTTGATCGTGCATGCTACCACAGAAACATCATGGGGAAGATAGGGACTGAAAGAGCCAGCTTAGGCATCCCAGTCTAAGCACCCCGACCTTCATCCTTGGGACGCACGGTACACCTCGTTTGCCACCTACTCGACCCTAGTGTCACTGATAAAATGAAGTAATAATACAGTTAAAAACTTAAAATAGAGCGAGTGTCCTCTCTATCATTTCATTTTCAATGTACATAAAGAAAGTGCTTCTCTATGTAAATGTATGTTTCATCAACTAGTCCCATTGCTAATATTTAAGCATTTCTGCAAACTGGGGTGCTTAATTTTAGTTGATCTGCACAAAAAATGGAGATTTGAATGTCTCAAGGCCCCTCCTTGTACTACCGTTGTACACTGATGTTCATCACTGGCAGAAGGTGTATCGGGGAGACTTGGGTTGATTTCCAGTATGATGTAATATTTTATTTTGTTTATTAGTGTATGTTTCATCAACTAGTGTCACTATAATCTAATCACGTCTTTTCATTATCTGTGCAAACAGGGTTATTCAGCTGCGTTTTGGTGGAACTGCACAAATGTACGGATGTAACCGGCATATATGCAGAGTGAGAGGTGCCAAGTAAAAATTACCGACTCCAACCCTGCTCCATCTAAGCATTGGCATCCACCACCATCAGTGGGATGTGTGGCGCTCATTATGGAGTATCGATCCCAAATGGAGCATCCACCAGAGATTGAAGGATCGAGCATCTACAGGGTGCCGTTTGTGAGGATGTCGTGCTAGAGCGAGCCGGTGGAGTCTTTGTCGACCGAACCCAACTGCAAGAGGAGAAAAACAGTTGGCCCGACGATGCTTCCCCGCCATCCTCTCCCTTGCCGTTCACATCGTCTCACGAGGCGGCTGTCTACCGCCGAGGAATAGGAGGGATCCCCCCCCCCCAGACCAATAGTCGGGTAGGTTGTGAATTGACAGGAGGAGCTTAGGGTTGTTAGTATTTGCAGGTTGTGAATTGTGTTTTGTGATGTGTATTTTGAGAGTACTTTCAGATATGAATGTCTTTTGAATTTCAGATTTGTAGTATTGAGCATATGAAGTATTTCATGAATTCTAGAGATCTATTTTTAGCACTTAAAAAATGTAGTTTCATAGGAGTATAAAAGTGCAGACAATGTGATTCTCAGAGAAGAAACTGCAAGTTTTAGTTTCAGATAAGAAACTCCAAGTTCAGTTTCAGATAAGAAACTGGAACTTTCATAGGCAGAGCATTTATATTAACATGGCCTTTTCAAACAGTGTTAACATCATGTTGGAAGTTTTATTCATGGTCCAAACTGGAACTACCAGCCACTTAACATCATACTGATCAACATTCATGCATAGCACATCTTCATATGATGCACAGTCAAAAAGATATGCTATTTTCAAAATGCCCTCACAATGTCGAGTGTGCGAAAAACAGAGAAAACAAGGGACAAAGTTTTGGCAACTGTAGGACGTGGTGTGCGTAGATGACAATTGGGACCCACATGTCAATAAAGGCAGAGGCAAAAATTTTGAAGATATTTTCTCCGCACTTAAAAAAATGTAGTTTCATCGGAGTATAAAAGTGCAGACAATGTGATTCTCAGAGAAGAAACTGCAAGTTTCAGTTTCAGATAAGAAACTCCAAGTTCAGTTTCAGATAAGAAACTGCAACTTTCACAGGCAAAGCATTTATATTAACACGGCCTTTTCAAACAGTGTTAACATCATGCTGGGAGTTTTATTCATGGTCGAAACTGGAACTACCATCCAGTTAACATCATGCTGATCAACATTCATGCATAGCACATCTTAATATGATGCACAGTTAAAAAGATATGCTATTTTCAAAATGCCCACAAAATGTCGAGTGTGCAAAAAATAGAGAAAATGAGGGACGAAGTTTTGGCAAGTGTAGAACGTGGTGTGCGTAGATGACAATTGGGATCCACATGTCAATAAAGGCAGAGGCAAAAAATTTGGAGATATTTTCTCTATACAGGTGGAATCGAACCTAGGCGGAACAGCTGTCGGGTAGTGTCACTCGGCCACTGGGCTAGTTCAGTTGTTTCGTTACTAATAAGGCACTTCGTCATGTGGTCGGATCTCCTCCTGCGCCTTTGTGCGCTCGCCGTGACGCCGCTGTCTGCCGTTGTGAACATGCTGAATAAACGAGAGGAATCTGGAGAGGACTGTACGTGGAGAGGCGTACAGTCGGGACCCACCAGGTCTATGGCCGTACGCAAGCAAGTGCCTCATCGAAAAAATACTTCCTCCTAATGCTATACTGACGTTCGGGCCCACGGGTTTGTAAACATAGTTACATTTTTTTAGGTGCTTCAACGTAGTTACTATAGGAGATAAATTCATAACAAAGCCGGGGAGCTGGCAGGTATCATTTATTATCACTGGGGCAGCAAGTATCAGCTGGGTTTTGGGCTGCCCCGTCTAGGCTTTCTTTTTTAACATGCGCAGCCCACGACCTCGGATGGGAGGTCCATAGACCGGCCTATGGACCTCCCATCCGAGGTTTTATTTTTCCTAAAACATCGGCAACCCAATTTATGTTTTTTTTTGAAGAAAATGCAGAGGTATGTTCTATTTTTCTATATAAGAATAGGAACGCGTGGTCCAACTTATGTTTCCCTTCTAACTATATTATATATTTAAATTATTTTGTATGTTATTATATATTATTTTTATCATCATAATATATTTAACAGATAATTACATATGTAAGAAAACAATATCCCACATCTTGTTAACTTATAAAAGTAATTTCTTAACAATAAAATCCTGGATTTGTTTTGGCCACGAAAATCCTGGTGATTGTGTACAAAAGATTGGTAAGATTTAAGGACCAATGTAATAATAAATCACTTATTATATATATACAGCCGGTCTATTCTCATAACATTATGAGAATAATATTCTCATAACACTTCCGAACTGCATTGTAATACTGCATTGGAAAGCTATGCGCACTGTACCACAGAGACCAGCGAACTTCATGTTTGAAAAAACTGTACGTGTTGTTTTTTCGATACCTTTTTTGCTCTAATTTTTTAACCGTTTATCGGAATTATGTGTGTAATATACCGTTGAAAAGCTATGGAGTAGACGCAACTTCGCCATGTTGAACACTTTTCAAAATTCATCATATTTTAAGACCAGTTTCGAAAATCGTGCGGCTCACAACGAATGGCAGCGAGCGTTTTTTTGTGTTTTTTCTAAACCACTCGTCGGAATGAAATATATGATACACCGTTGGAAAGATATCGTCGGCGCGCATCTTTCTCATATCTATTATTTTTTCTAATTCGCTACGGTTTAAGAGCGGTTTTGAATTTACTAAATCGCGGAATTGTGTTTTTCGATTTTTTTCAAATTTTCGGTACTGTTTTTGTTGGGGAACGTTGCATGGGAAACAAAAATTTTTCCTACGTTCACCAAGATCAATCTAGGAGATGCATCTACGAGGGGAGAGTTGGATCCACATACCCTTGTAGATCGCTAAGCGGAAGCGTTCAAGAACGCGGTTGATGGAGTCGTACTCGCCGCGATTCAGATCGCCGAAGATCCTAGCACCGAAGCAACGGTGCCTCCGCGTTCTTCACACGTACAGCTCGGGGACGTCTCCTCCTTCTTGATCCAGCAAGGGGGAAGGAGAGGTTGATGGAGACACCGGCAGCACGACGGCGTGGTGGAGATGGTGGTGGAGGATTCCAGCAGGGCTTCGCCAAGCACTGCGGGAAAACGAAGATGGTTGTGGGAGAGGGAGGGCAGCGCCGAGGCACGAACGTGTGTGGCTGCCCTCCCTCTGCCTCTCTTTATATAGGGGGTAGAGAGGGGAGGGGCGCCCTAGGGTTACCCCCTAGGGGCGGCGGCCAAGGGGAGA
>LR738712.1:82638372-82652865 GCA_902687465.1 Secale cereale | reverse complement strand
GGCGGCCAGGGCCTAGGGTTTCCCCCCCAGGTGCCTTGCCCCCCAAGCCTAAGGGGGTGCGGCAGCCCTAGGGGGGTCCAGCCCCCTTGGCGCATGAGGAGAGGGCCCTAGTGGGGGGCGCACAGCCCTATGAGGGCTGTTGCGTCTCCCCTTTGTGGCCCATTAGGCCCGAAACTCTTTCCGGGACCCCGAAAACCCCTTTCGGTCATCCGCCGACTTCCCGATACTCCCCGGAACACTTACGGACTCCGATCACTCTCATCCTATATATCAATCTTCGTCCCCGGACCATTCCGGAGACCCTCGTCACGTCCGGGATCTCATCCGGGACTCCGAACAACCTTCGGTAACCATGCACTGTTCTCACTAACAACCCTAGCGTCACCGAACCTTAAGTGTGTAGACCCTGCGGGTTCGGAAACTATGCAGACATGACCGAGACACTCCCAGGTCAATAACCAATAGCGGGATCTGGATACCCATATTGGTTCCCACACGTTCCTCGATGATCTCATCGGATGAACCACGATGTCAAGGATTCAGGCAATCCCGTATACAGTTCCCTTTGTCTCGTCGGTATGTTACTTGCCCGAGATTCGATCGTCGGTATCTCTATACCTAGTTCAATCTCGTTACTGGCAAGTCTCTTTACTTGTTCCGTAATACATAATCCCGTGACTAACTACTTAGTCACTTTGAGCTCATTGAGATGATGCATTACCAAGTGGGCCCGAAGATACCTCTCCGTCATACGGAGTGACAAATCCCAGTCTCGATCCATGTCAACTCAACAGACACCTTCGGAGATACCTGTAGAGTACCTTTATAGTCACCCAGTTACGTTGCGACGTTTGGTACACACAAAGCACTCCTACGGTGCCAGTGAGTTACATGATCTCATGGTCATAGGAACTTATACTTGACATGCAGAAAACTATAGCGATAACTGATACGATCAAAAGCTATGTTTAACGTTTGGGTCTCGTCCATCACATCATTCTCCTAATGATGTGATCCCGTTATCAAATGACAACTCATGTCTATGACCTGGAAACCGCGGTCATCTTTGATCAACGAGCTAGTCCTGAAGAGGCTTACTAGGGACACAAAGTTTGTCTATTTATCCACACATGTATTTGAGTTTCCAATCAATACAGTTATAGCATGGATAATAAACGATTATCATGAACAAGGAAATATAATAATAACTCTTTTATTATTGCCTCTAGGGCATATTTCCAACAGTTTTCACTCCAGTTTTCTAACCGTTTGTCGAAACAAGGCGTGTAATATACCATTGGAAAGCTACGAACGAGGCGCAACTTTCATATGTTGAAATGTTTTTGAGATTCCTTACGGGTTTTAGTTAAATTTGAAAATCGTGCGGCTGACTACGAAGGGCAGCGGCCATTTTTTAGTGAAATTTTTACAAAACGTTGGTCGAAATGATCCAAATGATACACCGTTGGAAAGATATTATCGAGACGCTACTTTTTCATGTAGAAAACTCCCTCTAATTCATTATGGTTTCAGAGCAGTTTTGAAATTTCAAAAACGCGGAAACTCTGTTTTTCGCGACAACAAAATCGACGCGTGCACTGCATCGGACAGAAAAGCGCACTGTTTCAAACTGAAAAACGCACTGCATCAGACAGTCAATCGAACCTCATGATTTATTTTGTTGGACGTAGATTTTTCTCAGAGGAGTTTTGTTGTCTTTTTTCCAACTTTTTTTTCCGAAGGAAAGTGGACCGCAACACTCCCGAAAGTGAAGCGGAACACTACCAAAAGTGAACCTCATGATTTGCTGTTGTCTTTTTTCGTACTGATTAATTTTTTACGCGCGTTGAGAAGTGTTGAGAAGTGAGCTGCTTTCCGATGTGTTTTTTTTTGGATCACCAAGTGAACCACAAAGGTTTTTTTATGGTCAACTTCGTGAGAGAACAAAGTGAGCTTCAAAGAGTCCTTTGCAATGGACTTTTTTAGACCAAAGTGCACTGCATTTGTTTGTTTTGTAGACCAGTGAACTGCATGTTTGAAAAAACTATACGTGTTGTTTTTTCGGTATCTTTTTTGCTCTAGTTTTTTAACCGTTTATCAGAATTATGCGTGTAATATACCGTTGAAAAGCTATGGAGTAGACGCAACTTCGGCATGTTCAACACTTTTCGAGATTCCGCATGGTTTAAGAGCAGTTTTGAAAACGGTGAACTGCATGTTTGAAAAAACTGTACGTGTTGTTTTTTCGGTACCTTTTTTGCTCTAGTTTTTTAACCGTTTATCGGAATTATGCGTGTAATATACCATTTTTCGGTACCTTCTCTCCTTCTGCAGATGCAGCTCTGGCTCCTGTTGGCATGCAGTCCACCTCCGCTGCAGGAACTCATGGGCTTTTTCAACTTTTGCCATTGTCACAGGAGAAAGCTGGATGGGCACCATTGCAGTTCGCATCCACGACGACTGCGATGGAGAAGGCATCCTTGCAGTTCACTTTCCCCTGTCATGCATAACCGAGGCTGGAAGCTTCAGCGGCAGATCCCCCAGGTGGTGTTGGGGCGAAGGTGAGGGGCGGCGTCGCTTCCTAAATGCCGCCGCGGAAGAATCCTCCCCGACGGACTGCATCGTCGGCCGCTTATACGTCCAAAACGTATCTATAATTTCTGCTTGCTCCATGCCACTCTAGGGTGATATTGCTATGATATTCATACACTTCCATACACTTTTGATCATATTTGGACTAACCTACTAATCCAGTGCACCCCGGTGCCAGTTTCTGTTTTCGGCTGTTTTTGTATTCCAGGTTTTCACATTACGAGAACTGCCAGGAAAAATCCAGAAAAATATATAAAAAATCAGCGTTCCAGGAGCTACCGTGCGGCCAAAGTACAGCCGGGGGGACCCACAGGGGCTCCAGGCGGCCTGTGGGCGCCCCCCCCCCCCTGGGCCGCGCCGGGGGGGCGCCTGGGCACCCCTGACCCCCTCTGGTGGCCCCCTTTGGCATATATATAAAGCGTGTCGAGGAAACCCTGATTCCGGACCCCTTTTCTCCAGACGCGATTCCGATCTCCGCCGCCATCTCCATCAAGCTTCGGGGGACCAGAATTCCTGCGCCGGCACCCTGCCGGGACGGGGAAGTGCCCCCGGATCCATCTCCATCGACGTTGCTTCCTCCCTCCATGATGCGGGAGTAGTTCCTCCTCGGGGCTGAGGTTCTTACCAGTAGCTATGTGGTCAACTCTCTCTCCCATGATGTGATCTTCGTTGTGATCATAGGCTATGTTAATCTAGGGTGTTTCCCCTTCCTCTATGTATTGGATTGATGTACTCACTTGTCTTTATCTAGTATAATCCCCGAGACCAAGGTGACAGCGGTCTATTGGACATGGATTAGAACAATATTTTCATGAGTGATTTCCTCTCTTGTTTGTTGATTGAAGATTGAGAGTCTCTTGGTGCTTGTCTTTGACTATCCTTTAGATATGTTATGGTGATTGTGAGACTCTCTTTGGATGGCCGCGGTGACATTGGGAAATCCTTAGATCGAGAACTACGAACTTTGAGGTGTGCTTTTGTAGCCCTACATAATTCTCGTCCTCTCTTGACCACGAAGGAATGATCTCCGAGTGTGTCCCCTTTGCATATTTTATGGGAAATATCATATGATTCGATTATGTTAATGTTGTTGGGAGTTGCCACTAGTGAAAGTATGAACCTTAGGCCTTGTTTCCACCATTGCAATACCGTTTGTGCTCACGTTTACTACTTGTTTGCTTGCTGCACTTCTTATTACATATTTGTATTACCTTGTTTTGCCATCCATATCACTTGCCATTTAACATCTCTTCGCCGAACTAGTGCACCTATACATCTGACAAGTGTATTAGGTGTGTTGGGGACACAAGAGACTTCTTGTATCTTAATTGCAGGGTTGCTTGAGAGAGACCATCTTCAACCTCTACTTCCCTGAGTTCGATAAACCTTAGGTCATCCACTTGAGGGAAATTTGCTGCTGTCCTACAAACCTCTGCGCTTGGAGGCCCAACATAGTCTACAAGAGTAGAAGCGTGTGTAGACATCAACCTATTTCTGGCGCCGTTGCCGGGGAGGTGAGCGCTTGAAGGTATACCTTTAGATCTTGCAATTAAATCTTTCTGTTTCTTGTTTTTATTTCACTAGTTATGTTTATGGAAAACCTTGCTATTGGATCGTTGCTTGCGGGAGGACGCCCCACACCTGTGGTGGTTGCTCCTCCTCCTACTGAAACTGTGCCCTATAAAATACCGGCTGGTATTATCGATCATGTTTTGGCTAATCGTTATGCAGGAGACAGACATCCGGATGAACACTTGCTATATCTGTCACAACTATGTTCATTATTTAAGCTTGCAGGTGTATCGAGGGAGTTTGTCATGAGGAAATTATTTGCCTTGTCACTGAAAGGAAAAGCATTGGAATGGTATAGGCTACTAAATGACTCGCACCTGCTGGAGTGGGAAGAGATCCAGTCTCTCTTTTACTCCAAGTTTTATCCTCTTCATGAAGTCCATAAGAATAGGAATTATGTTTATAATTTCTACCCTCATGACGGAGAGAGCATAGCTCAAGCTTGGGGGAGACTGAAAACGTTAATGCTAAAATGTCCTAACCATGGGCTCCCCAAAGATATTATTATTACTAACTTCTATGCGAGGCTCTCTCGACAGGATAAAGATTTGCTCGATGCTTCCTCTATGGGTTCTTTCACAAACAATAAGATTGATGCTAAATGGGAACTCCTTGAAAGAATTCAACGCAACACTGAAGATTGGGAGATCGACAAAGGTAAAGAGTCAGGTATAATTTATGAGTATGATTGCATTGAGTCCTTTGTTGAAACTACAAGTTTTAATAAGTTTAGTGCTAAGTTTGGGCTTGATTCTCAACTCCTTGTTGATTTCCTCAAATCTTTTGCTTCACATCTTAATATGCCTAAGGAGGATTGGATCAAGTATCATAAACCTTTTAAAGAGACTTGCAAAGAAAATGAAATTGTTCATGATGATTGCAACATGCATGATCCAATTCCTAAAAATGAAGTTTTATATAAGCATGTTAATTTTTGTGGAGTGGATAGACCTTGTGAAAGGCCTATGATTGAAGAAGAGAAGTATTGTAAGCAACATAAGCATGAAAGAACAATCACTTGGGTCAAAGATTTAAATGAAATTGCTAGAGAATTGTGTGACCTTTATCCTTTTACTTGTGAACTTTGCCGTACAGAGGGTCACTTTAATTTTCAATGCATGAACTTTCAAAACATAACTGTTAACCGGTTGTGTGATGACATGATCACCTCTGATCTTTATGATGAGCTTATGTTATTTTTGATGTGTGAAGAGTTATCAGAAAAGACTTCTTGGCTGGATGATAATGCCATAGGAATAAAAAACCCTTTGCAAAATTGCCATCTCTATTGTGTTGTTAATTGCCATGAAAATGATTACATAAGTAAGATTAGAAAGGAGGGAACTTTACCAAAGTATAAAAATGTCTCTTATATTTCTGCTAATAAAAAGGAGAGTTTCTCCCAAGTTTCCCCTATTGTTTCTAATGATAAACCAGGATATGTGGAGAAGCTTCATCTCCAACCACCCCCTCCTAAGGTGAAGAAGAAGAAAAAGAAGAGGAGGAGGAGGAGGAGCAAGAAGGAAGAAGAATGGGCATCAACCTGGCCTGAGCATATTCCTCCTATCAACTTTTATCCTAACGGTTGTAAGTTTAAAGAAGAAGGTGAAGTTTATTGCCTTAATTATCATCTTGATGATACGTCCGTAGGTACTATTGAAGATGATTTTGATTATGATATGCATGTTACTTATTGTGATGGGGAAAATGAAGATAATACTGCTTATGATCTTGAAAATCTTTTTGGTACCAACTCTGAAAGTGAAGATATGGGAAGCTCTAAGCTTGGGGATGATAGGATTGCAAATCCTATTCCCACTAGTGATGTGATAATTGATAATTCTCTTGCTAGTAAGAATAAAGACAACATGTTTACAAATATAGTTGCTAGCAATGATGATGCTCTTCTCTACCATGATGATGTGATAACTCCAATCTATAGTGATTATAAAGGTACTTATGACATAAGGAGAAATTATCCTTATGAAACTTGTCATAATCATGAAGGGAATTACTCCCTTGTTGAACACCACCCTCCTAATATACAACTAATCTATAGTGTTCAAGTTGTTTATGAAAGTCCTACTCCCACTATTACCAATGAGAAAAATTATGCTTATGTGGGGAGTGAGAGTACCTTTTTGCATGTGGATCATGGTAACAATGCTTTATGTGATGCTTATATTGTTGAGTTCATCCATGATGCCACTGGAATTTATAATGAGAGAGGGAGGCTTGGTTCTAAATATCTTGATAATGAGAAGTTTCCTCTCTTTATGGTGAGTATTTTGAAGTTATGCTTGTTTTGCCTTCCTATGCTAGTTGCTTCGTGCTTCAATGAATTATTTTACTGCAATATTCCTATGCATAGGAAGCATGTTAGGCTTAAATGTATTTGGCATTTTCTTCTTGATGCCCTTTTTTGTTCTTCAGCTCTTATTCTTACAAGAGCATCATTAAAGTCCTATGCCTAGCTTAAAGGCATAAAAGAAAGCGCTTTTGGGAGGCAGCCCACATGAATAAATTTTTATATTTTGCTTTTGTTGTGTCTTGATGTTGTTTACTACAGTAGCATCATCATTGTATCTTTGCTTTTCATATTTGTGCCAAGTATAGCCTCCGATTGCTAGAAAGTTCAAAAGTTGTGAGGTGCTGTCCAGGAAACAGATTCTGTCCTTGGATAGAAAAATTCGTATAAAATCACCTGATCATCTTTTTGGTCTGAATTTTTTCGACAGAGTTCTCTATATAATTGTCTTTCGTGCGTTAGTTCTGAGTTTTTTTATTTCAGTTGTAGAAGTATCCCGAACAGATCAATTACTGCCCGCTGTTCTGTTTTTCACAGATTCTGTCCTATTTTGCCTTACCTCCACTTTGCAAATTAAGAACTTGCTTTTTCTTTGCAAAAACCTTTTGGCAATCTTGAGAAACAGTAGAACTTCAAGAATATCCTTATTTCCAGCAAGGTATAATTATTTTATTAAGGGTACTAACCTCGCTAATCAGATTATGATGAGTTGTGTATGAAGGGAGTTTTCAAGTGTGCGAGGGAAGATGATAAAAAGATTCAGGAGTGTCAAGCGCTCAAGCTTGGGGATGCCCCCGTGCACCCCCAAGAAATATTCAAGGAGACTCAAGCGTCTAAGCTTGGGGATGCCCCCGTGCATCCCCTTCTCCATCAACATTATCAGTTCGTCTTTCGTTTCGCTATATTTTTATCACTTCATGTGTTATGTGCTATGCTTGGAGCGTCTTGCTTTTAGTTTTCTTTTTAGTTTTTCATAACGAGTCGGAACTCAGCATTCCTTTATGTGGGAGATAAACACGCTCCACCTCTACCTAGAACATTACATAGAATTTTCATGTCTATCTATGTTGTGTGTGTTCTTTGTCTTTTAATAGCTACTATCATACTCTGCTCTTAGTATTCATGCTTATCTTTTCAAGAGCTTTTATTTAGTTGGTTGCTTGAACTCTCTTTAATTACCATGCTCACCTTATTAAGAGAGTTTGCTTCCTTTTCATTGGTTAATGTGTCTATGATAAAGATGCTACTTTCATGATGGTGCTTAGTAGTTCAGGTTTTCTTATGGTTAATCTCAAATAGCTGGGGGGTTCCCAATGTGTTATTGGGCACCAACTTGGTTTGTTTGCCTATGATATGGTATAGTTTAGTAATATCTTCCTTAGAGAATTTATTTTGATTGACTTGGCGTATGCTCACGCATATTCAAGACTGTAAAGAAAGTCTGTCAAGCCTTGATGATCTTTTGTTTCTAAGTAGCGATATAACTACCATGCCTGATTCAATATTGCTTTGTCGCTCTGCATGATTATGACCATCATTTCTCTCTTAGTTGGTCGCTCCCAGTCTTTTGCTAACCTCCACTTGTACTAAGCAAACTAACCATGCAATACATAGCTCATGGGAAAGTAGCCTAAAAACTATTGTGGTAAAGAATATGTTGCTTATGTATCTTATTTCTTATAAGTTGCTTGCTGAGCGGTAACCATGTTTCTGGGGACGCCATCAACTGTTACACTTTTGTTGAATATCATGTGAGTTGCTATGCATGTTCGTCTTGTCTGAAGTAAGGGTGATTTACCGTGGGTTGAATAACTATGCATATTGTTAGAGAAGAACATTGGGCCGCCAACCAAAGCCATGCATCATGGTGGAAGTTTTAGCTTGGACTTTAATCCTCAATCTCTCATGAGAATATGCCTATGCATTAAAGAGGAGTACATCATCTATTTTCTATGTTGTCCCGGTATGGATGTCCTCAAGTTGAGATCTATCAAAAACGAGAAATCAAATGCGATCTATCTCCTTGGACCTTTGTACAGCTGGCATAGAGGTACCCCTTTGTGACACTTGGTTGAAACATATGCAATGCAATGATAACCCATGGGGATCCGAGCTAATTAGGACAAGGAGCGAGCACTATTGGTATTCGATGCATGAGGCTTGCAACTTATAGGATGTTTTATGCATGTCACATATGAAGTACTACTACCGTTGACACAATTGCTTCCATGTTTTTAAAATAAAAAGCTCTAGCACTTAACCTTTCTTTTACCTTTATGTTGAGCACCAACTACTGAGAGCATGATTGTCATTCTGAGTGTAATGTGCCTTGTCCCAAAGTAGCATTGTCTTTTGCATGATTGTGATATCGTTTAATCTGAAATGATTGTATCTAGTCATCACTTAAACCTTGAAGGTGACCCTGCATTTATGTTTTGCATCACTAAAGGGGGCAAGCTAGATATCACTTTATCATATTTGCACATCATGTTCATTGCAAATCTTTTTGATGTTTCAGTTTCATGTTGTAAAACTTTCAGTCATTTGTGATTTTCTCTTGAGACAACTTAATTACTATAGAATCATTGTCTCAGTAAGCTTTTGTCATATGACTATGAGAAAGTCCTATATGGTTAATAGCATGTCACCACAGAAATTATTCTTGTTATCATTTACCTACTCGAGGACGAGCAGGAATTAAGCTTGGGGATGTTGATACGTCCAAAACGTATCTATAATTTCTGCTTGCTCCATGCCACTCTAGGGTGATATTGCTATTATATTCATACACTTCCATACACTTTTGATCATATTTGGACTAACCTACTAATCCAGTGCACCCCGGTGCCAGTTTCTGTTTTCGGCTGTTTTTGTATTCCAGGTTTTCACATTACGAGAACTGCGAGGAAAAATCCAGAAAAAATATATAAAAAATCAGCGTTCCAGGAGCTACCGTGCGGCCAAAGTACAGCCGGGGTGGACCCAAAGGGGCTCCAGGCGGCCTGTGGGCGCGATCCCCCCCCTGGGCCGCGCCGGGGGGCGCCTGGGCACCCCTGAACCCCTCTGGTGGCCCCCTTTGGCATATATTTAAAGCGTGTCGAGGAAACCCTGATTCCGGACCCCTTTTCTCCAGACGCGATTCCGATCTCCGCCGCCATCTCCATCAAGCTTCGAGGGACCAGAATTCCTGCGCCGGCACCCTGCCAGGACGGGGAAGTGCCCCCGGATCCATCTTCATCGACGTTGCTTCCTCCCTCCATGATGCGGGAGTAGTTCCTCCTCGGGGCTGAGGTTCTTACCAGTAGCTATGTGGTCAACTCTCTCTCCCATGATGTGATCTTCGTTGTGATCATAGGCTATGTTAATCTAGGGTGTTTCCCCTTCCTCTATGTATTGGATTGATGTACTCACTTGTCTTTATCTAGTATAATCCCCGAGACCAAGGTGACAGCGGTCTATTGGACATGGATTAGAACAATATTTTCATGAGTGATTTCCTCTCTTGTGTGTTGATTGAAGATTGAGAGTTTCTTGGTGCTTGTCTTTGACTATCCTTTAGATATGTTATGGTGATTGTGGGACTCTCTTTGGATGGCCGCGGTGACATTGGGAAATCCATAGATCAAGAACTACGAACTTTGAGGTGTGCTTTTGTAGCCCTACATAATTCTCGTCCTCTCTTGACCACGAAGGAATGATCTCCGAGTGTGTCCCCTTTGCATGTTTTATGGGAAATATCATATGATTCGATTATGTTAATGTTGTTGGGAGTTTCCACTAGTGAAAGTATGAATCTTAGGCCTTGTTTCCACCATTGCAATACCGTTTGTGCTCATGTTTACTACTTGTTTGCTTGCTGCACTTTTTATTACATATTTGTATTACCTTGTTTTGCCATCCATATCACTTGCCATTTAACATCTCTTCGCCGAACTAGTGCACATATACATCTGACAAGTGTATTAGGTGTGTTGGGGACACAAGAGACTTGTATCTTAATTGCAGGCTTGCTTGAGAGAGACCATCTTCAACCTCTACTTCCTTGAGTTCGATAAACATTAGGTCATCCACTTGAGGGAAATTTGCTGCTGTCCTACAAACCTCTGCGCTTGGAGGCCCAACATAGTCTACAAGAGTAGAAGCGTGTGTAGACATCAGCCGCTCGGCGTGCGCTCTGCGCTACTGGCCGCAGAAGAAGGCGGGGAGGGGTGGGGGTCGCCGCCGGCCGCCGGAGCGCTGCCGCGGAAGAAGGCGGGGAGGGGTGGGGGTCGCCGCCGGCCGCCGGGGCGCTGCCGCGCAAGGAGGCGGGGAGGGGGCCGCCGCCGGCCGCCGGGGCGCTCCCGCACTAGGAGGCGGGGAGGGAGGGGGGCGCCGCTGGCCGCCGGCCGCCGGGGCGCTCCCGTGCTAGGAGGCGGGGCGGGGAGGGGTGTTATGAGAATAAGGGATTTGTTAGGAGAATAAGGTCTTAACGGGTGTTATGAGAATACACCCACCCTATATATATATATATATATATATATATATATATATATATATATATATATATATATATATATATATATATATAAACATGCCCGTGCGTTGCAACGGGAGAATAAAAATTAACGTGCTGTGGGGCGCCAGATTAATTACTGTACTACTAAAAATGTTATGCATGCATCACTTTCAAAGTAATTTTACCTAGATACAATTATTGGTGTTCCTTCATAGCATTGATGTTTAGGGCAAAAGTAAACACACCCTCTTTAGGGACTTCAAGCATGACATCCTTTTCCTGATACGAAACAATTATTTTATATTGAGATAAACTAAAGACTCTATTGCCATGACACGTAAATAAAATAAATTGTCTCTCGACGCTATTGATTCCGGTTCATGTTAGTGCATAATGAACCATCAATGCCAAAACACAGGTGGTATTTACTTTACTGAACGTGCAAGCATATATGTTTTTGTTGTATGTGCCCTACTTTGTGTATATATGTTAGACCAACTCCAACAGGCGACCTCAAATAGACCTCTATTTTGTCTGGATTTTGTCATTTGGTTTGGGTAAAGGGGCACCGTTAGGCCTCTGCGGACGCGTTGGCAATGCGTCCAACGCGGACGATGCGTTTGGTTCGCCCAGCTGGACGGCCAAATGTAGACAATTTTTATTCTTAATAATATAGTTTCAGAACCGAATAAAAAAACTCATTGCATATAATTTACAGCCAAATAAATTACATTGTTTCATAATAATAAATAATTTAAATTCCAGATAAAAATACAAAGATAACAACCATATTCGATTTATGTTCATTTCATCTCAAACGGACGCTGCCGGGGTGAAATGGGTCGCCCATTAAAGTTGGCCTTAGTTTAACTTTATCTAATCCTAATCCATAAACACAGTAAAATTAAACCTTAAAAGAAAGGAAAACGTATTTTTTAAGCCGACTGATAAGAACAAACGCAAACCGCCACGTTTGCTTGACGCGTGTCCCCTGTGGCGCCCGCTGCCGCCCCACCTCCTAGCGTTATCTTCATGCCATCCACACGTTTCCTCCAACCCCCTCCTTCCTTTTTGGACGCCACATCCACCACCCCCACGAGCTTGCCATGGCCCATCTCTCCTGGTTGATCCCGCATCTTCTTGCTCCATCTCCCTGGTTCATCCTGCCATGGCCCCACCTCTCCTGCTTCACACCCCGCCATCTTCTGCTTCATCCCGCGATGGCCACGCATGCTGATTTTTTCATGGTGTGGGTGGCGATGCGAGGGGTCCCGCGAGGTGTTGTAGCCAATGACGGTGTCGCAAGGCGGCGCCGCTCGCCGCACATGCCGCAATAGAGAGGCCGGGGAGGAGTTGCGGAACATCAACAAGCTCAACCGCACGACTATGCGGTGCTGCAGGCTGGCCGACGGGGCTGCAGCAGGCCGGGGAAGCAGAGGGGGCTCGCCGACATTGCAATAAAGCATCGTCTGGGGTCGTCGGAGCTACAGTGAAGCACACGACGTCATTGAAGCTCCGCCCAAGTTGCAACGAAGCATCGTCGGGGGTTGCCGGAGCTGCAGTGAAGCACAACGGGTCATTGAAGCTCTGCCCGGGTTGCAATGAAGTGTCGCCAGAGCTGCGGGGTAGCGTCGTCGGAGCTGCAGTGAAGTGGCATCGGAGTTGCATTGAAGCGTCGAAGGGCCGTCAAAGCTTCACCAACGCTGCAATGGAGTGCCGTCGGGCGCCGTTGGTGCTACCATGGGGAGTTTATACGTGGTGCTGCCATGGAGGAGCTGCCTCATCCAGCGGCTGAGGGCGTCTGAATCGGACGGCTTCAGGGACGGTTTAATTCTGCCAAACATCATTCAGATGATTTGTAGTAGTGGCCTAAAACAAAAGGTAATTCAGCATGCTAACACACGTCATGATGGACTTGAAGATTTTAATCGTCAACATGCCACATGCGCTAGCTAGCTGTCACACATCGGCCTGTCTGGAAGAAAACAGACTCCGGGTGTCCTATAGACTCTGTCGTCAATCCTTATCTCCTCATTCTCTCGTCACAGAACAACCCAACCTCCCCCTTAGACACGCCGTTGCTGGCATCGGGATTCTCTCCTCCACGCATCTCCCGCACACTTGCACCACCTACGCACGCCAGTGGATCCCGTGCTCCACCGGCGGCCGCCAGCGCGCCAGCATCGACGGCCACTCTCGGCCCCTTTTTTCTGGTTTTCCATATCAGATTGGCTCCGTCACTCCTCCCGCTCGAGGCCGCCGTCGCAGCTCGAGCACCGCCGTCGCTGCACCCCCCCTCCCCCCCTCCAAATCAGACACGAGTCGGTCTCGCGCGTGAGCACGGCGCCGCCCACGGCCTGCAGCCCCTGAGCAACATCTCAACGCTCGCATTTTGCAGGAACCAGGAGCTCCATGACCGCTTCCCTTTCTTCAGCTTGCTGTCAAGCGTCTCCGGCCAAGTCGCGTTGTCGGTGAGCCCTCCCCCTCCTCAATCTCTCTTCTCTATCCCGCGCTACTTTTCTCTAAGATCTCTCTCTGTCTTCTATTTTTCAGCAGACAGAGACAACCATGGCCACTCGATGCTCGAGCGCCACCAGTGTCCAGACCCCCTCCACTCGCCATCCCCATCTCGCCGAAGACCTGCATCAAGTCGCATCCAGCGTCCGCGCCATCCTTCGGCCCTCGCCCCGCAGCTCTACGTCCCGAGCGCTTCAGTCGCCTCGCGACCTGCCGGTGTCCAGACCCCCTCCATGCCATCCCCATCTCGCCGAAGTCCTTCACCAAGTCTCATGCAGCGCCGGCGCCACCCATCGCCCCGCCCCGCTGCTCTGCAGCTCGAGCACTTAAGCCGCCTCGTGCCGGTAGCAGAGGAGAGGAGCTCTCTGCCACGAGCCTCTCCAGCGCCGGCATCGCTTCAGCCGCCTCGTGCCCGAAGTAGAGGAGATGAGCTCCCTGCCATGAGTATCTCCAGCGCTGGCAAACTAGCAGGCCGCCCCTTCCTTGGCTCCTACGGCGTGGACGCCGGCAGCAAGCGGCGGCCCCGGCGGTGGAGAACGCAAATGGATAGCGGAGGTGGTTCCCGGTGGTGACGAAGTTTAATAAAGGATCGCGGGTGGAATTGTAACTAATGCAGGGGTGTTTTGCGAATATGAAGCATTTTCTCACATACCCACTTAAAACAGGACTGCGGGTTGAATAACTAAAATAGTAGGTTTTTTTGTAAAAATGACGATGACGTACGACCAAAAGCACTCGGTGCTTTATTAGTATATATATATATATACCCCTTAAGACCTTATTCTCATAACAAAAACACTTATTCTGCTAACACTAGCGATTCCTCGTCCCACCCAAATCCCTGTCCACCTTCCCTGCGTCTCTCCCCCGATCACCTCCACCTTCTTCCCTGCGTCACTCCCCCGATCCCCCTTCCGCCTTCTTCCATCGAGGCGCCATGCCCCGCCGGTGCTCCCGACCCCGAGCACCACGCCCCCCCGCACCTCCTTCCTCCCACCCCGCCACCCCC
>LR738712.1:82554215-82638205 GCA_902687465.1 Secale cereale | reverse complement strand
ACATCCGTCAAGGACCTCCGCCTCCGCCGCACACCCACCCCACCTTCTTCCCACGCAGCCGACAGAGGGACGCGCCGCTGCACACCCACCCCACCTTCTTCCACCGCAACGAGCAGGGGCACGCTCCGTCGCTCCCCCCAAGCATCGGCGACCCCAAGCTCTATGGCACCGGATCCAAGCGGCCTCCCTTCCTGCGTCTCGCCTTTCCTTCGACGACGCCCAAGCGGACGAGCACCCTCGCGCGCCCCGGCCATCTCCGAGCAAGAGCCACACTGGATCAAGGACGCAACGCCCCCCCCCACCCCGCGATGGCCCGCCGCCGGATCCAGGCTGCGGCGCCCCCTTAGTGATGCCCCGCCGCCAGATTTGGGACTCGATGCTCCTCTCTGCCACCGGCACTCCCCGGTGAGCACCCGTTCCACTCTGTCGGGATCCGCCTAGCCACAAGTCGCCCGTGACGCTGCATCCCATGGCCACAGGACTGGCTGCCTCGCGGCCGGATCCGGCTTCGGGTTCACACCGTCCTGCATCTACCACCCCCTTGTAGTGCACATCCCGTGCAGTTCTCCCCGTGCAGCCCATCTGCCCCGGCCTCAGCACGTGTGGGTAGTCCCCCCTGTGACTGTGCTGCTTCTTCTCCTCATCTTTTACTTCTTCCACACGTGGCCTCCGACGAGAACTGCACGGTGGCGTACCGACTACTGGCAACGGATGTGCAGTGCGGTGCGCGATTGTTCGCAATTCTGGGATTCCAGAGGTAAGGCAACCCCTGCCATGCACTTCGCTCTGTGAGCTTGCAGTTCGGCCGGGGTGTGCAGGTGCGGGTTGTTCTGCACCTGATGTCGAGGAGTGCAGGTTGTCTCTCGTTGCAGCTCGGTTGGATCGTCGGTGTAGTAGACGAGCACTTAAGATGACCATGCGCATCTAGTTCGATTCCGGCCGTGCGACGCTGCAGTACAGATGTGTGCGGCATGCATTTTTCTGCATTTGACTTGTTGTGGATGTGCAGCTCGGCAACTGTGGACGTGTAGCTCGATGGCGCACGTGTTGCTGTCCCAGTGCTCGTGCAGGTGCAGCTCATCATCGCGGGCGCACTGCAGTACGCGTGAGTCATCGATGCGGTGCGGCTGGGCATTCTATTGCAGTTCTTTTTTGTTGATTTTCCGGATTTACAAAGACGATGTAAGAAAAAAAATGAAAATTTGTAGTTCATTGTAATAAAAAACACTGAGTGCCATTTGATGCATCAACACCCGCAGTGCGTTTGGTCCTCGGAAGTGCGGTTTTCAGTCTAAAGCAGTGCGGTTTTCCATATGATGCGGTTCACTCGGTGATTTTGGTGTCGCGAAAAACAAAGTGTCCGCGTTTTTTGTAATTTCAAAACTGCTCTAAAACCGTAATGAATTAGAGGGAGTGTTCTAAATGAAAAAGTAGCATCTCGGCGATATCTTTCCAACTATGTATCGTTTGGATCATTTCGACCAGCGGTTTGTAAAAATTTCACGAAAAACGGCCGCTGCATCTCGTAGTCAGCCGCACGATTTTCAAATTTAACTAAAAACTGTAAGGAATCTCAAAAACATTTCAACATATGAAAGTTGCGCCTCGTTCGTAGCTTTCCAACGGCATATCACACGCCTCGTTTCGACAAACGATTCAAAAACTGGAGCAAAAACAGTACGAAAATTGAAAAAATTCGAAAAACACAATTCCGCTATTTAGTAAATTCAAAATTATTCTTAAACCGTAGCGAATTAGAAAAAATAGTAGATATGAAAAAGATGCGCCTCGACGATATCTATCCAACGGTGTATCATTTGTTTCATTCCGGCGAGCGGTTTAGAAGAAAACGCGAAAAAATGCTCGCTGTCATTCGTTATGAGCCGCACGATTTTCGAAACTGCTCTTAAACTGTGATGAATTTTGAAAAGTGTTCAACATGGCAAAGTTGCGTCTACTCCATAGCTTCTCAACATTATATTACACGTATAATTCCGATAAACGGTTAAAAAACTAGAGCAAAAAAAGTACACAAAAAACAACACGTACAGTTTTTTCGAGATGAAGTTCACTAGTCGCTGTGTTGCAGTACCTGTGCAGTACCCTCGTGTTGTGCGTGCAGTTCGGAAGTGTTATGAGAATATTATTCTCATAATATTATGAGAATAGACCGTATAGTGGCACTATTCTAATCCTGGGATCCAAATAGTTATTTGGATCACGACACGCCCTATATAGGGAGCCACGAGGTGTTTCTGAGATCCCTGGCTGGTACGAATAAAGAAAACCTTCCCTATCCTCCCCCGATCCCATCTGGCCCCGCTTCCCACACTACCCCGCGCCACCGCCGCCGCTTCCTGACCTCCCTCCCAGTCCCGCACCTCCGCCTCCCGACCTCCCTCCTTGTCCCGCGCCGCCGCCTCCCTCACTGCCCCGTGCTACCGTCGCCTCCTGACTTACCCCACGCCACCTCCTCCCGACCTCCCTCCCTATCGCACGCCTCCGCCTCGCGACCTCCTGACCTGCCCTGCGCTGCCACCTCTAGATATGTCCCGCGATGCGAACCGCGCCGCCGCCCTCCCACAAGTAACTACCCCCATCGGCGCGGACCTTGACACCGGTGACGCGTGCCGCCGCCGACCAGCATCCTGCGCCACCGCCGTCCCCCTCTCCTGCTTCAACTGCAGCAGCGGCCTCCCCCTGCTTCAACTGCCATGTCACACCGCCCAGGGATCCATCCATCGACGTCACCGGATCTGGCCGCCGCGATGGCTTTCCTTTCACAACGCGTTGCCGCCCCATCTTCTCAAATCTCAATGTCACGTGCGGACCACAATAGCACCCACATCGAGGGTGGTGCCCCAGCTACCATCCTCACCGTCTCCGTCCACCTGCCCCGGCAACGGGCCTGCCTAGGCCACTAAGCACATGTCTCCCTCCGTCTTCTTCTACGCCATGGCGTGGGAGCCTTTGTGAGCTCACTTGATTCCTGTGCGGTACTTCAGTTCAAGGAAAACAAATATACCAGTTCGAGAATACTAGTTCGAGAAGACTACAGTGCTATGGTTTTCTACTGCTAATATGCCGACAATAGATCTTCATTGGTGGAAGATAAAAAGAAATGGCATTCAGTTCAGAGAAACTAGAATAAAAAGTTTGTGTACAAAAAGTGGTGTTGTTGTTCTGTTTTCCTCGTTCTCTTTGGCCCTCTTTGTGTAAGAGTAGAAAATAATAAAGCTGACATTATTTTTTTCTCCTCTACTCTTTCGGTTTAGCACCAGATCTCTTCAGACCGGAGACTGTTTGTGTGCCCTTCTTCGTGTGTGTGTGTTGTGTAACAATGAAGTTCACCCTTTGACATTGTGAAAGGTTCAATGTGTGAAGAAGCTAAGAGACTTGCTATTGTACAGATGCACTTGAGTTGGTTTGCAACATGCGTGTAGGCGCGCGCGTATGTGTGAAAACTTTGACGCCCTCCATCTGCTTACTGAACTTCCAACGAAGAAGTGGATCTTTCCCGTTACTAACGAATAAACCAAGAAGTTCGGTTTGAAATGACAAAGAAGTTTGACATTTACTAAAAAAAACTCCAATTTTTCACATGTTCTAGAAAATACACAAAAGAGGTTAAAAATTGAAAAACTCAAATATTTTCACGTAACCGAGACAATTTCAGATTGATAACCTCTAGAACTTCACGTACTACACTGTGTGCATTTTGTATGAAAAAAGGAATGAAAAAGCAAAGGCTAAAAATTTTGTTGCTAGAAGTTCAAGTACTCGGTCCGAGAAAAATTCAAAATTCTTGTGAGAGAGGTTGAACAAAAATACGTGATAGAAGTTCAATATGAAAACAACGAGAAGTTCAACTACTACACAGAATGCGTTTCACGTAAGAAATATTATGAATAGAAAACAAAGAGCTTACAAGGTTTGCGGCAAGAAGTTCAGGTGCTCCTCCGGCTGAAGGTCAAGATCTATAGTGCGAGACGTCCGACCTTCAATTACATGTAAAAAACAGGCAAAAACGACATTGTTTTTGCCATTTTTAAAACTGCTCTTAAACGACAACGAATTTGTAACACCTGTCTACATGAAAAAGTTGCTGCTATTCATAAGCTTTCCAACGGTATATTATATGCTACATTCCGATCAATGGTTACGCCACTACATAAGATTTTCCTCGCTATTAAAAAATACGCCAGAGTAAAAACAACAAGAAGTTCAACATGAAAACAACAGGAAGTTCAACAACTACATTGAATGAATTTCAGACGAAAAAAATTTAAAACCGTCGCGAGTATGAAAAAATGATCAACACGGGAAAGTTGCGTGTTTACATTAGCTTTTCATCAGTATATCACTTGCTCAATTCCGGTGAGTGGATGGAGAGATACAAGCAGTGGATGGAGAGCTGCAAGCAAAAAAAGCACGTGAAGCAATTTCTAAAAATACACAATGAAGTTCAAATAAAAAATGTGGAGCGGTTCAATCGCTATAAAAAACTCAAATATTTTCGCGTAACCGAGAGAAGTTCACGTACTACACGATGTGCTTTTGTGTGAAAAAAAAAGAGAATGGAAAAGCAAAGGGTAAAAGTTTTGTTTCTAGAAGTTCAAGTACTCGATCCGAGAAAAAATCAAAATTCTTGTGAGAGAGGTTGAACAAAAATACGTGACAGAAGTTCAAGATGAAAACAGCGAGAAGTTCAACTACTACACGGAATGTGTTTCACGTAAGAATATATGAATAGAAAACAAAGAGCTTACAAGGTTTGCGGCAAGAAGTTCACGTGCTCCTCCGGCTGAAGGTCAAGATCTATAGTGCGAGACGTCCGTCCTTCAATTACATGTAAAAAACAAAAACAAAAAGAGCATAGAAGCTCAAAATTTGAAGAAAAAAAGTGAGCATTTCTTGAAGACACAAAAATATGGATGTGAAGTTCATATTCTCTACCGTGGATATAACGAAGAAGTTCGATGTTTATAAAAACCTCCAATTTTCACATTTCTAAAAATACACAATAAAGTTCAAATAAAAAAGGTGGAGCGGTTCAATAGCTATAAAAAACTCAGATATTTTCGCGTAACCGAGAGAAGTTCACGTACTACACGATGTGCATTTGTGTGAAAAAAAGAGAATGGAAAAGCAAAGGGTAAAAGTTTTGTTTCTAGAAGGTCAAGTACTCGGTCCGAAAAAAATTCAAAATTCTTGTGAGAGAGGTTGAACAAAAATACGTGACAGAAGTTCAAGATGAAAACAGTGAGAAGTTCAACTACTACACGGAATGCGTTTCACGTAAGAATATATGAATAGAAAACAAAGACCTTACAAGGTTTGCGGCAAGAAGTTCACGTCCTCCTCCGGCTGAAGGTCAAGATCTATAGTGCGAGATGTCTGACCTTCAATTACATGTAAAAAACAGGAAAAAACGTCGTTTTGCCATTTTTAAAACTGCTCTCAAACGACAATGAATTTGTAATACATGTCTACATGAAAAAGTTGCTCGTATTCATAAGCTTTCCAACGATATATTATATGCCACATTCCGATCAATGGTTTAAAAGTTTTATCTATAACGTTTAAAGCACATTTTTATGTATTCAAAAAAATATTTTGAACCGTCGCGAATATGGAAAAATGATCAACACGAGAAGATTGCATGTTTTCAACAGCTTTCCATCGGTATATCATTTGCTCAATTCTGGTAAGCGGTTTGAGAGTTATGGGCGAAAAACATCACGTCTAAAAACAGAGTGAAGTTCAAGCAGAACGGCCACAGAAGTTCAAGTCTTCACGCGTTGCATTTTTGAAGAATCTTTTTCGCGATAAAGGCAGGAAAATGATCTCGCCATTTTCGCAATTACTTGAAAACATCTGGGAACCAGAGAAAACCGTCAACATGAAAAAGTTTCGCATTTTCTGTAGCTTTTCAATGGTATATTATTTGCCGCATTCCGACAAAGTTTGTAGAAAATACAGTGAACATACTTTTTTTGCCATTTTCGAAACTGACTTAAAATCGTAAAGAATTAGGAGAAACAATACATAAAAAAAAAGTTTTGCTTTTGTCCAAGCTTTCGAACGCCATACCAGTTGCTGCATTCGGACGCACGGTTAAAACATTAACTCAAAAAAACGAACTCGGTAGGACTTGTACCGTTTTCTAGATTACTCTTAAACCGTTCAAAATTAGAAAAACTTTCAACATGAAAAAGTAGCGCATTTTCATAAGCTTTCCAATGCCATATGACATGCCCTCATTGGCGTAGCCGTTTAGAAATCACAGCGAAAATACGAACTCGGCTGTTCGGTTTGCGAAATTTTACGTTTTCCCAAATAACGTTTTAACCGTAGGGATTTTGAGAAAACATTAAAATGTGAAAGGAGCGGTTTTGCAGCAGCTTTCCAACGACATATTATATGCCGCATTCCGATAAACGGTTTAGAAATTAGAACGCGGCTAAAAACTGTTCTTAAACCGCTTACATTTTGACAAAAATTTAAGTTGGTTCGTGATACTGGTGTCCATAGCTTTCCAACGGTATATCACAAGCCCCGTTTGGGCAATGTTGGCGGAAGTTCAACCTAGTTCAGAGGGAAGTTCAAGTGTGCAACTGAGGCAGAAAAAATGCAAAAAACGCGAGTTCATCACAAACCGAGAGCAAAATCCTCCCATGAGCGAGATTTCTATTTAAAAAGAGTATTTAGTTGCCAAAACCATTTACAGATTACACTTACATCACATAGAACGCGGCTAACAAGAATAATTTACGCAAAGAGCCACGGTTGCGAAGATAGCCCGAAGTTCGGGTTCATACAGAGGGAAGTTCAGGCGCGTATCTCAGGAACGTATGTTGTGATCAGAATAATATTTTGATCCCGTGATCAGAATAGTGTGTATATATATATATATATAACAAAATGCTCAGCCCCTATTTATTTTTTGATAACATTGCTGCGCCCACCCCAACATTATAATTAGAATCAGCCCAGCAAAATCGTGTATTTTGAGAAAGTGCAAATGGCCTGTAATTTTTTAGGAAAAACATAAATGGGCCGCATGGACGCTACATTATTTGTTCACCCGGCCCAGCTAATGGACTGTAATTCAAAAAAAGAAGATCAAATGGACCGTAAATTCTACCCCGCAAAAAAAAAGACTGGAAATTCTGAAAAAATGGGTTGAATACGTGCCACATTTTTGGACGCTGAAATGTGGGCCAATAGACCGAAGCCAATGCAAGTCGTTGTCAACTTAGTCAACAAATGATTCTGACATCGTTAGCCGTTGGATTTACATCCAACGACCGGCATCCATCTTCAATCTCTCGTCTTCTTCCTCCAGCACCGCCGGGACCACCTGCTCACGCCTCCTGCTGCTAGCAGCTCACCTTAGCACGCTTCGCTGTGAAGCGCTACTCCACCATTGGCTGGGCCATCCCTCCACCCCTCCACACCTCCTGTTCTTCTCCACCGACTGCCGAACCACACCGCACCAGAACCAGTTAACCCTCGTACACCTCTCCGTCTGCGACTCCCTGCTAGCTGGGACCCACCATAGTGGGAGGCTGACTTGTTGGCCTACTAAGTTGACGAGGACGGAGTGCTTTGCCAACTTAGTCAATATGAACGATGCTAGCTCCAGTGACCGTATGATGTCCATCCAACGGCCGTAGTTCTTCTTCAACCTCTGGTCTTCTTGCTCCAGCCGCCCAAAGCAGCGCCGGTCGTGCCCCCTGCTCCTGCCTCTCGTGGACGGCTGTGCTGCCGCGGAGGCCTCACCGCCCCATACTACTCCCATCGCTGGCCAGGCCATCCCTCCACTCACTCACACCCCCTGTTATTCTACGGCGATGGCAGCCTCACACCGCAGCCGAACCAGTGAACCCTCGTACTCCTCTTTTCGTCGGCATCCACTACCGCGTCTTCCCCGGCTCCATCTCGTCCCCTTCCTAGGCCTCACCATCGTCCACCGCCTTGGTGCTCTCGGCGCGGCGTGGTCAATGTGGTCAACGACCGACTTCCATCGAAAGAGTACTGTAAGTGGAGAAGCTGACAGCTGGGTCCATGGCCATAGCTCAGTTTTTTTGTGATTTGCCAAGTAAGTCACTTTGTCAGGCCTGTTGGGCTGCAAATCTTTCAAGACGAGGAGAGCTTCATTCGGCTGGCCGAGAAAATGGCCTATCAGTAATGAGAAATGGGTTGTACATTTTTAAAACACAACAAACCGGCAATTAGTTTCAAATTTCATTTTTTTTCATGTTGAGATTTTAAATTGCATTGATTTTTATGCGTGGAAAATTTGTTGGATTTTATATTGATATACATTTATTTCTTAAATCAGTTTGAATGTGACTCGAAATTTCGGGATTAAAAACAGTTCGGACCGCACCGAAATATGCAAAATTACGTATAATATTTTAACTATGGCCACAATATGGGCTGTAATACTAACAAAAAGAATGGGCTCCAAAAAAACCTTAAGAATTAGCAAATAGGTTGTAAATTATTAGAAATAATGGCAGATGGGTTGTATGATGTTTTTCACAGATTTGAGGCTTTCCTAAAAAAAGGTTGACGCACAAGCAGTGACTAATGGATGTCCATCCAACGGCCGTCGTGCTTCTTCAAACTCTGCTCTTCCAACTCCAGTCGCTCAAACAAGCGCCGACGGGACTGCCTGCTCCCTCCTCCCCGCGGCCGGCTGTGCTGCCGCGTAGGCCTCACCGCCCCACCATACCTCCATCATTGGCCTAGCCATCCCTCTAATCACCCACACCTGCTGTTATTCTCCGGCGACGGCAGACGAACTAGTGAACCCTCGTACAGTCATACTCCCCTCCACGTGGGAAACAACTGTCGAGTCTTCCCTGCCTCCGTGTCGTTCCCTTCCTAGGCCTCGCCGTCGTCCACCGCCCTGGTGCTCTCAGCGCGGCCTAGTCAATATGGTCAATGACCCACATGCATCTGAAGTGGACTTTACATGGAGAGGCTGACAGCTGGGTCCACGGCCGCACGCAAGGAAATGCCTCCTTATTATGCGCAAAATAATGTTTCCTCCACCTGACATCTGGGATCCACCGAAAGGGCCTCTGTATTTCACGAAAAAAAAAACGTTACCACCGCTGACAGCTTGAACCACCAACTATATCTTCGCACGTAACGTAGTGCCTCCTTATTACGCACAAAAATGAATACTCCCCTTGCTAGCTGGGACCCAGTATAGTGGCAGGCTGACTTCTGGGCCTACTAAGTTGACGGGGATGGAGGGCTTTGTCAACTTAGTCAATACGCCTTATGTCCATCCAATGGCCGTAGTGCTTCTTCAACCTTTGGTCTTCTTGCTCCAGCCGCCCAAACCAGTGCCGGTCGTGCCTCGTGCTCCTACCTCCCTCTGTCCGGCTGCGATGCGACGGAGGCCTCACCGCCCCTTACTACTCCCACCGCTGGCCAGGCCATCCATGTACACACCCACACCCCTTGTTATTCTGCGGCGACGACAGCCTCACATCGCACCGAACCAGTGAACCCTCATACTCCTCTACGCGTAGGCATCCACTGCCGCGTCTTCCCTGGCTCCGCGTCGTCCCCTTCCTAGGCCTCGCCGTCGTCCACCACCCTGGTGCTCTCGGCGCGGCGTGGTCAACATGGTCAAGGAACGGCTTCCATCGAACGTGGACTGTACATGGAGAGGCTGACAGCTGGGTCCACGATGACACCAAGGAAGTGCCTCCTTATTACGCGGAAAATAATGATTCCTCCACCTGACAGCAGGGACCCACCGGACGGGCCACCGTATTTCGTGAAAAAAACGTTTCCCCCCAGACTACTGGGACCCAGCAGATGGGCCACTGTATTGCATGAAAAAACGTCCCCCCCGCTGTCAGCTCGGACCCACCAGAAGCGCCTCCCTATTAGACAAAAAAACCAATACTCCCCCTGCTGGTTGGGACCCACCTTGGTGGGAGGCTGACTTGTGAGCCTACTAAGTTGACGGGGATGGAGTGCTTTGTCAACTTAGTCAATATGAACGATTCTAGCTCCAGTGACCGTACGATGTCCATCCAACGGCTGTAGTGCTTCTTCAATCTCTGGTCTTATTGCTCCAACCGCCCAAAGTAGCGTCGGTCGTGCCGCATGCTCCTGCCTCCCGTGGCCGGCTGTGCTGCCGCGGAGGCCTCACCGTCCTCCTACTATTCCCACTGCTGGCCAAGCCATCCCTCTACTCACCCACACCCCTGTTATTCTGCGGTGACGGCAGCCTCACACCGCAGCGAACCAGTGAACCCTCGTACTCCTCAACGCGTGGGCATCCACTTCCGCGTCTTCCCCGGCTCCGTGTCGTCCCCTTCCTAGGCCTCGCCATCGTCCACCGCCCTGCTGCTCTCGGCGCGGCGTGGTCAATGTGGTCAAGGAACAGCTTCCATCGGACGTGGACTGTACATGGAGAGGCTGACAGCAGGGTCCGCGGTCGCAACAAGGAAGTGCCTCCTTATTACGCGCAAAATAATAATTCCTCCACTTGACAGCGGGGACCCACCGGACGGGCCACCGTATTATGAGAAAAAAACGTTTCCCCCCTGACTGATGGGACCCACCAGACGGGTCACCGTATTTCATGACAAATACATTCCCCCCGCTGTCAGCTCGGACCCATCGGAAGTGCCTCCTTATTACGCACTAAAAAAATGAATATTCCCCCTGCTAGTTGGGACCCACCTTGGTGGGTGGCTAACTTGTGGGCCTACTAAGTTGACGGGGACGGAGTGCTTTGTCATATTAGTCAATATGAACGATTCTATCTCCAGTGACCGTACGATGTCCATCCAACGGCCGCAGTGCTTCTTCAACCTCTGGTCTTCTTGCTCCAGCCACCCAAAGTAGCGCCGGTCGTGCCGAATGCTCCTGCCTCCCGTGGCCGGTTGTGCTGCCGCGGAGGCCTCACCGCCCCCTACTATTCCCACCGTTGGCCAGGCCCTGGGGGGACGGCATCCTCACACCGCAGCCGAACTAGTGAACCCTCGTACTGCTCTCCGCGCGGGCTTCCACTGCCGCGTCTTCCCCGGCTCCGCGTCGTCCCCTTCCTAGGCCTCGCCGTCGTCCACTGCCCTGGTGCTCTCGGCGCGGCGTGGTCAACGTGGTCAAGGAACGGCTTCCATCGGACGTGGAGTGTACGTGGAGAGGCTGACAGCTGGGTCCACGGCCGCAGCAAGGAAGTGCCTCCTTATTACGCGCAAAATAATTATTCCTCCATGTGACAGCGGGGACCCACCGGATGGGCCACCGTATTTTGCGAAAAAAAATTCCCCCCTGACTGCTGGGACCCACTGGACAGGTCACAATGTATTTCGCGAAAAAACATTGCCCCCGCTGTCAGCTCGGACCCACCGGAAGTGCCTCCTTATTACGCACAAAAAAATGAATACTCCCCCTGCTAGTTGGGACCCACCTTGGTGGGTGGCTGACTTGTGGGCCTACTAAGTTGACGGGGACGGAGTGCTTTGTCAACTTAGTCAATATGAACGATTCTAGCTCCAGTGATCGTATGATGTCCATCCAACGGCCGTAGTGTTTCTTCAACCTCTGGTCTTCTTGCTCCAGCCGCCCAAAGCAGCACCGGTCGTGCCGAATGCTCCTGCCTCCCGTGGTCGGCTGTGCGGCCGCGGAGGCCTCACCGCCCCTACTACTCCCACCGCTAGCCAGGCCCTGCGGCGACGGCAGCCTCACACCGCAGCCGAACTAGTGAACCCTCGTACTGATCTCCGCGCGGGCTTCCACTGCCGCGTCTTCCCCGGCTCCGCGTCGTCCCCTTCCTAGGCCTCGCCGTCGTCCACCGCCCTGGTGCTCTTGGTGCGGTGTGGTCAACATGGTCAAGGAACGGCTTCAAACGGACATGGACTGTACGTGGAGTGGCTTACAGCTGGGTCCACGGCCGCAGCAAGGAAGTGCCTCCTTATTATGTAACACCCCAAAAATTTAATTACTTTTTCATTAAATAAAAAATTTTCTAGAAACAAAAATTTTGATTTACAAAAAGATCTTTAGTGTTTTTAGAACCTTTTGTTTCTGTTTCTTCCCTCCATATAGAAAATTTTGCAGTACTTTTGTGGGCTCTGATAATCATCTGAAAACATTTCATTACTTGTTTAATAATAATAAGAATTATTTTCATAATAAAATTTTGCCATAGAAAATTCTTTTAATAGCTTTTTCTGTTCTTCATATGCTTCTTTTTGCACTACAGCTATTTTAAATAATTCTCTAAAAATTCCACCAAAATTTTGAGGAGTCATGTGATGCCTATGGATCACCTTTCTGCAAAAATCCTTTCCTTCCCTTTGAAATTTTTGAGTGAATCATCCTCTTTTCTATTTCTGCCCATTTTCTAGGTTTCTACTTCAACCCCAATTTTCCTTGCTCCAAAACTTTTGACACTTGGCCATCTTCTAGTTCCTCCTACCAAACCCTTAACTCCAGAAGATCAGCTCCAGATTCCTCTTTTTATTGCACCAAAACCATTCCCCAAGTTTCTGACCAGAACTGAAATCCTCCAAAACTTGCACTAGCAAGTATCTCCTTTTTCCAAACCAACTTCACTATCATCTCTCACACTTAATGAGACACCATTCTGCCAAATACCATTTTCATAGGAATAATCTAAATAGCCTTAGCATTTCATCGAGCACCTTGTGTACATAACAACAATTTTGCCTATCTCCAAACTACACTGCACTCTTGACCATCTGACCAAACCAACATGTCCACCAACCTTGCCTTGTAGAGTAGCCCCACCCTGCCAAGTCTTCCTTGCAGAAGATCCATCTAGATACTCCTGGCATTTCGTAGAGCACATTTCGTGCACGCCCAGAGCGCCCCGGAGCAGCTCTATTGCAGGCATCGGCACCGCACCGCGTGGCCTCCCTGCTACTCCTCCCGCACGCCAAACGCTACGTGGCGCTTCACTGGCAAGCCACCACCCCCGCCGACACCCTCCCTTGGCCGCTTGCGCCGGCCACCGCCGCACACCGCCACCGTTCCTCGCCGCCCGACGAAACCTTCTCCGCCACGCCACCTCCGAGACACGCGGCTCACCCTGAGTCAACCGGCCCCCCCCTGGCATTAATATGGACGGCCGCCGTCCCCACAGAACCCCGCCGCCCCCAACCACCTCGCCACCGGCCTCAGCAGCGCCATCAATGGCCGCCACCTCTGTCCGCCCATGGACGGCGCCGCCCGGGGCACCTGGCTCCCTTCCGAGGCCGCCAGCACGACCCCGCCTCTAATTCGCACGGACCCCGCCCTCACCTAACCGCGTCGGCCACGCCTACTCGCCACCGTCCACGTTTTTCCATTAATGGCCATCCGCCGTGTCCGCTCTCTGGAAGCCACGGGAACCGACGTTCCCGTGCTATATAAAGCCGCCCCGGCTCCCCTCGATCGAAAGAAAAACATCGTCCCCCTCCCTCAATGATCTTCCCCGAGCAGTAGAACGACCGGGAGAGGTCGTCTTCCCCGTCTCCGGCATACTCTGCCGCCGCCCTTTCCACGAAGCTCCCCACCATTCCAGTACCTCCCCCTCTCCACTCTTCCACCAATAACCTACTGGAGTCCCCGCTGATCGATTCCCCCTCCCAATTCTGCTCGGGAGCCATCGTGAACCAAGCCCCCATCTCGTCCGACGCCGCCGTCCGCCGGGAGCAACATCACCGGCGACACCGTTCCTCTCTCCGATCATGGCGGGTACCGGAAGGACCGCCGTGACTCCCTGGTCACATCGGTGGTCTCAGATCGCCGAACGGTGCCGCCGTTCGCCGGCAATCGTCGCCGGAGTTCCGCCCCGTTCTGACGCCAGGGAGAAGAGCGGGGTGGACCGTGGTCAAACCTGACCAGTGGGCCAGGCGGGCCCACTGTCAGTGACCCACATCCTCGCCACGTCGTCTCCCACACTGCCGAAGCAGCTGGGCTCGGCCCAGTGACGCCGTCCGGCTATACAGCGCTCAGGCGCACTTCTGCCTTTTTCCTATTTTCCTTTTCCAGCAATTTTCAAATAACTCTACCGAATTTATTTCAAAACCAAATTTTATGATTCAAATTTCTGTAGGTTTCTAAAATCATGCTCTGTGTATTTAAATTAGGTGAACATTTTTCTATATATAGTTTCTGTTTAATCATTTAAACATTTCTTTTAATCATATATTCCAACTTAGTAATTCCATGAGTAATTCAAATGTGCTCTAAATAAACTATTTCTTTTTCTGTTATTTCTTAAACATTCCCTAGTTTATTTTAGTATTTATTTCAAAAATATTTGAAATACTTTTTAGTGTTGTTTTTGAATTATGTGGTGATTTAGATATTTTTGAAAATAGGAAATGGAGGGAAGATGTTTACTCCAAAAACCTTGGAGTGCACCCCATATTTTTGCATACTCAAAGCAAGCATCTTGAACACTTGATATGATGATTGCATAGTGAATTATTTGCTAGGATAGTTTAAGCTTGACTATGTTGAATTCAGATTTAACTTGCATATAGTTAATAGAGCATGCATGGTCATGATTATATTTTCTCTCGCATGCATTCCCTTCAAATTTGCAACATACATAAGTTGTGAGCATCTAGAAGGGTGCTCCTATTTTGGACGTGCCGGTGGGCACGGGCCATTTTTGACACGGTGGTGTCACGAGACATATGTGAAAGCAGGCAAGGGTTGTGGCCCTGTCCTGGTGATATGACTGAAAGAATACTTTGTTGTGCTAACCCCTGCAGGAAACATAAGCCTCCTGAGTCGACCGTAGATCGAGTCTTGTTCCGGTAACCCACATACTTGAATCGTGCTGCCACTTGTCCCTGCCACGGGTAGGGTATGGTTTAGTAAGTTGTTAACCCCTTTCCGTGCACACACCGTACAGAGGGCCACGATGAGGGTTTTCCACGACGGTGGACTAAATCCTGTCATCAGGTCAGGGGGCATGGGTGTTTCCGGCTGTTGTGATGCCGAGAGGGAGTGTACCCTTGTAATCCGTGCGTATGAATAGTGATCCCATGCTCATGGAGGTTGTAGCCTCTCCGACTTAGAGTTTTACTTAACTGTTGTTTTGGGTGATTCCCGGCAGCAGAAAAGTTAAGCTGGTGTGTGCTGGTTAGGTGTGTTTTCATCCCAAAGACCGTAATGGGAATTAGTCAGTGTCACGATACTGACTAAAGAAATCCTATACTTGTGGGTAAAGAATACACCCTCTGCAGAGTCATATCTATTCGAATAGCCGTGTCCGCGGTTAAGGACTACAGTCTGGGTTGGTCAAGTGTCGGTCTTAGAGTCGGTCTCCGGAGGAAAATAATTCAGTGAGCCTGATTAATTTTGCAGGATGAGTATTACTGCTATTGATGTTATCATGAATATTATTGGTGCTATAATTTTGATTATGGACTAACCCGTTGCTCTTATTTTAATTTCCAGAATGTCTCAGGGGCTGGCTAGTCTACCCCGGACATTCGTTTTTATTTTCAAGTCCTTTTGTGGCGTCCCTCGAGTGTCAGGCGGTTTATCACGCCACTACTCTTGTGGATACCCGACTGGCATTTCGTTTCAAGTCCTTTCGTGGCGTCGCCTGAGTTCTCGGATGGTATCGTCCGATTTCTCTTATAGACACCCGACTGGCATTTCTTCTTAAGACCGATCGTGGTGTCACTTGACATCCGACCGGCATTTCTTTTATATTTTATTGATACTAATATTTATTTTCTTGCACTAACCATTAATCACCATGCCATGTTTTAATTCCTGTCAGCATGCATTTAATATAAGTCCACCATGAGCATATGCATATATTTTAATTCATCATGACCGTATAATTGTTTGCTGCTTTTGTTATATCTTTTGTCCATGATGTTTGCGAGTACATTCAAACGTACTCACAGGCTTGTCCTTGGCTATTTACTTGGCCAGGTTAGGGGTTCTACAAGGAGTACCACAGTGACGTCCGTGCGAAGCCTAGGAGTACAGCCACGCGAGATAGGAGTTATCCGGGTCAGCTGTTCCTGTGGGAAGGGAACCCCATCGATGTGGAGAAGCCACAAGCCAATTCCTTCATCCACCACCGGAGTCATTGTTGCATCAGTAGACCTTTATGGTCTTGTATCAAATTCTTGTAAATGCTTGGTAATCTGTAACAAGGATGTGTCCACCAGTAACAGTAATCCTGGGCTGGTGATGACACTAGGGGTTAATTTCTGGAATATTGTGTTCCCGAAATTCGGCCCCGATAGACTTGGTATCAGAGCCATGCTGACCATTGGCTAATCCTATCTTAGCCTGGTCACTATCCCTAGGTTTCCACACCATCCATAACTTTTCCTGTCCACAGACGAGCCTATCTCATCCGATAAGCCTACACACTGGCCAGCCGACAACTTTTGATAGTTGGTGCCAAACCTAGCAGTCGACCTATAAGGCATGTGCCTGCGGCCGATATCTGAGTCGTCCCATCCACAAGCATGTGACGGAGGACTCTGCTACCTATAAAGGAAGCCCTGCTCCAACCCAGCTGCTATCACCCTCTGAGCACCGTGTCCATTACTCCCACACATCTTGTTTTCACCAGAATCTACCTATCTGATATTTTATGTATCAGGGTGATTTGCCCACACTTAGAGGAGAAGTTTCTTAAGGACCTTCCTCACAAGACTTTTCCCACCATAGATTCAAGTCGCGTGCCATCACAGCATCCCGCACAAGACCACACCTGCTCTGCTAGCTGCACTAAGTGCAACTCACACACACACACACACAGTCAGCACCTAATACATCGACTCGATCACTCTCGTCAGACCAGAGAAGAAAAACTCGTGGGTTTTCACAGAGCACACACACTCTCTCTCGCACCAGACACTGCTACCTAGTCCCGATGATCACCACCGCCTCGGAGAACCACCACCCGAGCAGCAGCATCACGGCGATCGTCGAAGATCATCGCACACAGTAGAAGCGAGGAGCCGATCAATGCTGCCAGCATGCCGGCCAGAAGGATCGTGATCAGCTCCGAACCCACGTCCTCCATTGATGCCTCGTCTCGAGCTCTTTCAGCCAGAAGGAGAAGGAGAAGAAGGAAGAGAAGTGAGGTGAAGTGCGAGGCAGGAGAAGAAACCGTGGCCGTTTTATAACCCGAGCTCGGTGCACGGTGAGCGTAGTCCACCAGCGCCGCTCGTCGCTCGATCGCCGGTGTTCGGAGACGAATCCGCGAGCAGTACCGACAGGGCACTGGCCCGCGAGGTGAGTGCACGCTGCCAAGGACAGCACACCGCACACTACCACGGTACGACCCTAGATACCCTACGCGCTAGACGCCAGAGCAGCAGATAGTGCGGTGAGCACGCGCGGGAGAGGGAAAAAGAAGAAGAGCCGGAGGAAGAAGAAGGCGAAGAGACTGACAGTGGGTCCTGGACCCACCTGTCAGCCAAAGAGAGCACTGTGCGCTGGAGTACGGCGAGCAAATTTGGAGTTAGAAATTGTACTTTCTCCAAATTTGTCGTAACAGCACACTGTGGTTGCACCTTTTATCAGTAGCCTTACGTCAACAGTGCAGAGCTAGGTTTTAGAATTGTTTGTTTGTGCTCAGCAGAATCTCCTCGGAAAGGGTGGGCTAAATTTTTAATAGCTACCCTAACAAATCTCGAGGACGAGATTTTTCTTAAGGGGGTTAGAGTTTGTAACACCCCAAAAATTTAATTACTTTTTCATTAAATAAAAAATTTTCTAGAAACAAAAATTTTGATTTACAAAAAGATCTTTAGTGTTTTTAGAACCTTTTGTTTCTGTTTCTTCCCTCCATATAGAAACTTTTGCAGTACTTTTGTGGGCTCTGATAATCATCTGAAAACATTTCATTACTTGTTTAATAATAATAAGAATTATTTTCATAATAAAATTTTGCCATAGAAAATTCTTTTAATAGCTTTTTCTGTTCTTCATATGCTTCTTTTTGCACTACAGCTATTTTAAATAATTCTCTAAAAATTCCACCAAAATTTTGAGGAGTCATGTGATGCCTATGGATCACCTTTCTGCAAAAATCCTTTCCTTCCCTTTGAAATTTTTGAGTGAATCATCCTCTTTTCTATTTCTGCCCATTTTCTAGGTTTCTACTGCAACCCCAATTTTCCTTGCTCCAAAACTTTTGACACTTGGCCATCTTCTAGTTCCTCCTACCAAACCCTTAACTCCAGAAGATCAGCTCCAGATTCCTCTTTTTATTGCACCAAAAACATTCCCCAAGTTTCTGACCAGAACTGAAATCCTCCAAAACTTGCACTAGCAAGTATCTCCTTTTTCCAAACCAACTTCACTATCATCTCTCACACTTAATGAGACACCATTCTGCAAAATACCATTTTCATAGGAATAATCTAAATAGCCTTAGCATTTCATCGAGCACCTTGTGTACATAACAACAATTTTGCCTATCTCCAAACTACACTGCACTCTTGACCATCTGACCAAACCAACATGTCCACCAACCTTGCCTTGTAGAGTAGCCCCACCCTGCCAAGTCTTCCTTGCAGAAGATCCATCTAGATACTCCTGGCATTTCGTAGAGCACATTTCGTGCACGCCCAGAGCGCCCCGGAGCACCTCTATTGCAGGCATCGGCACCGCACCGCGTGGCCTCCCTGCTACTCCTCCCGCACGCCAAACGCTACGTGGCGCTTCACTGGCAAGCCACCACCCCCGCCGACACCCTCCCTTGGCCGCTTGCGCCGGCCACCGCCGCACACCGCCACCGTTCCTCGCCGCCCGACGAAACCTTCTCCGCCACGCCACCTCCGAGACACGCGGCTCACCCTGAGTCAACCGGCCCCCCTGGCATTAATATGGACGGCCGCCGTCCCCACAGAACCCCGCCGCCCCCAACCACCTCGCCACCGGCCTCAGCAGCGCCATCAATGGCCGCCACCTCTGTCCGCCCGTGGACGGCGCCGCCCGGGGCACCTGGCTCCCTTCCGAGGCCGCCAGCACGACCCCGCCTCTAATTCGCACGGACCCCGCCCTCACCTAACCGCGCCGGCCACGCCTACTCGCCACCGTCCGCGTTTTTCCATTAATGGCCATCCGCCGTGTCCGCTCTCTGGAAGCCACGGGAACCGACGTTCCCGTGCTATATAAAGCTGCCCCGGCTCCCCTCGATCGAAAGAAAAACATCGTCCCCCTCCCTCAATGATCTTCCCCGAGCAGTAGAACGACCGGGAGAGGTCGTCTTCCCCGTCTCCGGCATACTCTGCCGCCGCCCTTTCCACGAAGCTCCCCACCATTCCAGTACCTCCCCCTCTCCACTCTTCCACCAATAACCTACTGGAGTCCCCGCTGATCGATTCCCCCTCCCAATTCTGCTCGGGAGCCACCGTGAACCAAGCCCCCATCTCGTCCGACGCCGCCGTCCGCCGGGAGCAACATCACCGGCGACACCGTTCCTCTCTCCGATCATGGCGGGTACCGAAAGGACCGCCGTGACTCCCTGGTCACACCGGTGGTCTCAGATCGCCGAACGGTGCCGCCGTTCGCCGGCAATCGTCGCCGGAGTTCCGCCCCGTTCTGTCGCCAGGGAGAAGAGCGGGGTGGACCGTGGTCAAACCTGACCAGTGGGCCAGGCGGGCCCACTGTCAGTGACCCACATCCTCGCCACGTCGTCTCCCACACTGCCGAAGCAGCTGGGCTCGGCCCAGTGACGCCGTCCGGCTATACAGCGCTCAGGCGCACTTCTGCCTTTTTCCTATTTTCCTTTTCCAGCAATTTTCAAATAACTCTACCGAATTTATTTCAAAACCAAATTTTATGATTCAAATTTCTGTAGGTTTCTAAAATCATGCTCTGTGTATTTAAATTAGGTGAACATTTTTCTATATATAGTTTCTGTTTAATCATTTAAACATTTCTTTTAATCATATATTCCAACTTAGTAATTCCATGAGTAATTCAAATGTGCTCTAAATAAACTATTTCTTTTTCTGTTATTTCTTAAACATTCCCTAGTTTATTTTAGTATTTATTTCAAAAATATTTGAAATACTTTTTAGTGTTGTTTTTGAATTATGTGGTGATTTAGATATTTTTGAAAATAGGAAATGGAGGGAAGATGTTTACTCCAAAAACCTTGGAGTGCACCCCATATTTTTGCATACTCAAAGCAAGCATCTTGAACACTTGATATGATGATTGCATAGTGAATTATTTGCTAGGATAGTTTAAGCTTGACTATGTTGAATTCAGATTTAACTTGCATATAGTTAATAGAGCATGCATGGTCATGATTATATTTTCTCTCGCATGCATTCCCTTCAAATTTGCAACATACATAAGTTGTGAGCATCTAGAAGGGTGCTCCTATTTTGGACGTGCCGGTGGGCACGGGCCATTTTTGACACGGTGGTGTCACGAGACATATGTGAAAGCAGGCAAGGGTTGTGGCCCTGTCCTGGTGATATGACTGAAAGAATACCTTGTTGTGCTAACCCCTGCAGGAAACATAAGCCTCCTGAGTCGACCGTAGATCGAGTCTTGTTCCGGTAACCCACATACTTGAATCGTGCTGCCACTTGTCCCTGCCACGGGTAGGGTATGGTTTAGTAAGTTGTTAACCCCTTTCCGTGCACACACCGTACAGAGGGCCACGATGAGGGTTTTCCACGACGGTGGACTAAATCCTGTCATCAGGTCAGGGGGCATGGGTGTTTCCGGCTGTTGTGATGCCGAGAGGGAGTGTACCCTTGTAATCCGCGCGTATGAATAGTGATCCCATTCTCATGGAGGTTGTAGCCTCTCCGACTTAGAGTTTTACTTAACTGTTGTTTTGGGTGATTCCCGGCAGCAGAAAAGTTAAGCTGGTGTGTGCTGGTTAGGTGTGTTTTCATCCCAAAGACCGTAATGGGAATTAGTCAGTGTCACGATACTGACTAAAGAAATCCTATACTTGTGGGTAAAGAGTACACCCTCTGCAGAGTCATATCTATTCGAATAGCCGTGTCCGCGGTTAAGGACTACAGTCTGGGTTGGTCAAGTGTCGGTCTTAGAGTCGGTCTCCGGAGGAAAATAATTCAGTGAGCCTGATTAATTTTGCAGGATGAGTATTACTGCTATTGATGTTATCATGAATATTATTGGTGCTATAATTTTGATTATGGACTAACCCGTTGCTCTTATTTTAATTTCCAGAATGTCTCAGGGGCTGGCTAGTCTACCCCGGACATTCGTTTTTATTTTCAAGTCCTTTTGTGGCGTCCCTCGAGTGTCAGGCGGTTTATCACGCCACTACTCTTGTGGATACCCGACTGGCATTTCGTTTCAAGTCCTTTCGTGGCGTCGCCTGAGTTCTCGGATGGTATCGTCCGATTTCTCTTATAGACACCCGACTGGCATTTCTTCTTAAGACCGATCGTGGTGTCACTTGACATCCGACCGGCATTTCTTTTATATTTTATTGATACTAATATTTATTTTCTTGCACTAACCATTAATCACCATGCCATGTTTTAATTCCTGTCAGCATGCATTTAATATAAGTCCACCATGAGCATATGCATATATTTTAATTCATCATGACCGTATAATTGTTTGCTGCTTTTGTTATATCTTTTGTCCATGATGTTTGCGAGTACATTCAAACGTACTCACAGGCTTGTCCCTGGCTATTTACTTGGCCAGGTTAGGGGTTCTACAAGGAGTACCACAGTGACGTCCGTGCGAAGCCTAGGAGTACAGCCACGCGAGATAGGAGTTATCCGGGTCAGCTGTTCCTGTGGGAAGGGAACCCCATCGATGTGGAGAAGCCACAAGCCAATTCCTTCATCCACCACCGGAGTCATTGTTGCATCAGTAGACCTTTATGGTCTTGTATCAAATTCTTGTAAATGCTTGGTAATCTGTAACAAGGATGTGTCCACCAGTAACAGTAATCCTGGGCTGGTGATGACACTAGGGGTTAATTTCTGGAATATTGTGTTCCCGAAATCCGGCCCCGACATATTACGTGCAAAATAATTATTCCTCCACCTGACATCTGGAACCCACCGGATGGGCCATCGTATTTCGCGAAAAAAACATTTCCCCATGACTGCTGGGCCCACCAGCTACATTTTCGTACGCAAGGAAGTGCGTGTGGGCAAAAAAATGATTCGCCCCCCTGACTACTGGGACCCACCAGCTACATCTTCGCACGCAAGGAAGTGCGTCTGGGCAAAAAAAATGATTCGCCCCCCTGACTGCTGGGACCCACCAGCTACATGTTCGCAGGCAAGGAAGTGCCTGACAGTCGGGACCCACCTGGTCGAAGCGTACGTAGCGTTGTCACTCTGGTCGCGAACGTGTATGTACATACTGGTCGATGTAGAGGCGCGCACGTGTCATAGTAGAGACGCGCACGTAGCATGTACACGTACGTACATCGGCAAGTGTGCAAGAAAGAAACTACGTCCACGTACGTACATACGGGCAGGGTCTCGAACGCCTACTCGCGCATACGTACGGCCAGGGCTCATGTACATGGTTGGGTCGGAACGGAGAAATAGCGTCGACGTCATGTTCATGGGGAGCCAACCGGCTGGGTCGGAACGGAATGCGTCGTCGTATTGATCGGGAGGGTTTGGATGGAACAGCCGATGGAAACGAGGTCTGGCGTACCGCAGAAGGGAGGAAACGGCCTTGTGTTCGACCGGCCATGTTCGAAACGGGATCTTGTTCATCGGGAGGGGTCTGGCGTAACGCAAAACGGAGGAAACGGACCTCCTACGGTCGAAACGGGGGTCCTATTGATCGGGAGGGGCATGGCATACATCAAAATGGAGGAAACGGACTTGTGTTGGAGCGCTACGATCGAAACGGGGGTCCTGTTCATCGGGAGGGGTGTGGTGTATCGCAAAACAGAGGAAACGGACTTGTGTTGGAGCGCTACGGTCGAAACGGGGGTCTTGTTCATTGGGAGGGGTGTGGCGTACCGCAAAACGGGACTCCACAGGATACTGTTAATCACCACCGTCGACCCCCTCCAGCCTCCACGGGCTACTGTTCATCCACCGTCGACCTCCTCCAGCCTCTACCTGCGACTGTTCAGCCTCCACCGTGCGCTACTACACCTGTTACTGTTCAACTAGCCCTCTCCATGGACTCCAGTTTTACCACCCCCTCCATGGGCTGCTGTTCATCCAGTCCTCCACCGTCTACTGTTCATGCAGCCGTCCATGGGGTGGTCCTATTCATGCAACCCTCCATGGGGTCCTGTTCATGCAGAGGCAACACCACGGGGTCCTGTTCAGCTACCCCCACCGGGAACTGTTCATCCAAACCCCTCGGCAACGCTCACTGTTCATGCAGAGGCAGCATCGATCGGCTTCAGTTAGCAGCAGTAGCAAAGGAATCGCTCGATCGGGTTCAATTAACAGTCATCGATCGATCGCTCGGGTTCAGTAACGCGTAGCCTGCAGTGCAATCGCTAGGTTTCAGTTACAGCCCAACGCCTCACACCCACGCGCGTGCATGTATGAGAGAAACGTGCATCGCTCGGCCCCGACCACCCACCGTAACCGGGAACACCCCGATATTTTCCTCGCCCTCGCTTCTACCACGCTTTTTTCTGTCATGGACGGCCCAAAGAATGTCATGCAGCTATGTCTCCAGCCCGCCCAGGACAAAAAGCCCATTTTCTGTCATGATTTTTTGTCATAGAAGTAGGACCCCACCACATCTATGATGATACCGTGTTTTGTCACAATTATTGTCATAGAAGTGTCATAAATATGATAGAAAAAAAGTTTCGTTCGGACCAAAATGTCACGGATGTGTCTTTTTTTTATAGTGGAAGCAGCGCCTCGGTGTTTATCTTAGGGGCGTGTGGGGCCTAGAGCTACTGGCGCCCGATCTGGAGGTCGGCCGGGATTAAAGGGATGGCCTGGGGGCACTGCCAAGCACGACGGTGGTGTGAGCTCGTGGGGAGGGCGAGGCGGCGGAGGCCGGGGTCTGGGCCGGTGGTCGCTAGCGGTTCGACAAAGATCGTCAACAGTAACTAGCGGGAGGTAGACGAAGGCCATCTGCCCGTTCCTTATAGATCAGACGGTTCATTAAAAAAAATCGATTGACCTATTTATTTTCAGTCGACTGCTATCTTGATATGACCACATGTGGTGGTGTGCTGGAGGAGTACCTGCATTTCCCGTGCTCATATATTACAAAATCATACGGAGTAGAATCTAATTTTGTTTGCCATGCAATGTTGTAGAGCTATCATATGTCTCCTATCATTTATTTTTCAGCCACCTGCTATCTGCTACTTTTACAGTGCACTAGTTCTGCACACACTTCACCCATACTCTCACTATTGTGTTTTTATACAAGGGTATTTCAGACTCTGCAGCTATGAGAGAAGCAAAAAAGAAAAGAGAGAAGTTGCTCCAGCGTCGTATGCGGATAGGCCAGACACGTTTAAGCCTTATAATTGGTGTAGTGTCAGCAGATGGAGACGGTAAACGTAGCTCTGAAGTTGATGACCTCGCTCGCAATGAACCACCCTCCCAAGTGCTTGCTTTAACTTTGTGGTGTCCTATGTGGTTGTATATTCCATATGGTGTCTAGCTTGTATTCGAAAGGCCGAAGTCGGTCTTTATTAAGATAAGGAAAGATATTTTTTCATGAACCACCATCCCGTGAGCACCAGAAGACAAATAGGTAGTCAGGTGATAACCCACAAGTGTAGGGGATCGCAACAGTTTTTGAGGGTAAAGTATTCAACCCAAATTTGTTGATTCGACACAAGGGGAGCCAAATAATACTCTTAAGTATTAGCAGCTGAGTTGTCAATTCAACCACACCTGGAAACTTAGTATCTGCAGCAAGGTAGTTTAGTAGGAAGGTAATATGGAAATAGTGGTAACAACAATAAAAGTAACGATAGTGTTTTTGTAGTTTTTGTAACAGTAGCAGCGGATAAGTAAATAAGCAACAGGCAATATGTGAAAAGCTCGTAGGAATTGGATCGGTGATGGAGAATTATATCGAATGCGATTCCTCATGTAAAAGTTATAACCTAGGGTGACACAGAATTAGCACCAGTTCATCAATGTAATGTAGGCATGTATTCCGAATATAGTCATACGTGCTTATGGAAAATAACTTGCATGCCATCTTTTGTCCTACCCTCCCGTGGCAGCATGGTCCTAGTGGAAACTAAGGGATATTAAGGCCTCCTTTTAATAGAGTACCGGACCAAAGCATTAACACATAGTCAATACATGAACTCCTCAAACTACGATCATCACAGGGAGTGGTCCCCATTGTTGTCACTTCGGGGTTGCCGGATCATAACACATAGTAGGTGACTAATGACCTGCAAGATAGGATCAAGAACACACATATATTCATGAAAACATAATAGGTTCAGATCTAAAATCATGGCACTCGGGCCCTAGTGACAAGCATTAAGCATAGCAAAGTCATAGCAACATCAATCTTAGAACATAGTGGATACTAGGGATCAAACCCTAACAAAACTGACTCGATTACATGATAAATCTCATCCAACCCATCACCGTCCAGCAGGCCTATGATGGTATTACTCACGCACGGCGGTGAGCATCATGGAATTGGTGATGGAGGAAGGTTGATGATGATGATGGTGACGATCTCCCCTCTCCGGGCCCCGAACGAACTCCAGATCAGCCCTCCCGACAGAGATTAGGGCTTGGAGGCGGCTCCGTATCGTAAAACACGATAATTATTCCTCTCTGATTTTTCTCTCCTCGAAAGTGAATGTATGGAGTCCGGGGGTACGTCGGCGGAGCAACAGGGGGGCCACGAGGAAGGGGGCATGCCCAGGGGGAGGGGGTGCGCCCCCACCCTCGTGGACAGGGTGTGGGCCCCCTGGCTTGGATCTTTCCGCATATATTTTTTATATTTTCCAAAATAATTCTCCGTTGATTTTCAGGTCATTCCGACAACTTTTATTTCTGCACAAAAATAACACCATGGCATTCTGCTGAAAACACCATGGCATTCTGCTGAAAACAAGGGCAAAAGTGTTTGGAAAAGTAGATACGTTGGAGATGTATCAACTCCCCCAAGCTTAAACCTTTGGTTTTCCTCAAGCAATTCAGTTGATAAACTAAAAGTGATAAAGAAAAACTTTGACAAACTCTGTTTGCTCTTGTTGTTGTAAATATGTAAAGCCAGCATTCAGGTTTTCAGCAAACATCATGCACTAACCACATTCACAATAACTTTCAGGTCTCATGTCTACTCATATCAATGGCATAATCAACTAGCGAGCAATAATAATAAACCTCGGATGACAACACTTTCTCAAAACAATCATAATATGATATAACAAGATGGTATCTCGCTAGCCCTTTCTGAGACCGCAAAACATAAATGCAGAGCGCCTTTAAGGATCAAGGACTGACTAGACATTGTAATTCATGGTAAAAGAGATCCAGATGATCATACTCAATGCAAATTAATAGCAATACATGCAAATGACAGAGGTGCTCTCCAACTGGTGCTCTTTTATAAGAGGATGATGACTCAGCATAAAAGTAAATAGATAGGCCCTTCGCAGAGGGAAGCAGGGATTTGTAGAGGTGCGAGAGCCCGATTTTTAAATAGAGATGAATAATATTTTGAGCGGTATACTCTCATTGTCAACATAACAACCAAGAATCTCGATATCTTCCATGCTACACACATTATAGGCGGTTCCCAAATAGAATGGTAAAGTTTATACTCCCCCAACCACCAACAAGCACACTCCACGGCTAGCCCGAAACAACGGGTACCGTCCAAACCAGCAACAACACTGGGAGAGTTTTGTTTAATTATTATTATTTGAGCATGGGACTGGGCATCCCGGTTACCAGCCATTTTCTCATGAATGATGAGCAGCGTACACTCATCGTGAGAATAACCCACCTAGCACGGAAGATATAGACAGCCCTAGTTGATACATGAGCTGTTCGAGCATACAAAACAGAATTTCATTTGAAGGTTTAGAGTTTGGCACATTAAATTTACTTGGAACGGCAGGTAGATACCGCATATAGGAAGGTATGGTGGACTCATATGGAATAACTTTGGGGTTTATGGAAGTGGATGCACAAGCAGTATTCTTGCTTAGTACAGGTGAAGGCTAGAAAGAGACTGGGAAGCGACCAGCTAGAGAGCGACAATGGTCATGAACATGCATTAAAATTAATCAACAATGAATGCAAGCATGAGTAGGATATAAATCACCATGAACATAAATATCATGGAGGCTATGTTGATTTTGTTTCAACTACATGCGTGAACATGTGCCAAGTCAAACCACTTGAATCGTTCAAAGGAGGATACCACCCTATCATACCACATCACAACCATTTTAATATCATGTTGGCACGCAAGATAGACCATTATAAACTCCTAGCTAATTAAGCATGTCATAAGCAGCTATGGTCTCTAATTGTCATTGCAAGCATGTTTCATTCATAACAAGCTGAATCAGGAACGATGAACTATCATATTTACAAAAACAAGAGAGGTCGAGTTCATACCAGCTTTTCTCATCTCAATAAATTCATCATATATCGTCATTATTGCCTTTCACTCGCACGACCGAACGGTGTGGATAATAATAATAGTGCACGTGCATTGGAATAAGCTGGAATCTGCGAGCATTTAATACAAGAGAGAAGGCAAAGTAATATGGCTCAAGGTTAATTCAACAATAAAGCATATGAGAGCCAGTAAACATTTTCAACATGGTCTTCCACTCTTGACCCCCAAAGAAACAAAAGAAACTATTTACACGGGAAAGCTCCCAACAAGTAAAAGAAGAACGAGAAATCTTTTTGGGTTTTCTTTCAATTACTACTACTACAGGCATGGAAAGTAAACTAGCTAAAAGCTACAGCTAATTTTGTTTTTCCTAAGGTTTTACTAGCACACAAGAAAAATACTAAGAAAAGAATTGAAACTAGCATGGATAGTACAATGAAAGAGTGTGAGCACCGACTACTGGAATAAGTGTGTGATCATGAATGTAATGTCGGTGAGAAACACGTACTCACCCAAGCTTAGGCTTTTGGGCTAAGTTGGCCTATGGCCACGGATCGAAGCTGCTTTCTCTGGTGTACTGAGAGGCATCCTCTGGGTGCCACTGGTTGGCCATCTCATCCGGATCCCACCCATAAACAGACTGCCGGTAAGGATCAAGTGGTGGCTCCGGCTCCGGCTCTGAAGCTTGTGCCTGGCTCTAGTACTTGTAGAAGGCATCTGACAAAATGAGGTATATGCCTGAAAACAGATCAAACAGAGATGGTGCAGGCAGGGTAATAATCTCACAATATTTTTCATCAAACCTCAATTTATACTTAAGCAACTTCTCCTTGTCTTTAACAATAAAATCATGTGCTATCATACTCTTATAATCTAGATAAATAGGGGCCAACAATTTTTCTTCCTTCTCTGATGCCTAATAGGTATTCTAAAGTGTTCAGCAAGGCGAGAAGCAAAGATGCCTCCAAAAACGGGGCCTTTTGTGCGGTTCAAACTTAATCGTTTAGCAACGACGGCACCCAAACTAAAGGTTGTGTCTTGAAACAAAGCATGGCGCAAAATGACAATATCAGGGGCCCTAAGATTCCCACTGTTCCCGCGACCAATTAAACATCTACTAGCAAATATAGCAAAGTAGCGTAGAATAGGAAAATGTATACTAGTAATTCATGCCCCTGAAACTTGCCTAGTTTCCCCTACATCTATCATGTTAATAAACCCTTCAACATCTTTACGACGTGGTTCTTCAAGACTACCAGCGAAGGGTATCTTGCATACTTCACAAAATTCAAAGAATGACATCTCCTTAACCTCATCATATAAACGAAACTCCACTGAAGGTGGTGATTTCTTAACATGAAAATGAAAGTTTTGCGTGAATATATTAGTAAGTAAGAGATACTGTTCACTCTGGTCGTCGAGGAAGTCGGTGAGGCCTGCATTGTTCGCTAAATAATAAAAGTCTCCATAAATCTCGGCGGCTTCCAAGAACTCATTACAAGGCCATTCACACGGCCGAACTTCCGCGGTGCGAGGAAGATTATATTTGGGCTTCTTATTTTCTTCCTTCTTCTTATCCTCTGAACTTTTACTGGAGGAACCTCTCAACAATCTCTTTATCATTTTCCTCCTCTGAAAATTTCTGAAACTTTGAGTAAGTCAAAATAAAAATGAACCAAACTCAACAAGATTGATAGCAACAACTCCTACAAGTGCCTAGAGACTATATCATGCATTAGAACTACTTGGGACCAAAGAAATTTGACATGAAATCTCAAGAACAAGGTCACCACGGCAGCAAAAATTTGCGATAAATAAAGTACTAGAACAAAAACTAATTGGACCAATGGAGGAGTCACATACCAAGGAACAATCTCCCCAAACAGTTTTGTGAATGGAGCTTTGAGCAAGGAGATCGAAAATGGCAGCAAGATGAGCTAGAACTCGTGCTTGAGCTGGATAGTGATTTTTTGGGAGGAAGAAGGAGTGTGTGGGTGCAGGGATAAGTGGAGGGGGGGGGCACATGGGGCCCATGAGGCAGGGGAGCGCACCCAGGGGGAGGGGGCGCGCCCTGGACCCTCGTGGCCAGGTGCTAGCTCCCCTCGCTATGTTTTCTTTGCCAAACATTCTCAAATATTCTAGAAAAAATCATATTTCCTTTCCAGGGCATTTGGAGACCTTTTATTTTCGGGGTATTCCTTTATTGCATGGATAAGTCTGGAAACAGACAAAAAATACTATTTTTGCTTTATTTAATCTAATTAACAGAAAGTAAAAGGAGGGTATAGAAAGTTGTGCTATCTAGATTCACCTATCGCATGTTCGTCAAAAGGAATCCATTAACAAGGTTGATCAAGTCTTGTTAATAAAATCTTTTCGAATAACATGAAACCGGAGAATTTCCGAATAATACTAGGTTACCTCAATGGGGATATGTATGTCCCCAACAATAAGAATATCATATGTCTTCTTGACAGTAGGAAGAGGAAATTCAAAACCTCCAATAGCAATAGTTGAAATTTTTCCAATAGAATTGATACTGTGGACCTGAGGTTGTTTCCTCGGAAAGTGTACTGTATGCTCATTACCATTAACGTGAAAAGTGACATTGCCTTTGTTGCAATCAATAACAGCCCCTGCAGTATTCACAAAGGGTCTACCAAGGATAATAGACATACTATCGTCCTCGGGAATATCAAGGATAACAAAGTCCGTTAGAATAGTAACATTTGCAACTACAACAGACACATCCTCACAAATACCAACAGGTATAGCAGTTGATTTATCGGCCATTTGCACAGATATTTCAGTAGGTGTCAACTTACTCAAGTCAAGTCTACGATATAAAGAGAGAGGCATAACACTAACACCGGCTCCAAGATCACATAAACCAGTTGTAACATAGTTCCCTTTGATGGAGCAAGGTATAGTAGGTACTCCTGGATCTCCTAGTTTCTTAGGTATTCCACCCTTAAAAGTGTAATTGGCAAGCATGGTGGAAATTTCTACTTCAGGTATCTTTCTTTTGTTGTTAATAATATCTTTCATATACTTAGCATAAGGATTTGTTTTAAGCATATCAGTCAAACACATACACAAAAAGATAGGTCTAATCATTCCAGCAAAGCGCTCAAAATCCTCATCATCCTTTTTCTTGGATGGTTTAGGTGGAAAAGGCATGGGTTTCTGAACCCATGGTTCTCTTTCGTTACCGTGCTTCCTACCAATAAAGTCTCTCTTATCATAACGTTGATTCTTTGATTGTGGGTTATCAAGATCAACAGCAGGTTCAATCTCTTCATCATTATTATTGATAGGTTGAGCATCATCATGAACATCATCATTAACATTATCACTAGGTTCATGTTCATTACCAGATTGTGTCTCAGCATCAGAAACAGAGATATCATTGGGATTCTCAGGTGTGTCAGCTACATGTTCACTAGAAGCATGCAAAGTCCTATCATTTTTCTTTTTCTTCTTCTTAGAAGAACTAGGTGCATATAAATTAGTTCTCTGAGAATCTTGCTCAATTCTCTTAGGGTTGCCCTCAGGATACAAAGGTTCCTGATTCACTTTACCACCTCTAGTTGCAACTCTAACAACAAAGTCATTATTCTTACTATTTAATTCATTGAGCAAATCATTCTGAGCCTTAAGTACTTCTTCTACTTGAGTGGTAACCATAGAAGCATGTTTACTAATGAGTTTCAATTCACCTTTAACTCTAGACATATAATCACTCAAGCGTTCAATCATATAAGCATTACGTTGCAATTGTCTACCAACATAAGCATTGAAGTTTTCTTGCTTCACAATAAAATTGTCAAACTCATCTAAGCATTGGCTAGCAGACTTATAACGAGGAATATCACCTTCATCAAATCTATAAAGAGAATTTACCTTTACTACCTGTGTCGGGTTATCAAGACCATGTATTTCTTCAATAGGTGGTAAATTCTTAACATCTTCAGCATTAATACCTTTTTCTTTCATAGATTTCATTGCCTCTTGCATATCTTTAGGACTGAGAAACAGAACACCCCTTTTCTTTGGAGTTGGCTTAGGTGCTGGTTCAGGAAGTGTCCAATTATTTTGATTGGCCAACATATTATTCAATAGTAATTCAGCTTGATCAATTGTTCTTTCCCTGAAAACACAACCAGCACAACTATCCAGGTGGTCTCTGGAAGCATCGCTTAGTCCATTATAAAAGACATCAAGTATTTCATTCCTCTGAAGAGGATGATCAGGCAAAGCATTAAGTAATTGGAGAAGCCTCCCCCAAGCTTGTGGGAGACTCTCTTCTTCAATTTGCAAATAAAAAATTCCCGTAAGGCAGCTTGTTTCTTATGAGCGGGAAAATATTTAGCAAAGAACTAATAAATCATATCCTGGGGACTACGCACACAACCAGGATCAAGAGAATTAAACCAAGTCTTAGCATCACCCTTTAACGAGAACGAAAATAACTTAAGGATATAGTAATAACGAATCTTTTCATCGTTGGTAAACAGGTGGCTATATCATTCAACTTAGTAAGATGTGCCACAACAGTTTCAGATTCATAGCCATGGAAAGGATCAGTTTCAACCAAAGTAATTAACTCAGGATCAACAGAGAACTCATAATCCTTATCAGTAACAAAGATAGGTGAAGTGCAAAAGCAGGGTCATATTTCATTCTAGCATTCAAAGACTTTTCTTTCAGCTTAGCTAATAATTTCTTAAGATCATATCTATCATTGCAAGCAAGAAAATCTCTAGCAGTTTCTTCATCCATAACATAACCCTCGGGAATAACAGGCAATTCATATCTAGGGGGAGAATCTTCATCATCACTTTCATAAATATTATCAGTTTCAATATTTGCATTCTCCCTAACCTTAGCAATTTTTTCATCTAGAAATTCGCCTAGTGGCACAGTATTATCAAGCATAGAAGTAGTTTCATCATACATAGCAGAAGTGGCATCATCAAGAACATGCGACATATCAGATTCAATAGCAGGAGTAGGTGTCGCAAATTTACTCATAACAGATGGTGAGTCAAGCGCAGAGCTAGATGGCAGTTCCTTACCTCCCCTCGTAGTTGAGGGATAAATCTTGGTTTTTGAGTCTTTCAAGTTCTTCATAGTGATCAAAAGATATAAATCCCAAGTGACTTAAAGAATATAGCTATGCTCCCTGGCAATGACACCAGAAAATAGTCTTGATAACCCACAAGTGTAGGGGATCGCAACAGTTTTCAAGGGTAAAGTATTCAACCCAAATTTGTTGATTCGACACAAGGGGAGCCAAAGAATACTCTTAAGTATTAGCAGCTGAGTTGTCAATTCAACCACACCCGGAAACTTAGTATCTGCAGCAAGGTAGTTTAGTAACAATGTAATATGGAAATAGTGGTAACAGCAATAAAAGTAATGATAGTGTTTTTGTAGTTTTTGTAACAGTAGCAGCGGAAAAGTAAATAAGCAACAAGCAATATGTGAAAAGCTCATGGGAATTTGATCGGTGATGGAGAATTATGTTGGATGCGATTCCTTATGTAAAAGTTATAACCTAGGGTGACACAGAACTAGCTCCAGTTCATCAATGTAATGTAGGCATGTATTCCGAATATAGTCATACGTGCTTATGGAAAAGAACTTGCATGACATCTTTTGTCCTACCCTCCCGTGGCAGCGGGGTCCTAGTGGAAACTAAGGGATATTAAGGCCTCCTTTTAATAGAGTACAAGACGAAAGCATTAACACATAGTGAATACATGAACTCCTCAAACTACGGTCATCACTGGGAGTGGTCCTGATTGTTGTCACTTCGGGGTTGCCAGATCATAATACATAGTAGGTGACTAATGACTTCCAAGATAGGATCAAGAACACACATATATTCATGAAAACATAATAGGTTCAGATCTGAAATCATGGCACTCGGGCCCTAGTGACAAGCATTAAGTGTAGCAAAGTCATAGCAACATCAATCTTAGAACATAGTGGATACTAGGGATCAAACCCTAACAAAACTAACTCGATTACATGATAAATCTCATCAAACCCATCACCGTCCAGCAAGCCTACGATGGGATTACTCACGCACGGCGGTGAGCATCATGGAATTGGTGATGGAGGAAGGTTGATGATGATGATGGCGACGATCTCCCCTCTCCGGAGCCCCGAACGGACTCCAGATCAGCCCTCCCAAGAGAGATTAGGGCTTGGCGGCGGCTCCGTATCATAAAACGTGATAATTCTTCCTCTCTGATTTTTCTCTCCCCGAAAGTGAATATATGGAGTCCGGGGGTACGTCGGTGGAGCAATAGGGGGCCCACGAGGCAGGGGGCGCGCCCAGGGGAGGGGCATGCCCCCACCCTCGTGGATAGGGTGTGGGCCCCCTGGCTTGGATCTTTCCGCAGATATTTTTTATATTTTCCAAAATAATTCTCCGTTGATTTTCAGGTCATTCCGAGAACTTTTATTTCTGCACAAAAATAACACCATGGCAATTTTGCTGAAAACAACGTTAGTCCGGGTTAGTTCCATTCAAATCATGCAAGTTAGAGTCCAAAACAAGGGCAAAAGTGTTTGGAATAATAGATACGTTTGAGACGTATCATCAGGGCACTGTCCGAGCCAGTGACAAGCCCAGCAAAGAGAGGCATCACCTGGAAGCCAACTAAAAAGCCGCGATGGTGGCGAAGCATCCCGCCTCCCACCAGGCTCTCAGGTCCTAGATGATCATGCTCACCACTCCAGCCGGATGTCTAGCTTGTATTGCTTCCAATTTGGTTAAATTGCATCTGCTTAGCTTACACATTGTACCTTTGAATATGACATGCCTTTTTGTTTTTGGTACATACTAGTACATATGTGTATTAACCATGTTCTTACATCAAACTAATGTTCTTGTGTATCCCTCATCAATCACTTATGATGAGGCAATCAGGCAAGTCGATTACTCATTTAAAGAATGCAGCGTGAGCCTCCCGACATGATTCTCAAGAAACAACAAGGCTAGATGAAGATAGTGAACGTAGCTCTGTAGTTGATTACCGCATTTCCCCTACACTAGCATCGCATGTGCTTGCTCTAAATTGGCAGCGTGATATGTGGTTGCATGTTGCATATGGTGTCTAGATTGTAATTTTTCCAATCAGGTTAAATAGCATGTGCTATTCTGCTTAGCTTATACATTATACCTATTAATGTGTCATGCCTTCCTGTATTTAGTACATAGTACATCTGTCTATTAAGCATGTGCTCACATGAAACTATTGTTTTTTGTATCCCTCATAATTCAATATGACGAGACACCTTCAGTATATGCAGTGTGATATTAGTTGCATCTTTGATATGATTTATAGCATGCACTGCTTCTAATTTGTTGAAATGCCATTTATGATGGGACACTTTTAACTTGGCAGAGTCATATTGGTTGCATCTTTCACGTGGTATCTAGCTTGCATTGCTTCTTATTTGGTGAAATGGTTTCTGCTTAGTTTACACAAACAGTTGTGAATATGCCATGCCGTCCTGTTTTTCATATTATTCCATCCTGGAATCATGTGTTTGCCTTACATCAAAGTAGTGATTGTCAGTATCATGCACGAATGATTTCTGAAGAGTGAATTGTATTGCTTTTTCTTGTCGATTTTACTTGACAATTCAAAATCAATAAAGCGGAAGGAAGTTAGCAAGGCAGCGGATGAAGGTGCTCCTTCCAAATGGAGGGCCTCTAGAGATTCTACTCCTCCATCCCCCCAGGATGATTTCCAAGACAACACATGCATAGTCACTCAACGTAGCTGTGTTGGTGATAAGCACGTCTCCCCTAGTGCACCATCACATGTGCTCCCTCTAACTTGGCACTGTTATGTGGTTGCATGTTATGTATGATGTCTAGCTTGTATTGCTTCTAATTTTGTTGAATTTCATCTGCTTACTTTACACATTATACTTGTGACTAAGACACGTGTTCCTATTTCTAGAACATACAATATCTATTTATCACACCATGTTCTTACATCAAAGTACATTTGTTCTAAAGAACTAAATTGATATTCGTTTTTCTTGTCGGCTTGACTTAACATGGTATAGAGCAAGAGGAAGCAAGACAGAATGACAGGGAAACGGAAGCAGAACAATCCTGCAGATTCTGCTGGTACTGATGGTGCAATAGAAGGTCAAAGTCCAGTGGAAAATTGTACCGACAGGGTATCCCGTGCTACACGAGCTGTAGAACAAGCCAAACAGAAACAAATAGCTGCCACCAAACAAGAAGAGACAACCCTAGTTGTTGCAACACCTTCCACAATACCGCCAGCTGCATGAATTACCCGTTGGTCAACTTAGCTAGCAACACGTTCCCAAGCTCCCTTGCCACCTAACACTACTTCCGAAGCACTCTTGACACAAGATGAGTTGGCAAGATTAGATGAACTTTGTGAGCTTCAACAGCAAGAAGGTAGTTGCTGAAGTCAAGTTACAGTTGCATGCTTCGTTATATGTAGTCTCACAGTCTGATGTACACTAACACTTCCTATGTTTATTGTTGGACTAGCACCTAGGCACCAGAGGAAACAAACATCAGGGATAATGCTCGATAGGTTAACTAAATCTAGAGGAGGAAGAATGGATATCCGTTTTGAGGCAGGTTTAAAAAGGCCACGTGATGCTACAGAGTCAACCAAGTTAGTATCAGAGGCAGCGGTTCCTATTAGGTGTCATGTACGTATCCTCCCAACATGGATTCAGTACAGGAATGACAAAGATGAAACCCAGTTCAACACCTTCCTCGACCATTATCCGTAAGTATGGTTATGTATGGAAACTAGTAATATCGTCTTGCTCTGTCCAATACTTTCTAGGTTGCTGATAATGAGACTTCCATAATTTTCAACATATGAGGTTCAAGTTGGATAGGCAAGATGATGCAACCAGACAAGCTTGCACCCATGTTTTCAAGTCTGCTCTATGACAGTATCGGTATAACTTGAGGAAAACTCACTTTGAAGGCAAGGCTAACAGTGAACTTGCCCAAACATCTCCAGTGGAAAATATATCTGATGAAGACTAGAGAGGCATCGTTAAACACTGGTCCGATCCGAAGTATCAGGTACATTATATATATGTGATCAGATCAGATGTTGAAGTCCTATTTACGCATGTGCCACACAAATCTATCTTCTTGTAGGTGAACTGTTCAAAGAACAAGGCCAACTGTACGAAAGTGAAATTCCAACAGACGACAGGATCTCGTAGCTATATTGCACACTTCGAGGCTCTTGTAATTAGCTGTTGTTTCACTCTTTTCGTTGTACCATATTATCAGATCTATATTGACTTGTTCCAAATGCAGAGGAAAGCCCGCAAGGACCAAAAAGTACCTGAAACAAATGTTGTGGAAATCTTCAAGGACTGTCACACCAGCAAGAAGAAGGGCATGAATACACCAGTTAAAGCCGCTGTTGTAAGTCCTTACTCTGACTTGTGCCTTGAACTGCATGGTTTGCAGCCAATGTCTATTACTCTTTTCAATTTTGTACACAATTGTCTTAGCGTATCATTGCACCTTACAAGGTTTAAAAGAGAGGAGTGATGTTCCTTTGATCTTGACATGTAATCTAGTTCCGTGCTGGACTTGCCCACACAATGTTACAATTGCTTGTTTGTCTATTCTCGGTTGTTTTGTGATATGAATGATGTCATACTATGCTTACCGTATTATAAACTTCGTCTCTTTATCCTTAGCCCTCAATACAATGTGAAGAAATAGACAATACATTAGCGATGGTACATGGTCATATGTTTGGAACCTGGTTTTATTATGTACTTTGCAATAAAATACAACTATTATTTTACATGGGTTCACCAGAATAAGTTTTGTATATAGACCAAAGCTATTTTGTTTGGTTTTGCTGCCTCCTTAATATCTTCTGTTCTGGTACTACTAATGTAAAACCTCAACTTTTCAGTGAGCTATGGAAAAAATGGTGGAACCGCCACCTTCTGAAGGTGGCGAGGCAACTATAACCGCAATGTCAGCTCTTGCTGCAGTGGGTCAGTACCTGTCCACTAACAGTGCCAAAAGCATGTTCCTGCGTAATACTGGCTTGGTTGTTAAGGCAATCTCGTCCAAACTGGCTCATGATCAAGATATGCAAGATCAAAACAATGTTGTATCTGCGCTCCAGACACAAGTCCATTCCCTAACAGAGACCCTTTGTGAAACAAGGAGAGACATTGTTTGATGTTGTCAAGATATGCATGGTTTTGAAACCAGACTATTAGAAATTTGCTATGTTGTTCAGGAGCCTAGGAGAACTGAAGGCGAAGGTTATGGTGCTCCATCGAACAATACAACATGAAAACGTAACAGTCAGGTCAAATGAACTGAGGTTCTGAACTTCTGGTGGTGCATTTATCTGCTAGACTGATAACTTCTATGCCAACCTTCCTTTTGTTGTATAGTTGTAATTTGTTTTGGTGCGATACAAAATTTGTTCTTAACATGCAGCCACCAGCTGAAGAAAACCGCAAGCCATTTTTGTATAGTGTAGGATGTTCCCTATATTTGCACTGGTGGCGAACTTTGATGCCCACCGGCTGTAGTTAACATGGGCCTCCTACGGGCCGGATAAACAATGGGCCTTATAAGGACGGTAGAAACAATGGGCCTTCTTTCTTTCAAAAAAAACAATGGGCCTTCTACATGGCGTAGAAACAATGGGCCTTATACGAGCTCTAGACACAATGGGCCTTCTATGTGCCGTATCATCAATGGGCCTTCTACGGGCCGTATGATCGGTTGGCCAAACATGGGCCAATAACAGACCACATTATGGCCGTAAATGGCTAGAGTTGAAATTGTCCGTTCATGGGCCGACCATAACGGGCCGTCGTCAATCGGCCGTATTTTGATGACGCTATGAAAACGGCCCAACGTACTAACGGGCCACAAACGGGCCGACTGTAACCACAGGCCGAATTTGGCCCACAAGCTGAAAATGACATTAACGGGCCGTAAGTAAACGAATGTGGAAATGAGCCCAAGAACAAATGGGCCCCGAGAAGGCCGAAAGATAACATGGGCTGGAAACGGCCCAACGGAATAATGGGCCGTTAATGGGTATAAATTGATACACTGTTCATTACGGGCCAGTTTCACCACGTGCCGTTAATGTATATAAAGTGATACACTATTCATCACGGGGCAGTTTTACCACAGGCCGTTAATGGGCCGAGAGTAAAAAGGGCCTCTGATGGCTTCTCGCTGCTCGTTGGTTACCCCAAGTGGAAGGTTTGAGATGTAGCGTAGCGGCAAGTTTTCCCTTGGCAAAGATACCAAGGATCGAATTTCGTGAGACTCCGAGGGTCGACAAGAAGGTGCAATAGCGCCAGAGACTTTTGCTTGACAGGACCTGCACACAGATACAAATAACTTTGCTCCCAACGAGTACAGAGAGGTTGTCAATCCCTCCGGCCTTGTCGTTTACAAAGGATCAAACGCAAGAGATAATAGTGATAGGTATGACTGCAACTAGGAAATAAGAACAGTAAGTAAATAGCGGGTGTGATCAGTGATGGTAATATGGACCGGGGTCCCATGATGTTCACTAGTGATGTCTCTCTCCCAAAAGACGATAAAACAGCTAAGCGAGGTAAACGAATTACAGCTGGGCAATTGACAGGATTATGTGCGCAAACTAATGCTAACTATGGTGTAAGAAAGGTAGAGGCTCAAAAGCATGGGCGGTACGCCAAGGCAAGTAGACCGAAATCCATCTGCATCTACTACTGATCATCCACCTTGAGATAGCTATCCAGAACATCTCGCTGGTATTAAGTTGCGAGTCCCACCCATAGTGTAAACTCAAAGCAACAGACAACTGCATTAAAAGAACTTTGCGTAAAGTAAACAATCCTTGCACCCGCAAGTACAAGCACCATTATTTTCCCCCTTGTGGCAACAACACATCCCCTAGACTCATGTTTCTGTCACTCAAGCTAGTCATCGAGGGGCATGAACCCACAATCAAGCATAATGTTCCCTCTTGGAGTTACTACCTACTACTTGGCCAAAGCAATAAATAGCAACGGGGAACATGCAAGAATTACTCAAGAACATAAATATAAAAGAGGTGAATCAAATATATTACTCAAACACAATCTGAACATAATCTCATAATCCATCGGATCCCAGCAAACTCAGCATAGCAACAGCATAAAGATTACATATGTGCCTCGATCATGTAGGGCAGCTCACGAGGTCTAATCGGTGAAGAACAAAGAGGGGAGGAGAACATCACATAGCTACTGGTCATGGACCCATGGTCCAAGGGAGACTACTCACAACTCATCCGGGAGGCGTCCATGGTGGTGGAGAAGCTCCCGGTGGTGGTTCTCCCCTCCGGCAGGGTGCCGGGAAGAGTTCTCCTGGTGCTCCCGATCTTGGAAGCGCGGCGGCGGCGGAACAGAGATGAGATCGCGAAAAAGGGTTCCGTCCTCGAGGGTTTCGGGACGCGTGCTAAATATATGCCAAAGGGGGGCACCAGAGGCGGAGAGGGGGCCCAGGCACCCCCCCCCCCCGGCGCGGCCAGGAGTGGGGGCGCGTGGGCAGGCCGCCTGGGCTGCCCCTGGCTCTCCTCTGGCCCCACTTCTGGCGCGTGGAAGCTTCTGGAGCGCTGATTTTTTATATATTTTTCCCGGAATTTTTCTGGCAATTTAAGTAATGGGAAAACCTGAAATACAAAAACAGTAGAAAACAGAAACTGGCACTGGGGTGCACTGAGTTAATAGGTTAGTCCAAATATGATCAAAAGTGTATGGAAGTGCATAAATATCATAGCAATATCACACAAAAGAGGCATGGAGCAAGCAGAAATTATAGATACATTTTGGACGTATCAACATCCCCAAGCTTAATTCCTGCTCGTCCTCGAGTAGGTAAATGATAACAAGCATAATTTCTGTGGTGACATGCTATCGACCATATAAGAACTTTTAAGTAAAGCCATCAAGGCATGTAATCCAATTCAAGTCATAACAAGCAAGAGTCTATATTAGCATTGTAACAAGTAACATAAGAACATAAAGGTGCAAGAGCTCTCGCTGTCCGTGACTCGAATGTCTCCAAATGGTGTTTGCGTGCAAGAAAGGGGATAAGGATATATGAGAGAGTAAAACATAGTTTTTGTATTGTTGAGAACTTAATCTACTAAAGTTTCACACTTGGTCTTCTTTGGAATCTTATCTTGACTCATCCCCAGACCGTCAGCCAGGTACAAGTCAAAATGATCCACTCCCTTTCGATATTTTGAGCACTCATGCAATGGATGAGCGTAAGCAAGAAAGTCGACACTTAGGATGGCAAAGAGAGAAAAATGATAGAGGGGGAAGACAAAAAAGGTGTGAAAGGCTCACATCAAGTGGACAATCATCGGCGAGAGAAAGCCAAATGATAGATATGATGTGAGGAGTAGGGATTGCCATGCAACGGATGCACATATGAGCTAAGGTAAGCTCTCCAATGGAACTAGTGGGGGTGCATCCAACTTGCTTGCTCAAGAAGACCTAGAGCTCTTTTGAGGAGGCTCATCATTGGAATATACAAGCCAAGTTCTATAGTGTAAAGGTCCCCACATAGCTATATGCATAAATGATAATCTCTATGGAGTACAAGGTATAAGATGGAGTACGAGTGTGGATCTCTCAAAAGAAATAGTAGTGTGCCCCCTTCTCTCTTTTATTTCTTTTTCTCTTTTTTTTCTATTTTTTTATTTTTTTGTGGCCTCAATGGCTCTTTCTATTTATCTCTCATTTGTCCTCTTTGGGATCTTTTGATTTTGTCCTCTTTGGGATCTTTTCCTCACTTTAGGGGCAACACTCTATGTATTACAAGAAGTATAGAAGATCTTTCACACTTTACAAAAGTACTCAACATAAAGAAAATGAAACAATCATGATGTATGCAAATGTATGCCTCTGCCAGTGTAGCAGGATATGCAATGATACTAGCGCGTCATGTAGCAATGATTAGGACAAGGCCCAACTAGCATGCGGCTCATCGATCAAGCAAAAAGCATGTATGACATGAAGATCAAGTCATGAGAGGATGGATGTTGCATGGCAATGTATCTCGGAAAGGCTATGGAAATGCCTTAATAGGTAGGTATGGTGGCTGTTTTGAGGAAGGATATAATGAGGCTTATGATGACAGAGAGTATCGTGCCAAGGATTTGGATGCACCGGCGAAGTATCCGCCAACTCTCGAGGTGAGAAAGGGCAATGCACGGTACCGAAGAGGCTAGAAAAATATGGATAGGTGGAAGTGTCAACTTTCGAATACTTACATTAGTCCGAAGAACTCATGCACTTATTATCGGTAACTCTCAATCTAATTAGGAGGTTCACAAAGAGGCAAGTACCCCGAGGAGGAGTGTATGGGGATTTGGTTATCCTTGCGCATCCTCGACTCATGATACGTGAGTGTACTCTAATATTCGATCCCTCCAAAGATTAGTGATCCATTTAGTAGCTAAAGTTCTCAACTATTTTGTAGGTTTTCGAAAATAAACACGGATTGCCCAAAATACAACATCTATCACTAATAGGCTAAAGCTCTTGACACCAAAAGTTCAGACATTACTCATGGCAATACCTCAAAACTATTGCAAGTTACTACTAAAATTAAATAGCAACCTCAATTACCTACTTTAAGTCAAGACACACAACTCAGTGCAACAGACAAACTCTCTCAACAGGATAAACATGAAAACTCAAGAGAGTTCAACAATCAACTAAACAAAAGCTCTTTTTAAAAAGAAAAGCATGAAAACTAAGAGCTAAACATGACAGTAGCTATGGAAAGATAAAGAACACACACAACAGAGATAAGCATGAAAATCCTATGTTGTGTTCTAGGTTAAAGTGGAGCGTGTTTCTCTCCCACCCAAAGAAAGCTGGGTTCTAACTCGTTATGAACAGCAAGCAAAGCTAAAGAAAACTAAAAAGGAAACTAAAAGCAAGACGCTCCAAGCATAGCACATAACGCATGAAGTGATTAAAATATAGTGGAACGAAAGACGAACTGATAATTGTTGATGGAGAAGGGGATGCACGGGGGTATCCCCAAGCTTAGACGCTTGAGTCTTCTTGAATATTTCTTGGGGGTGCACGGGGGCATCCCCAAGCTTGAGCGTTTGACCCTCCTGAATCTTTTTATCATCTTCCCTCGCACACTTGAAAACTCCCTTCATACATAACTCATCATAATCTGATTAGCGAGGTTAGTACCCATAATAAAATATATTTTTCCTTGCTGAAAATAAGGATAATCTTGAAGATCTACTGTTTCTCAAGATTGCCAAAAGGTTTTTGCAAAGAAAAAGCAAGCTCAAGGTTTGCAAAACGAAGAAAAGGCAAAACAGGACAGAATCTGTGAAAAACAGACCAGCAGGTAGTGAATAATTATTTCGGGGCACTTCTGCAACTCAAATCAAAAAACTCAGAACAGACGCCCGAAAGCCAATTGTATAGAGCACACTGTCGAAAAAATTCAGACCAAAAAGATGATCTGGTGATTTTATACGAATTTTTCTGTCCAAGGACAGAATCTGTTTCCTGGACAGCACGTCACAACTTTTGAACTTTCTTGCAATCAGAGGCTAAACTTGGCACAAAGCTGAAAATAAAAGATACAATGATGATGCTACTGTAGTAACAACCATCAAGACACAACAAAAGCAAAATAAAACTTTATTCGTTGTGGGCTGCCTCCCAAAAGCGCTTTCTTTTATGCCTTTAAGCTAGGCATAATGCAAAAAGAGAGGATCAAGTTTTATCAAGAGTAAAAGAATAGCTAGCCCGTATAACGGACTCAAAAGGTAACTTAATCTTCTTTCTAGGGAAGTGTTCCATCCCTTTCTTTAGAGGAAATTGGAATTTTATATTCCCCTCTTTCATGTCAATGATAGCACCAACAGTGCGAAGAAAAGGACGTCCCACAATAATTGGACAAGAAGGTTCACATTCAATATCCATAATAGTAAAATCAACGGGAACATAATTGTCATTGACAATGATAAGAACATCGTCGATCCTCCCCAAAGGTTTCTTTATGGATGAATCAACAAGACGAACACCAAAAGAACAAGAATCAAAAGGTTTCAATTTAAGCATATCATATATTCTTTTGGGCATAACGGAGGTACTAGCTCCAACATCACATAAAGCATAGCAAGAGAAGTTATTCAACTTAATTTTAATCATAGGATCCCAACCATCTTCTAGCTTTCTAGGTATGGAGGCTTCTACCCTAAGCTTCTCCTCCCTAGCTTTGATGAGAGCATTAGTGATATGCTCCGTGAAGGCAAGATTAAGTGTGCTAGTGTGGGGATCTCTAGACATCTTGTGAAGAAAATCAATAACTTCAGAAAGGGTGCAATTATCAAAATCAAGGTCACTACTATCAAGTAAGGTGGTAGTGGTGTCCTTCAGGCTCACTTGTTTGGTTACTTCTATGGTTATAGGAGTTTCTACGGTTGAGGTCATAGCATCACCATTAATAGGTCCAATGGGACCAGGAGTGCATTGGGTGCTAAGAGTTTGGATATCCTCGACAACTTGGATAGTAGCAACATTGTGGTGGGTAGGAAGGCTCTTAATTCTATCTTCTTCCTCCTTTTCTCTAGCCCATCTCTCTTTAAGTTTAGCCAACATCCTAATGTTTTCATTAATTTGCACTTGAATAGCATTCATAGGAGTGGTCTTCCTCTCCTCAAGAGGGGAAGTTCTAATTTTAAGCAATTCTACCTCATGGGCTAAATTGTCTACCTTCGAAGAGAGATTATCTAGTTTGTTTAGTTTTTCTTCTACACTCTTATTGAAGGCTTTTTGGGTAGTGATGAAGTCTTTAAGCATAATCTCTAGTTCAGAAGTGGAGTTCTTGGTGTTAGGATAAGCATTGTTGTTCCCATAGGAATTAGAGGGGAACGGTCTAGGGTTGCTACCAAAATTACTCCTATAAGCATTGTTATTGAAATTGTTTCTAGAGATAAAGTTCACATCTACTTGATCTTGAGCAATCAAAGAATTTAAAGGAACATCACGAGGATCAATAGAAGATTGCTTGGAAAGTAGAGACATGATCAAGTCAACTTTTTCATTTAGGGAGGAAATCTCCTCGACAGAGTTTACCTTCCTACCTATTGGAGCGCGTTCGGTGTGCCATTGGGAATAATTGGTCATCATCTCATCGAGAAGCTTCGTGGCAGCACCAAGTGTAGTTGACATAAAGGTTCCTCCCGCAGCCGAATCCAACAAGTTCCGCGAGGTAAATTTCAAGCCTGCATAAAAAGTTTGGTTAACCATCCAAGTAGTCAAACCATGAGTAGGGCAGTTCTTGACAAGAGATTTCATGCGTTCCCAAGCTTGGGCAACGTGTTCATTATCCAATTGTTTAAAATTCATTATGTTACTCCTTAGTTGGATAATTTTAGCAGGGTGATAGTACTTCCCAATAAAGGCATCCTTGCACTTGTCCCAAGAATCTATGCTATTCCTAGGCAAGGATTGAAACCAAATTTTAGCTCCTCCTCTCAAGGAGAAAGGAAAAAGCTTCAGCTTAACAATATCACCATCTATTTCAGTGTACTTTTGCATATCACAGAGTTCAACAAAATTATTTAAGTGTAAAGCAGCATCATCTCCAGCACCGGAGAATTGATCTTTCATAACTAGGTTCAGTAAAGCAGGTTTAATTTCATAAGAAGGTGCTGAAGTGGCAGGTGTAGTAATAGGCGTGCAGATAAAGTCATCGTTGTTATGACTAGTGAAGTCACACAACTTGGTGTTCTCGGTGGAACCCATAGCAACAAGCAAGATAACTATTTTTGTGATTTTTGATAGAAGACACTAAAGCAAAAACTGAAAGGTAAACTGACAAGGCTAAAAAGCAAAGATAAAAGATAGCGTGCAACTCCCCTATCTTGAAGAGTGGAGTCCTCGGCAACAGCGCCAGAAAACTTTGCTTGATGGCTTCTCACCCCTCGTTGGTTACCCCAAGTGGAAGGTTTGAGATGTAGCGTAGCGGCAAGTTTTCCCTTGGCAAAGATACCAAGGATCGAATCCTGTGAGACTCCGAGGGTCGACAAGAAGGTGTCAATAGCGCCAGAGACTTTTGCTTGACAGGACCTGCACACAGATACAAATAACTTTGCTCCCAACGAGTACAGAGAGGTTGTCAATCCCTCTGGCCTTGTCGTTTACAAAGGATCAAACGCAAGAGATAATAGTGATAGGTATGACTGCAACTAGGAAATAAGAACAGTAAGTAAATAACGGGTGTGATCAGTGATGGTAATATGGACCGGGGTCCCATGATGTTCACTAGTGATGTCTCTCTCCCAATAGACGATAAAACAGCTAAGCGAGGTAGACGAATTACAGCTGGGCAATTGACAGGATTATGTGCTCAAACCAATGCTAACTATGCTGTAAGAAAGGTAGAGGCTCAAAAGCATGGGCGGTACGCCAAGGCAAGTAGACCGAAATCCATCTGCATCTACTACTAATCATCCACCTTGAGATATCTATCCAGAATATCTCGCTGGTATTAAGTTGCGAGTCCCACCCATAGTGTAAACTCAAAGCAACAGACAACTGCATTAAAAGAACTTTGCATAAAGTAAACAATCCTTGCACCCGCAAGTACAAGCACCGTTATTTTCCCCCTTGTGGCAACAGCACATCCCCTAGACTCATGTTTCTGTCACTCAAGCTAGTCATCGAGGGGCACGAACCCACAATCAAGCATAACGTTCCCTCTTGGAGTTACTACCTACTACTCGGACAAAGCAATAAATAGCAACGGAGAACATGCAAGAATTACTCAAGAACATAAATTTAAAAGAGGTGAATCAAATATATTACTCAAACACAATCTGAACATAATCTCATAATCCATCGGATCCCAGCAAACTCAGCATAGCAACAGCATAAAGATTACATATGTGCCTCGATCATGTAGGGCAGATCACGAGGTCTAATCGGTGAAGAACAAAGAGGGGAGGAGAACATCACATAGCTACTGGTCATGGACCCATGGTCCAAGGGAGACTACTCACAACTCATCCGGGAGGCGTCCATGGTGGTGGAGAAGCTCCCGGTGGTGGTTCTCCCCTCCGGCAGGGTGCCGGGAAGAGTTCTCCTGGTGCTCCCGATCTTGGAAGCACGGCGGCGGCGGAACAGAGATGAGATCGCGAAAAAGGGTTCCGTCCTCGAGAGTTTCGGGACGCGTGCTAAATATATGCCAAAGGGGGCACCAGAGGCGGAGAGGGGGGCCCAGGCGCCCCCCCGGCGCGGCCAGGAGGGGGGTCGCGTGGGCAGGCCGCCTGGGCTGCCCCTGGCTCCCCTCTGGCCCCACTTCTGGCGCGTGGAAGCTTCTGGAGCGCTGATTTTTTATATATTTTTCCCGGAATTTTTCTGGCAAATTAAGTAATGGGAAAACCTGAAATACAAAAACAGTAGAAAACATAAACTGGCACTGGGGTGCACTGAGTTAATAGGTTAGTCAAAATATGATCAAAAGTGTATGGAAGTGCATAAATATCATAGCAATATCACACAAAAGAGGCATGGAGCAAGCAGAAATTATAGATACGTTTTGGACGTATCAGCCTCATATGGGCCGAAAGACGTCATGGGCCACACATGGGCCGGAAGTTAAAACGGGCTGGAATAATATTGGACGGCCTAGATGACGCTACCGGGCCTAATTCGGATAGGCCGTAAATGGGCCCTGGGATAGCGGGCTGTAAATGGGCTATATGCGAACAGGCCATTAACAGGCTTGCCGTGGGCCGGCCCGCCACCTTTTGACCAAGTCAAACGGGCCGGCATTTTCACAGGCATGGGCCTCTGTTGGGTCGTGCCACGTGTCAATGTATTATAGGCGCTTTGGGTCCAATGAGTGGATGACATCTGTCCCAACGGTGAGCCGACACGTGTTTCCTCCAGCCAATGATGATTTTACACATGGAAAATCCCCATTGGTCGTGGCTGTTAACGAGTTATCGGATCCAAAACCGGACACGATAGCTTAACGGCGTTCCGTTACAATGGATGCCACGTGTCGGTCACCCTTGACGAAAGCACTTCTGTGACACGAGATTTATCATCATGGAAGTGGACACTTCTGTGATGATAATTTTGGTAATGTCATGGAACACTTCTACGACAGCACAGGTATGACTATCTTGATTCTGTCATAAATTTGTGATGGATGTACATGCATGACAGAAAACGTGACCTACTGTGACAAACACGTATCATCACGAAAGTGTATTTTTTTGTAGTGATTGTTCATAGATAATCTTGATCATAAACCCACAATTCATCGGATCTCGACAAACACACCGCAAAAAGATTACATCGAATAGATCTCCTCGAAGATCGAGGAGAACTTTGTATTGAGATCCAAAGAGAGAGAAGAAGCCATCTAGCTAATAACTATGGACCTGAAGGTCTGTGGTAAAGTACTCACAACTCATCAGAGAGGCTATGGTGTTGATGTAGAAGCCCTCCGTGATCGATGCCCCCTTCGGTGAAGCTCTGGAACATGCCCCAAGATGGGATCTCACAAGAACAGAAGGTTGAGACAGTGGAATTAGGGCTTCGTCGTGCTCCCCAATGTTTTCAGTGTATGGGAGTATATATAGGCTGAAGAGGCACATCAGAGGAGCCAGAGGGGCCCACGAGGGTGGGGGGCGCGCCTACCCCCCTGGGCACGCCCCCTGCCCTCGTGGCCGCCTCTCTCGCTTCCTGGCGTGTACTCCAAGTCTTTTGTGTTGATATCATTCCAAAAATAACTCTCCCGAAGGTTTCATTCCGTTTGGACTCCGTTTGATATTCATTTTCTGCGAAACACTAAAACGGGCAAAAAAGAACAATTTGAACAGGGCCTTGGGTTAGTAGGTTAGTCCCAAAAATAATATAAAAGTGTATAATAAAGCCCATTAAACATCCAAAACAGAATATATAATAGCATGGAACAATAAAAAATTATAGATACGTTGGAGACGTATCAAGCAGCCCCAAGCTTAATTCCTGCTCGTCCTCGAGTAGGTAAATGATAAAAATAGAATTTTTGATGTGGAATGCTAACCAACATAATTCTCAATGTAATTTTCTTTATTTTGGCATGAATGTTCAGATCCGAATGATTATATTCACATAAGAGTAGTAATACTTCAAGCATACTAACAAAGCAATCATGTCTTCTCAAAATAACATGGCCAATGAAAGTTCATCCCTACAAAATCATATAGTTTGGTCATGCTCCATCTTCGTCACACAAAAAATACTCAAATCATGCACAACCCCGGTTTCAGCCAAGCAATTGTTTCATACATTAAGTTTTCAAACTCTTTCAACTTTCACGCAATACATGAGTGTGAGCCATGGATATAACACTATAGGTGGAATAGAATGGTGGTTGTGGAGAAGACAAAAGAGGAAAATGGTCTCACATCAACTAGGCGTATCAATGGGCTGTGGAGATGCCCATCAATAGATATCAATGTGAGTGAGTAGGGATTGCCATGCACCGGATGCACTAGAGCTATAAATATATGAAAGCTCAACAAAAGAAACTAAGTGGGTGTGCATCCAACTTGCTTGCTCATGAAGACCTAGGGCATTTGAGGAAGCCCATCGTAGGAATATACAAGCCAAGTTCTATAATGAAAATTCCCACTAGTATATGAAAGTGACAAAACAAGAGACTCTTTATCATGAAGATCATGGTGCTACTTTGAAGCACAAGTGTGGAAAAAGATAGTAGCACTGTCCCTTTTTCTTTTTTCTTTTTTTTTCTTTTTTTGGGCATTTTTTTGGCCTTTCCTTCTTTTTTTCCTTTTTTTTCTTTTTTTTCTTTAGGACAATGCTCTAATAATGATGAACATCACACTTCTATTGATTTACAACTCGATATTACAACTCGATACTAGAACAAAGTATGACTCTGTATGAATGCCTCCGCCGGTGTACCGGGATGTGCAATGAATCAAGAGTGACATGTATGAAAAATTATGCATGGTGGCCTAGCCACAAATACGATGTCAACTACATGATCATGCATGGCAATATGACAATGATGAAGCGTGTCATATGAACGGAATGGTGGAAAGTTGCATGGCAATATATGTCGGAATGGCTATGGAAATGCCATGATAGGTAGGTATGGTGGCTGTTTTGAGGACGGTATATGGTGGGTGTATGGTACCGGCGAAAGGTGCACGGTACTAGAGAGGCTAGCAATGGTGGAAAGGTGAGAGTGTGTATAATCCATGGACTCAACATTAGTCATAAAGAACTCACATACTTATTGCAAAAATCTACAAGTCATCAAAACAAAGTACTACATGCATGCTCCTAGGGGAAGGGTTGGTAGGAGTTAACCATCACGCGATCCCGACCTCCACACAAAGGATGACACTCAATGAAATACCTCATGCTTCAAATTTGTCACACAACGGTTACCACACGTGCATGCTACGGGACTTGCAAACCTCAACCCAAGTATTTCACAAATTCACAACTACTCTACTAGCATGAATCTAATATCACCATCCTCATATCTCAAAACAATCATCAAGTATCAAACTTCTCTTAATATTCAACGCACTTTATATGAATGTTTTTACTATACCCATCTTGGATGCCTATCATATTAGGACTAATTTTATAACCAAAGCACATTACCATGCTGTTATAAAAGACTCTCAAAAAGATATAAGTGAATCATGAGAGATCAATAATTTCTACAAAATAAAACCACCACCGTGCTCTAAAAGATATAAGTGATGCACTAGAGCAAAATTATCTAGCTCAAAAGATATAAGTGAAGCTCAAAAGATATAAGTGAAGCACAAAGAGTGTTCTAATAAATTCCAAATCATGTGTATCTCTCTCAAAAGGGTGTGTCCAGCAAGGATGATTGTGGTAAACTAAAAAGCAAAGACTCAAATCATACATGACGCTCCAAGCAAAACACATATCATGTGGTGAATAAAAATATAGTCTCAAGTAAAGTTACCGATAGACGAAGACGAAAGAGGGGATGCCTTCCCGGAGCATCCCCAAGCTTAGGCTTTTGGTTGTCCTTGAATTTTACCTTGGCGTGCCTTGGTAATCCCCAAGCTTAGGCTCTTGCCACTCTTTGTTCCATAGTCCATCAAATCCTTACTCAAAATTTGAAAACTTCACATCACAAAACTTAACCAAAAATCTCGTGAGCTCCGTTAATATAAGAAAACAAACCACCACTCAAAGGTATTGTAATGAACTCATTCTTTGTTTATATTGGTGTTAAACCTACTGAATTCCAACTTCTCTATGATTCATACCCCCCGATACTACTCATAGATTCATCAAAATAAGCAAACAACACACGAAAAATAGAATCTGTCAAAAACAGAACAGCCTGTAGCAATCTTTAACTTTCGAATACTTATGTAACTTTAATTTTTTTGAAATAAATTGGTGGACGTGAGGAATTTGTATATTAATCATCTTCAAAAAGAATCAACTAAAAAGCACTCTCCAGTAAAAAATGGTAGCTAATCTCATGAGCGCTAAATTTTCTGTTTTTTACAACATGATCGCATAAACTTCACACAAGTCTTCCCAAAGGTTCTACTTGGCACAAACACTAATTAAAACACAAAACCATATCTGAACAGAAGCTAGATGCGATATTTATTCCTAAACAAAAGCAAAAACAAAGAAAATAAAATTGGGTTGCCTCCCAACAAGCGCTATCGTTTAACACCCCTAGCCAGGCACGATACAAGAATAGATATACATATTGCCATAATGATAAGATAAATTGTGAAAACTAATATCATACTCCCTATGTTCAGCAGCAAGTTTTCTTTGTGGCAAGCAAAAGTAATCAAAAGGGCTAAATTTAATAGGACAAAAGTCCCCCATATCAAGCTCGGGAAGTATAGGTTCCTCCTTTGGCCCTTCATATTGCACGACCAATTCATCATTATAAGCATTCTTTTGGCAAAAGGTCATGAGCCTTCGCTCGAGGTAAAAACGTAACCCATTGTCTTCAATAGCAAAATCATCATTCAATTCAGAGATTCCATCGACTAAAATATCGGTAGGAATATTTTTCCTAAGGTTTTCATTAAAAGCAACATGATCTAAAGATTGCAAACGCATTATGTCCTCTTGATTAAATAAGATAGCTTCTATGGGAGGACGATCAGCGTCAACCCTATAACGCGTAAAGATTTCTTTGGCCTCTTTCATTATGAATCTAAACTCGTGAGCCAAAAATATAGTAGCTGCACGCTTAACAGAAGAATGCTCAATATTGGAAAATTCCAGAAAAATTATCTAAATGCAAGGATGCATATGGATAAATTGCCTTTCAATTTCAACTACAAGTATAGATATGGCATCCGCAAGACTACTAGTTCTATAAAGAATAGAGCCACCCATGGTGGGTAAAGCACCAACACAAGTAAAGAAGTCTTGAAGAACTCCTTTTCCAATAATATTACCACTACCAACCCGGAACTTCTTAGTATGTAAAGTGGTAGTTTCATCCGGAGGATCAACACAAGCAAAGTTTCCCTCAATGTTACTACCCTTTCCAACGACATCCTCCCCCATCTCAGACATGATAGCAACAAACTGCAATAAAGACGAACACACACGAGGCAAGTGAACGGGAAAAACACACGGAGCAAAAAGGGCGAATAAAACGGCAAGGTATGATAGGTACTTGGTATACGACTTTTGCGTAGATCTCCTCGGCAACGGCGCCAGAAATTCTTCTTGCTACTTCTCGAGCTTGCGTTGTATTCTCTTGAAGACGAAAGGGTGATGCAGCACAGTAGTGTAAGTATTTTCCTCGGTTTTTGAGAACCAAGGTATCAATCCAGTAGGAGACCACGCGCGAGTCCCTCGCACCTGCACAAACAAATAAGAACCTCACAGCCAACACGATAAAAGGGGTTGTCAATCCCTTCTCGGTCACTTACGAGAGTGAGATCTGATAGATATGATAAGATAATATTTTTGGTATAGAGAAAAAGTAAATTATGCAAAGTAAAGCAAAGTAAATAGTTTATGGAAAATTAATATGATGAAGATAGACCCGGGGGCCATAGGTTTTGTGGCACCCCGGCTCAGAGCGACCGGTTTACCCTGCATTGCCAGCCCAGAGACCTTGTCTTCTGGCAACACACAACATCTTGGTACAGAAAACAATCGCTTTATTGATACTACGGATCAAAGTTTTACATTACAACAAGTAGCGAGGCCAACCGGCACACACGGTGCGGCTGAACAATATGTACATTATTTAGTGAACATAAAAGGCCTCGGTCATAACAACTAAGCGACAGCAGAACGACTTCGTAGCAAAACTCCATAGCACAGGGACACCGATGTGGACATGATCTAGACTCGGGCGGCACTCCTTTCTAGCGGAACTTTCTGAAATCTGGCATGACACGCCAGGTCAGTACATTGAATGTACTTGCAAGCTTACAACAAACAAAATCATAATGACAAACAATGTCATGATACTTATTCAATTATTAAAATGCAACACCAAACATGAGTATGAGTATAACCAACATGTTGTGCTCATGCCTTTGTGAATCCAGTCCCTCAGACTGACTTACCCACGGTGATCATTCGTGATACACCAACTTTTTCATCTCAACATCACAAATCTCGTGATATTTCCGGCGATCACAACCCTGACCACACTTGGTCTCAATCATCCCGGTGGCTCTTCCACCAACTTTAATAGTGCAAAGTTCATAACTTAGTGAGCAAAATTTTATTAAATGTTGACCCATCGTGTGACTTACTTTCGAGCGTGTCCGTGACCGTGGACTCGGCTATCGATAGATTAATTACACTCTGCAGAGGTAGTGCACTGTACCCACACCACGGAACCCATGGCCTCGCTTTCCCATTCGGGTGGACCAACGGCGTTCCGATGAAACTCTTCCGTTGCCATGACACTCTCTCGGCCACTCCGACTCATTTCCCATCGGAATAGTCCTGGGTGGCCCCGTGCCTACCAAAGGCATGACGACAACCGTCGTGGCCAAACATAAACTGTCCCAAACGGGGACTCGGTACCATAAACTCAACAATGGGCACACAAGGTTATGTATGCTTACAGGGCCAGGGTACCGCATGCCCATAACCTTCCCTACTTGGAGGTACCGACCAGAGGCATGACAACAGACCGAATAAATGCCTTCCCATAAAGGCAAATGTGGTTGCACTGGGAAAAACTCGATTTAGTGGCACCATGACCCGGTCAACAAATTATTCAAGTTGATTTATTAGCAGGTTCAACTAACAAAATTAACCAGTGTCATAAAATGCCATGCAAATGCAACATACCAATATGCATTAACATAAAGAATTGGATCAACTCTACCATGCTAAGTGCAAGCATCACAACTTCCAATATTCTTCTGGTTATGATTTACTTTCAATTAAAAACAGAAAATATTCTAGCAAAATTTTACCACAGTTCTTATGCAAGAAAATAACTTCACATTTATATTCATACCCATATTGGTTCTTCATGACCCAAACTTTCTTCTAGTTATATTAACAACTTAAACCAACTTTCAACTTTCTGTAAACTAAATATAACAACTAAATACATCAACCAACTGAATACAATAAACAAAAAAAAAATCATGTGCCTGGATTAAATCATTTATTCAAGTTGGAAAATCACAAATATTGAAATGGCACCATGAAAATGTTGTTGTGGCTTGCCTTAGTGCAAATGAGATTCACAAGCCTCCGGTGATCGTCAAGACAAGCTTCACCTTCTGGAAAGATTTAAAAGTACAAAAAGAAAATACCAAGAACCATTCAAAAATTCACCAGAAAATCTACATGGCACAAAAAAGTCTCATCTTTGGTGTGCTGCAAGATTTCTTTACAAAGAACACAATGCAAAAAGAATCAATTCATTTGGACTTATGGTTAAAAAGTTATTGCAGTTTGTAGTGTTCTAGAATATATATAAATTTGAAATTTAAATAAACAGGCTGGAAAGGGGGTGACGTCGAAGGTGTAAAGGCCCAGGGCGCCACCACTCATAGCGCTTCGCGTGAGTACAGAGAGGCTGACTAGCGGGCCCCGCTAGTCAGGTGAGGGGAGAGAGAGAGAAGAACAGGGGCGGCCGTGGCCTCGCGGGAGCGCACGCCGGCGACGCGAGCTTCTTGGCCAGGATGAAAGGGATAGATCGACAGAGGGGGTCGAGGCGCACCCGTAGCGTAGCTAGGAGTGGTCGGACGGCGTCGGAAATGGTCTCGCACGCGAAGGCAAAACGGGGTGGTCGCCGGAGTTGAGGAAGACGGCGAGGAACGGCAACTCCAAAGGCTCCAACTAGGTGGAACAGCACCACCAGAGAGTGGCGGAGGCTCTGGAAGAGTTGCCCTGGCCTGAGAGGGGCTGGAGCTACCGCGACGACCCGAGGGAATCGCCGGCGAGCTCAAGCTCAGGGACGGCGGCCTGCCCGGCCGGGCTACAAGTTTCTACACAGTCGTGGGGTGTGTGGGAGTGGAGCGGGATGCTTGAGAAGGCTCAAAGGGGTCCTCTATATAGGCGAGCCGAGAGGGGGGATCGAGGCTCCGCCGGCGACACCTGGACGCTGCGCCCGGCGAGGAACGGCGTCAGTGAGAGGGGGAGAAGGCGACGAAGTTCATGCGGGGGCTGTGGACGGTCGGAGAAAAGCACATGATCACTGGGACGGTGACGAGCACAGTGCGCACCGCACTGTTGCCTTGGCCGGACCGCGCACGTGCTCGCTGCGGCGAGCTCCGGCATCGGCGAGTGCCAGGGGGTGCTATAGAAGTCGAGACGAGGATGGTGGCGGGGTTTGGCAAGCTCTGTCCGGCGTGGAAGCGAGCACACGTGAAACAGAGCGCTCGGCAGAACTCAGAGCGCGCCGACAAGCAGCCTGGCGTGGTGCACACGCGTGGTCACCGCGTGAACTCTGCCTACTAGCCAACTTGGGGCCAAAGATCATGTCTAGCATGTTGTTCATGGTAGATTTGAGTGTTACCCTGGTTTGGTTTTGTTCTAGACGCAGTAGAAAGAATTTCGCCAGCTTGGTAAGTTTCTGGACAGAAACTTTGAGAGTTTACTAAGGTTAAATGGCTAGGAGTTGGAGGCCGAGCTTTGGAGGCTAGCCCTAAGTTACTAAGGTAAAGATGCACAAGGAGTTTCAGGCACAATGGAGCAAGTAAAATGGTAGTTGTTGTAGAAACTACCATTTCTATCCAGAATAGAAAAGAATTTCTGTAGAAAAAATATTCCAAAAAGTGGTGCAATATTTTTGCTCAGGAATGTGTCCTAGGGTCCATAGAATATTTGTGAATTTCCTCAGATTTTTGTGCGCAAGAAAAATTAGGGTTGCTTTGGAGCACAATGAGCTTAACTAGGGTTTTGAAGGGAAAAATGAATATTTTTCAATAAAGAAAAATATTCCAATAATTATTTTAGGGTGAGCCAGAGGGAAAAGATGGTTTTAGATGGATATGAGGCACTTGGGTGAAAGCCAAGGGTACCCAAGTGTGTAAGTCCATATGAAAAGATTCAAAAATCCCAAGGTTCAAATTAAATCCAAATAAAACTCAGGCAAATAAAAGAGGGCAAAAATCAGGCTGTCGCAGGTTTCACTAGTGGCTTCTCTCATGATAGCAGATTTCTACGGTGGGTGAACAAATTACTGTCGAGCAATTGATAGAAAAGAGCATAGTTATGAGAATATCTAGGCATGATCGTTGTATATAGGCATCACGTCGATGGCAAGTAGACCGAAATGGTTCTTCATCTACTACTATTACTCCACACATCGACCGCTATCCAGCATGCATCTAGAGTATTAAGTTCATAAGAACAGAGTAACGCCTTAAGAAAGATGACATGATGTAGAGGGATAAACTCAAGCAATATGATATAAACCCCATCTTTTTATCCTCGATGGCAACAATCCAATACATGCCTTGCTGCCCCTGCTGTCACTGGGAAAGGACACCGCAAGATTGAACCAAAAGCCAAGCACTTCTCCCATTGCAAGAACTATAGATTTAATAGGCCAAACCAAACCGATAATTTGAAGAGACTTGCAAGGATATTTAAATCATGCATAAAAGTTTTTAGAAAAGAATCCAATATTGTTCATAGATAATCTTGATCATAAACCCACAATTCATCGGATCTCAACAAACACACCGCAAAAAGATTACATCGAATAGATCTCCTCGAAGATCGAGGAGAACTTTGTATTGAGATCCAAAGGGAAAGAAGAAGCCATCTAGCTAATAACTATGGACCCGAAGGTCTGTGGTAGACTAGTCACAACTCATCAGAGAGGATATGGTGTTGATGTAGAAGCCCTCTGTGATCAATGCCCCCTCCGGTGGAGCTCCGGAACAGGCCCCAAAATGGGATCTCACGGGAATCGAAGGTTGCGGCGGTGGAATTAGGGTTTCGTCATGCTCCCCGATGTTTTCAGGGCTGAAGAGGCATGTCAGGGGAGCCAGAGGGGCCCATGAGGGTGGGACGCGCGCCTACCCCCCTGGGTGCGCCCCTGCCCTCGTGGCCGCCTCTCTCGCTACCTGGCGTGTACTCCAAGTCTTCTGTGTTGATATCGTTCCAAAAATAACTCTCCCGAAGGTTTCATTCCGTTTGGACTCCGTTTGATATTCCTTTTCTGCGAAACACTGATATAGGCAAAAAAAATAGCAATTTGCACTGGGCCTTGGGTTAGTAGGTTAGTCCCAAAAATAATATAGAAGTGCATAATAAAGCCCATTAAACATCCAAAACAGAATATATAATAGCATGGAACAATAAAAAATTATAGATACGTTGGAGATGTATCAGCTCCCATCCCATAGCATTGACGGGCTAGTTGACGAGCATTATCGTAGAGCTGGAAGCCGCGAGCATCAGCTGGGTCTCTGCGGACCCGCGCGAGCTCGTGTACATGCCAGCGTCAGCGCCCGTGCCCGCCCCTCCAGCCACCGTGGGGCCGGCCCCCGTGCGTTTGGCTGCACCCGCTGCGCCCGTGCCCGTGCCCCCCTAAGTGGCATGGGACGCTGCCGTCGACCGCTACCTCTTAGTGGCGCTAGTTGCCGTCCTCGCGTGCCCTGCCTGTCGATCGCGCGATGAAATGATGTTTGACTTACAAGTGAAGAACATTTTGTGCTGCCTTGAAGACTTCAACAACGGCGTCCCGGAGGACGACAACGATAACGACGGCGCGACACGCCACCTCTGCCGCCGCCGGAAATAGTTTTTTTGGGGTTCAATGTTGTATCTCGAATTCTCGATCATATGAACTTGCGTTTTTCTCTCTTAATGTACAAACTTATCAAACGATTTTCTTTTGAAAATAACTTTAATGGTTTTTAAATATAAAACACTCATCGCAAACGTTTTAGTTAGAACACCCGGATGCAAACCGACAGCTTCCCCGGGAAGCCAAGGGAAAATGTGTCGATCAGGATTTCTGCACCCCTTCAACGCAAACGGTTGTTTTGCATGACCCGTGTGCAACCACGTACAAACAATTGGGCAAGATTTGCATATCTGTCATTTTGGGTTTGTTGCCATCTATCAAACTGGAAATATTGAAATTTGTTTATCCAGTAACATTGCCATGTGTCAACCTTGTAACACTGCGATTTGTCAAAATATGCATCTAAAAATCACTAGCACTATCTAATTTTTGCAACTAAAATCACTAGCACTGTCCATATGGACACCACTAGCAGGCGTGAGTTGATGGACACATATGCAAATGTGCCATTGATTACATACAACAAGTCATCAGCCCACAACGACAACGACGATACACGTTGGATTCTAGATCATTTCCAACAAAACATTCTATAGTAAAGTTTTTCTCACACAACAAATAACAAAGCGATGAAATGAACTTCAGCTCAACCACTCATCTGCGTTGGAAACACTAGCTTTGAACCAGAAGTTATTCTCTGGGAAGGGCCGGCTACTGTCGATCTCGAGACCAACGCAGGACTGCTCATCCAGGCTGAAGCGGCCTATGTCAGTATCCATATTGGGACGGTAGGGAAGCATAGCAATGTCCGAGGTATAGATATAGTTGCTTTTCATAAATGGTAGTAACGTTGTGTCAATAGCAGCTGGATCGCCTTCCACCATCATTGGATAGTTTTGTCCAAGGAAGAGCGAGTTTCCTCCAAGACTTTCAATACAGAACCAGGGAGAAGGTGTTGGCACTAGTACACTAGTATCCATCCTGAATATCCTGCAACGGATGTTGGAATAGGTCCGGAGAGTGTGACCATGCGAGACAACACCTGCTTCCTTAGTAACATCAGCAGTGCCATGTATACACACAAGAATAGGTGATCCATTAGAATAAGTTAACAAGCGCCACAGAGTATATGGGTCCTACTCGTCCTCATGCTCGTGATCATCAGCACCGTCATCTCCCCCTTGGTTATAAATTTTTTTCAAGTATAGGTGGTGGAATGTTCACAGGACCTTGGGAACACAAGAAGGTTAATTAGTAAAGGGAAACTAGCTAACCCGCATGCATGTGGATGAAACAATTATAATTACGGTGGAAGACAAACGTACCAAAAGCATCAGAATTCCATGCAAAAACAGTGCCACGAGTGGTGGCAGCAAACACACGACCCTCGTATTGAATTGCATCACAATACTCATCCGTGTACAGAAATTGATTTTTGAGCAATATCCATTGAGGCGTGGAAGTAAGGACGGCAACAAGCTTGTCGAAGATAGCAACAACTTCATAGTTCGTGTTATCCCAAGAGCAGTTGGGAACTCAACAAATTGCTATCTTCCGTAGACGACAGTCACCATGATCGTATTTGAACTCACGTAGAATACCGGTGTACTCAACCTCTGAGCAGCCGTCTGAGATTTTTGGAAGTGGAACCCGGTGACGAGTGTACACATTCACAAGTTCTCACTCGCAGTTGTACCCAATATAAACAACCCAATCTCCATTTGCACCTGCCCAAGCCTTGCCCTCAAGCGATGGCATCTTAACATCATACGTATCATTATCAAGCGGCATCAACTTGCACAAGGCTAGGCTTCCCTCGTCCCCGCGCCAGTCAGCGGGGTCACGGCGAAGAAGATAGAGGAGATCAAATCGCTCCTGGACCCTTGGGTTCCTTGTAATGATGTTATTAGTTGAGTCGAGAATGTTCTTGAATGAACCTGGCATGCTAGCCGAGGTGATGACGTTGCATCGATCAATGAGTTCCTCCACCACATCATCATTCAGATCGGGGCAAGAATAACGGGGTCGTTTCCGGCCTGTTCCCTCCATGGAGAAGATGATTGAACAATGGCAGAAGGAAGGATGAAGGCAAACGGAGGAGGGAGGAAGAGCGTGCGACAACAGTTCCAAATCGAGAGGGAAAGGCAAAGAGGCGGTGGACGGTTACCACGGTACACGAAGAGGCGCCTGGGGAGCGAACTGTTGCCACAGAGGTCACACACTGACGACAAGGGCCAAGTGAACCGCATGCATATATCGCACACACCTTGATCTGGCTGTCCGTTTCTTTTGTGTTGCCTAATCACAAATAGTTCATCCGAGTGAACCGTATGATGTATATCGCACTCACCTTCATCTGGTTGCCCATTTCTTTTGTGTTGCCTAATCACAAACAGTTCATTCGAGTGAACCGTATGTTGTGTATCGCACACGCCTTCATCTGGCTCCCCGTTTCTTCTGTTCCTCCTCGTCGCAAACAGTTAATTGAACTGAACTGTATGCCCTTCATCACACACACAACTAAAATCTGAACCGTGTTTGATGCATCCGTCTTCACAAACGTTTTACACATTTTTGACGGTTTTCATACACCACCGTTTGCGATTATTGCATCGCACATAGTTTCTCGAAGGGTCTCTGATCGTAGTGTCGCGTTAGCAGCATCCTGCAGTAGTGTCATTAGTTACCATAAGATTAGCATATGATATTTTTATTTATTTCCCTTCTTTTTATTGCAACATAGAAGTAAAGAAAGCAAAAATAAAACTAAACTTTATTATATATCCCGCACACGATTACATAGATAGATAGATAAATAACTAAGAAAACTTTTGAAGAAAGATCGAACTAAACTTTTATTCAACTAATTCTAAAGATAACTAAAGATCGAACTAAGGTAAATAAAGGCAAAAGATAGTGGTGTGATACGATACCGGGGCACCTCCCCCAAGCTTGGCTCAAGCCAAGGGGAGTGCCCATACTCGATACTCAATTCTCCTTCGGTCGTGAGGAAGGTGTAGATGGTGGTTTGTCATTTCCCTTTATTTTTCTCTTGAGGATACAATTTTCCTCCTTCAGGCTACCAACCTCTTGTTCCAGCATCATTATCTTCTTGAATAATTCTTGCTTATTCTCCTGCAAAAGACGAAAAGGGATAAACTGGACCTTAGGTTGCTTTATTTTATTAGGGAGTCTTGACTTCTTAAATTCCACATGCATGTCCCCAGGTTGGGGTAGAGGGACCTCCTCTTCATCTGATCTTGTCTACTCTTCCCCGTTAGGCTCGTAGTCTTCTTCTTCCTCCGAGGTCCAACCATAACGTTCCTCTCCATAAACCTTGGGGTTTGCAATGAAATCAGCCACATAGCTCTCACCCTCTGAGTCTTGGGACGACATAATTTCGGATGTGCCAGAAAATAGCAAGAAGGAAGAACAGAGGATTTCTCCATGATACGGTGGTCAATAGGTTTGGGGGATATATTTATCTTGGGAAACAAGCAAACGGGAGAAAAACAGAGTCCGGAAGGTACCCGAGGTGGGCACAACCCACCTGGGCGCGCCTGGCACGTGCGCCCTGGTGTCTTGCGCCCACTAGGGGTGCCTTCCTGGTTGCTTCTTATTTTCCTAATTTTTCTAATATTCCAAAACTGAAAAAAAAATGCGGATTTTTCGGAGTCCGTTTACTTACCATATCACATACCTCCCTTATTTCACGATTCTGGAGTGTTCCGGAAGGTTTCTTTTATGTGTTCCTCTGGTGTCATAGTTTGGATAATATTGCTTTCAACATTAATAGGAATACTAGAGATATAGTGTTTGATTCTTTGACCATTGACCACCTTCGGGTGTGTACCTTCGGCATTATTTATTTTGATGGCTCCAGAATGATAAACTTCTTAAATAACATATGGTCCTTCCCATTTAGAGAGAAGTTTTCCTGCAAAGAATCTAAAACGAGAGTTGCACAATAAAACATATTCACCCACTTTGAATTCCCGCTTTTGGATTCTTTTGTCATGCCACCTTTTAACTTTTTCTTTGAATAGTTTGGCATTTTCATAAGCTTGGGTTCTCCATTCATCTAAAAAGCTAATATCAAATAACCTCTTTTCACCGGCAAGTTTGAAATCATAATTGAGTTCTTTAATTGCCCAATAAGCTTTATATTCTAACTTAAGAGGTAAATGACAAGCCTTTCCATAAACCATTTTGTAGGGAGACATACCCATAGGATTTTTATAAGCTGTTCTGTAAGCCCAAAGTGCTTCATCCAATTTCTTGGACCAATTCTTTCGAGACCTATTGACAGTCTTTTGTAATATTAATTTTATTTCTCTATTTCTAAGTTCAACTTGACCACTAGATTGAGGATGATAGGGGGATGCAATTCCATGGTTAACATCATACTTGGAAAAATAACTTCTTTAAGCATTTTAATGGAAGTGTTGTGATCAGCACTACTAGTTGGAATAGCTTCTACCCACTTAGTGACATAATCAACAACAACCAAAATGTGAGTATACCCATTAGAGGAAGGAAAAGGTCCCATATAATCAAATCCCCAAACATCAAATGGTTCAACAGCAAGTGAATAATTCATAGGCATTTCTTGACGCTTACCGATATTACCTATTCTTTGACATTCATCACAAGATAAGACAAAGTTACAAGCATCCTTGAAAAGAGTAGCCGAATAAAAAACCAGATTGTAATACCTTGTGAGCAGTTCTGTCTCCTGCATGATGTCCTGCATAAGCTTCGGAGTGACATTTTCATAGGATTTGTTCCTGTTCATGCCAGGTACACAACATCTAATAATACCATCTACTCTTTTATGAAGATGTGGGTCATCCCAAAAGTAATGTCTTAAATCATAGAAGAATTTTTTTCTTTTGTTGGTATGTGAAACTAGGTGGTATGTATTTAGCAACAATATAATTAGCATAGTTAGCATACCCAGGTGTGCTATTAGAAACAATTATTGCAGCCAATTGTTCATCAGGAAAACTATCATCAATAGGTAGTGGGTCATCAAAAATATTTTCCAACCTAGACAAGTTATCAGCTACGCGGTTCTCAGCTCCTTTCCTATCAGTGATATGTAAATCAAAATCTTGTAGTAAGAGAATCCACCTAATGAGTCTAGGTTTAGCATCTTTCTTTTCCACAAGATATTTTATAGCAGCATGATCAGTGTGAACAATTACTTTTGAGTCAACAATATAAGATCTAAATTTATCACAAGAAAACACAACTGCTAAAAATTCGTTTTCAGTAGTAGCATAATTTCTTTGTGCACTCTCTAGAGTTTAATTGCATAGCAAATAACATTCAATTTCTTGTGAACTCTTTGTCCTATAACAACACCAACATCATAATCACTAGCAACACACACAATTTCAAAAGTTAAATTCCAATCCGGTGGTTGAACAATAGGTGCAGAAATTAAGGCTTTCTTGAGTGTTTCAAAGGCTTTTACACAATCATCATCGGAAACAAATGGAATATCCTTTTGTAAAAGATTTGTAAGAGGCCTAGAAATTCTAGAGAAGTCTTTGATAAATCTCCTATAGAAACCAACATGACCAAGGAAACCACGAATACCTTTAATATCTTTAGGCCATGGCATTTTCTCAATTGCATCAACCTTAGCTTTGTCCACCTCAATACCTCTTTCAGAAATTTTATGGCCCAAGACAATACCTTCATTAACCATAAAGTGACACTTTTCGCAATTCATGACAAGGTTAGTTTGCTCACATCTCTGCAAAACTCGATCAAGATTGCTTAAATAATCCTCAAAAGACTTCCATAAACAGAAAAGTCATCCATGAAAACCTCAACACTCTTTTCACAAAAATCAGAGAATGAGAGGGAATACGAGGACCTTCCCAAAGCTTTCACTCTTGCATATGATGTCCATGAATTCAAACACCCATTTTTCTTCCTCTCCACGCCATGCCATACCGAAGCACAATGGAGTGCCATTGAATCCTTGACCCTTCGGGATTCAATCCCCAATGCCGACCCATTCTCCAAGATCTTGTCCTATAAATACCCACGACCCCTCTCATCTGATGCCCTTTTTTTTCCCGAGACCACCTAAACATCCCACACACGACAAACGCATCTCGCTGGAGCCGTGAGCTTCGCCGCTCAATTCCTTCACCATGAACAACCCAGGGTCCTCTTTCTGTCACGCTTCGATTTGACATACTTTTGGCCCTCCTCTTCGTCTACAGAAGCCGCCCCGAGCTTGCTCATCTGTCGTCCAAGTGCGCGGTTCATAGGAGCTTCACCGAGCAAACCTAGCTTGTCACCGACGCAATCGACCTTCATCTCCGCCACCACCAGGACCCCCTCGTTGAGTCACATCCGCCGAACATCATCAGCGCCATTACTGCCAACCACTAGAGTGCCATCGCCGCCGACGCCCGAGCCGCCTCACCGTCGACTCCGTCTATGTAAGCACCAGCGAGCACCCAACAGTCGATCTACTTTCTATGCTATAGATTAGATCAACTTTTCTATTTTCTAAAACGGTATCAATTATATAACAAATGTTTGTTAGATTACTTCAGCGGCGAACACCCACCTACCATCTGATGTATATCCAGTGTACTAGATTAGATCTAGTTTTTTTATTTCTTTTGAATCATTTTCCTTAAGTTTCGGCCATCCGCCTGCAGGAGACAACCACAACCACTCACCGTTCACCACGTGGCACCTCTGCCACGGTCGGCCAATATTTAACCCTTTTCAATTTCAGATTTCAATCAAGTTTTTATTTTAGCATATCTTTAATTCTACAAAGCCAAATTAGTTGATTATTATTTCTACTGGTTCATAAAAATCCCATATATATGTGGCCGAAACCAGAAATATTTTTTACAATTTAAATTTTGAATTAGATCAGATTCAAAATTGAAGGTCAATAGGCCATAACTTTAGTGTCGTAACTCTGATTTAGTTGTTTCTTTTTGCTAGTTGAAGCTCATGAGATATACTTTTTGTTGAAACCAAAATCGCATAATTTTACTACTGTTAAAAATATGTTTCTGCCCAGAAACTTTGTTTGGTTCTTTTTGGAGTTTCAGAAGTCTTTTATTTGGTTTCTTTTGGATCTTTGAGTGATTGCTTATGTGTTATTATATTTGTTAGCGATAGATTATCTAGAGGGTGAATAGTATCATTATCATGATTTGCGAGTGCGATGAACTCCACCAACAAGTACCATGCAAGTTCACTTTGACCATATGGTCATACATATGTTTTTATTGCAATTAGTGTCACCTTTTCAACATTTCCTCTAGTAGTATATTGAATCTTATAGTTGAGTAGAAGCATGAGGTAGGAACCCATACCCTATTACTGAGCCCCAGGAATGTTATTTATTTTAGTGCTACTCTATAGTAGACAGGGATTGGTATGAGTGTTCGTGAGTGATTTGAGAAGTAGGACTCTACGTCAATGACGACATTTTCAAGACCGGCAATTACAAGACCTTCAACATCAAGACTACAGTTCCTCAAGACTTCAAGACCCGAGACAAGAATTCAATACACACTATTGGGTGGAAATGGTTGTGAGGCTCCTTGGGGTATCTAGTGGATTTGCCTAGTGTCAGGGATATAACTATTAGGTATAAACCGCCCAGGAGGGGCCGGTTTATGCCCATAAGGAATTACTCCTACTGAAGCCCAGCAAGACAGAGTATGGTGCATTACTATAGAAGGTTAAAGATCCAGGGCCCAAAGGGTGTTCGGGCCCGTAAATGTAAACCGCCATACGGCGTGTGACTTGTATTGTAAGATAGGAAAGATAGAGACCGAGCCGGACACATTTATGAGCCGGCCTCGGGATTCTATAAACCAACCAGGCGTCATCCTGTGTATATAAAGGGACGACCCGGCGACGGTTTACGGACATGAGACAACAACTCGAGACACATGCAAATCAGATTCGCTCCCTGGTCATCGAAACCCTAGCAATACCACACCAAACTAGACGTAGGCTTTTACCTTCATCGAAGGGACCGAACTAGTATAAAATCCCTTGCGTCCTTGTCCGCTTTAACCCATTTAAGCTAACCCGTAGCGATGGCTCCACGACTAAGTCCTTTTTCTAGGACATCTGCCGTGACGAAATCATGACAGTTGGCGCCCACCGTGGGGCTATCGCACGATGGTTTCGAGTTCTTAGAGGGCAGCTTTGAAGGACTCAAGGGCTACACAGTGGGTCGGATGACTAAGAGTCGTCGTGGCAAGATCTATATCAACGATGCAGGCTGGGGTCCCGAGGCCGATTCAATCGAGTACGGGTACTGGGTCCCCTTCGGTAGCATCCACGTCTTCATCGGTAAGATTGGCGAACCGGGCCCTGAGCCGGACATCTGACCCAACATCGTCGAGTCGGCTCAGCGTGCGAGACCTTCCCGGGTTTGGCCCGCCATGAAGCGTGTCTTTGTGGGAGCTGTTCATGGAGCGCAAGCTGAGGATGGATCAGAATCTGGTGGCGAGACCGTCGTTTACTCTGGCGACGAGTCGTCTACCGGAGAAACCGAGTCTTTATCTTTGCTGCAGGATGGCCGGTCTGGGGGCTGTTCCGATGGTCATAGTATTCCAGACACCCTTGATCTGCCGAGCCGGGTCGCGGTCTTCATGGCCGGATCACAATCTGGGCAACAATCTTCAACTGCGGCAGCATTAACATCCGACCTGGCGGCGGCAGCAGCAGCTGGGGCAGGAGGCCCTGTTCAGCCGCCGGCTCAAGTTCTGTCCACTTTAGTCGACACTTTGACAGCACTGCTGACCGCGGAGGTCAGCCAGGCCGAGAAGGTACAGCACGACGCGAAAGTTGCTAAGGTGAGGGGCCAAATAGATCAAGCTAAGTTGGACCTGGCTGCTGAGAATACTAGGATGATCGCGAGGTAGGCCGAGCTAGATGCTCAGGCTTATCGGCTCCTGTTGGATCAGACTGCATCAAATGACGTAATGAGGAGAAGGCGCCTATCTCGCCTGCCGCCGGTTTACGAAGCAAGGAACCTCTTCAGTACGCCAGGAGCGGGAACCAGCAATCAGCCGGTGATAAACCGGGGAGAGGTGCCTGGCACGAGGGCGTCGGTCCAGCCACAGGCCGTGGATCCAGCCCGTCAGGTCATTCCATCGCAGCATGCACCAACGCCTCCTGGTCACTACTCCAACACTTTGGATAACATAGTTGCAATCGCTTCACGATTGGCGGCCCTTCCCATTGAAGGGGGATCCCCTATAGCAGTGGAGGCGCGGCGAGCTAGGGAGTTCCTAGAGACGGCTTTAACTCAATAGCAGGCTTATTCTCACGGCCGTGAGAGGATTCATTCCACCCCCCCGCCCAAGCCGAAGTTACAGCAGGCATATGGATGAACTGACCGTGTCAAGTAGTGCGCGGAATCGTAACCCGCCGCGGAGGGATAACCCGGTGGGTGGAGGTACAAACGCCCAAGAGTGGGTTACTTCCAGCTCCTTGGGAGTACCGTGTCTCACCCCCGCTTTACGCAATGTACGGTTGCCTAAGGACTTCAAAGGACCACGCAAGGTGCCCAATTATACTGCAGATTTATCCCCTGAAGCGTGGGTCGAAAGCTACGAGATGTCAATGGAGATGCTGGACGTGGACGACGCCGCGTGTGCTAAATACTTCACCATGATGTTGGAGGGCACGGCTCATACTCGGTTAAAAAGTTTACCACCAAATTCCATTGGGTCATGAGCCGAGTTACGCCGCCGGTTTATCAATAATTTCAAAGACACATGTAAGCAGCCCATGTCCATTGTAGACTTGGTTGCCTATGTTCAAGGGGAGAATGAATCGACGAGTCATTGGGTGCGCCGAGTGTCATAGATCCTGCATTCCTCAGATCGCATCAATCCGGATACAGCAGTTTTAACATTGGAAGGCAATTTCCGGTTCGAGCCTCTAAAGCTGAAGTTGGGACGGCTCAAACGTAATTGCGATGACATGGGGACGCTTATGGGCGCCCTGGTGAAATATGCCGATTTATATAGTACCAAATATCCAGAGTCTGATGATGAGAAGTTGAGGAAAGGAAAGAAAACGGTAAAGCGCCGCAGTCTAATCCGCCGAATCAGGGATACAACGGTAAGCGTAAGGCAGATAGCAATTCAGATTTTGTGGCTAACACTAGTGCACAGGATGATGGCCAGCGTCGCAAAGGTAGGCCGCCCCCACGGGGTGGAGGGTCAAACATCAATCTAGAGTGCCAGATGAATTTGCCTTGCCCTAGGCACGACACAAAGGAAAAGCCAGGCACACACCTCTGGAAGGACTTTTTTTGTTTTATTATGAGAGAGTTCAAACATCGGTTCCAATATGATCATGGATTGTCTGGTGGTTCATGCCCTGGCTTCCATGGGCCGGGTTATCAAGGTGGTGGTTCTGGTCCAGGTTTCCAAGGCAATCAGGGCGGCCACGGCAATCAGAACGGGCATAACCAGCAGAACGGCCAGGGTGGTTATAATCATCAGGGCAATCATCAGCAACAACAGTCAGGCTATCAGAGCAACCCGAAACAACTGAGTAGCGGGCAATACCACGTCTTCACCACTAGCTTGTGCAAGCGGGATCAAAAGTTCTATAAGAGGGCGGTGCACTTGGTTGAACCAGCCGTACCTCGTTACCTACACTGGTCGGAACAGCCTATAGTGTGGAGTCGTGAAGATCACCCACCCCGGATCAATAATCCGGGTTAGCTGGCACTAGTAGTAGCGCCTCAGGTTGGGGGGTATAAGTTCACTAAAGTGCTCATAGACGGGGGTAGCAGCATCAACATCGTGTATTATGAGACTTTCCGTCGCATGGGACTGACAGACAAGAAGCTGAGGCCATCCAATACTGTTTTTCACGGCGTGGTGCCTGGTAAATCGGCGTATCCAGTCGGTAAAATAGACCTGGAGGTTACTTTTGGAGATAAGCATGACTCAAGGTTGGAAACTTTGACCTTTGAGGTGGTAAAAATCAACAGCCAGTATCATGCCTTCTTCGGCCGACCGGTTTATGCTAAGTTCATGGCAAGGCCCTGTTACGTTTATCTGCAGCTCAAGATGCCAGGTCATAAGGGAACTATTACGGTCCATGGGAGCCAGAAGATTGCTTTGGAATGCGAGGAAGGTGATGCAGCCTATGCTGAGGCGGTTTGTGCAACCGAGGAGTTGAAATTTTACAAGGACAATGTTGATCTGGTGGATATGTCTCCGTTGAACAAGCCGACTATAGAGCATGATCCGGCCTTGAAATTTAAATCAGCTGATGAAACCAAGCAAGTCGACTTCATTCCTGGCGATTCATCCAAGCAGTTCACCATCAGCGCTAACCTGGATCCGAAATAGGAAAGCGCCCTCATCGAGTTCATCCATGAGAATCGGGACATCTTTGCATGGAAACCTTCTGACATGCCAGGTGTACCGAGGGAACTCGCTGAGCACACTCTTAATATTGATCCCAAGTTTAAACCGGTAAAACAATTTCTCCGCCGCTTCAATGAAAAGAGGCGCAAGGCTATTGGTGAAGAGCTAGCCAGGCTCTTGGCGGCAGGTTTTATAGTTGAGGTGTTTCATCCTGAGTGGTTGGCTAATCTGGTGCTGGTGGTCAAAAAGAATGGCAGTCGGCTCAAACCAATGGAAAGGAAAATGTGATTATTAGTTTAAACAAACGAATGGAAAGGAAAATGTGATTACACACAAGTATATCCTTCCCAAAGACAAGCAGAACATGACATAATTGACAGGACATCAAGTACATAACCATTTAGACAAAGGGGCGAAAAATTCATGACGTTATCAATACAATAGTGTTTGGATAATTGATTAAGAGACAATTATCTTCTCGCCTCCATTGTTCTTGTTGATGTTCGGAGTACCAAAATCATGCTTCGGGGTAGCAATGTTATGGTTTGAAGTAAAGATTAGATATGAAGATCACAAGAAGTACACAAGGAGCAATTCCAAGAATAGCAAGCAATTCAAGGTATAACCAGAACACGACCAAATCTCTGTTGGAAGTAAGGTAAGGATGTTGTTGATGACAACACAAAGTATCACGGGGCAAGGATGACACTTCTAGTCATGAATTTGACTCACAACTCAGAAGAAGTCATAATGTTGACGATGATCATGACACAATGCGTCGAGAGGTTTCATGAGGATGCAATCAAACAACGACGACATCAAGCAAAAGGAATGGTGACGTGAAAAGTTATGGGAACAACAGATAAGTTGCAAGCTCGGAATTGGAGTTACTTTTCCAGACAACAAAAATGATGTTGAGAACACGATTTAAGCCTTGATCACGGTCTAAAGAATTCGTGCATCAAAGATGGACGAGGTAGCACGGTCCAAGATAGCATGATAAGGATGTAGCATGTAGTCTAGGTATGGCAAGATTGAGTTTAAATTTCCCACAAATAAATTACTAGGGGTATTGAATTACAGTGTGGATTTGATTCACTAACTGATGTCCTCGGTTGATGACAACCTAGAACCCGGGGAAAAACCAAATTAGTGAGAAGCAATACTTGATGAAGACTCATAAGAAATATTGCAGTTCCGTGATATTCTCGAGATACCATAGGTTAATACTCAAATGTAGAGCAGAATCGAGGTTGCGCAGGCATATTGATCTGCAGAAGACAAGAACTTTAACTTGTCCGAGAAATGGGATCATAGAAAAACAATCATGGTCGGAACCACGGTTGCAAAGGCCCAAGCATAGATACAAGAGGAACTTATAACAAGGGAAGTAATCATTTGTACGAGAAGCTTCCATGATAAGATCTGTATAGTGTCCATGAGCATGAACACAAGTTCAAGGTCGACTCCCACTTATCCAGTGCATATCCTTTCATTCACTTCTCGTCTTCGAAGAAGTTGTAGTGTAAAAATTTAAATGGCGAAACACTAGTAGAGTGCGACCCGTAGAAGTTTCCGGGTTCACATAATTTAGGAAAGGCATAGGTTCAACTCATCAGGGCATCTTAGGAACATCTATCACAATCTTCAGGAGTAATTAACACTAGCTCGATAGCAGAGCATGGTTGACAAAAGCAGATGATACAATTTACCAAAGGCATTTATGTATCATGGGAGAATTCACAAGGTGATGGAATAAGGGCACTGTCAGATATTAATCCAACAAGGGATCGGGCGGTCCACAAAGGAACTGATGTGAGTATCGGTACTCAACCAAAAGAAGAAAGAATGCAAAGGCATCGGACTATAGAAACGTCTGAATAATTCGATGCTTAATTACAACGAAATTATGATTTCTAGATTGGTGTATCGGAATTAGATGCTCTGATCAAATAGGAGTAAGTTGAATAGGCTTAGATGGACAATCAATCAAGATTTGACTTGCCGAGAACCAGCTCATGTTCGACAAGACGTCAGAGTAGGAAAGATAATTCATAAGGATCAACTGATTATTGTGTGCATTCGCACACATGTTGAATCAATAGGATCATACATGCAATATCAACGGATTTTAATGAATATTGCTAGACATATGATATTAACCATAGGGCAAGCATGCAAGACTTTACAGAGCAATCGGTTGTAGAGGATTCTCGGAAGATGGGATAGTATTTCAAACTATCTTACGAAACATATGAATAACTGGGGATGCACGGATAATCGTTAAGTGCGAGGAATTATCCGTAGAGGTATTCATGTGGCAAAGAAGTGCAAGGCAGTGGCACAAAGGATTCTTAAAAGGTCGGAGAACATTTTGTTGTACCTTGTAATAACAATAGTAACTGGAAAAGATAGTATGAACGACAAATGTATGTCGTTATCATATGGATATATCGGTGTGAGGGAATTGTAAAGGTGGTGTGCAAAAGGGTCGGGCAAACACCAAGGAGCATCTTTGGAGTCTTCTGGTGAAGCAGGCGATCATCTGGAATGAAGGGGCTCCCCGGGAGGAAGTAGTTATGAGAACCTAAAGTTAGAGTTAGTACATTCATTTAACCCAAATACAAGAGAGATGAGAGTCCCAGAGTATAGACGGGGAATAAAAGATCCTAATACCACCCATTTGTGATGTGGGCTCGTAAGCCGCACAATAATGTTAGTAAAAGTTTTCCAAATACTAGACTCAACTTCGGCCAAGAAGATGGGAAGGGGGTTCCTATAGGAAGTCGGCTCTGATACCAACTTGTGACGCCCCCGATTTGACCATACACTAATCATGCATGCAAATGTGTATGACTAAGATTAGAGACTCACGGGAAGGTATCACAACACAACTCTAGACACAAATTAAAGTCATAAAAGCTTCATATTACAAGCCAGGGGCCTCGAGGGCTCGAATACATAAGCTCGAAATCACAATAGTCAGCGGAAGCAACAATATCTGAGTAGAAGACATGAGTTAAACAAGTTTACCTCAAGAAGGCTGGCAGAAAAGTAGCAACGATCTAAAGGCGAAGCCTCCTACCTGGGAGCCTCCTAACAACTCCTGGTCTTCGGCGACCTCCACATAGTAGTAAGCTTCGTCGGGGTAGTAGTAGTCGGCAGTGGCATCTGGCTCCTGGGATCTGACATATGATCGCAATATCCAGAAAGAAGAAGAAGGGGGGAAGGGTAGCAAAGCAACCATGAGTACTCATTCGAAGTACTTGCAAGACTTACATCAGTTCTATACTATATATGCATCTGTATCAAATGAATGGGTAGTATCTGTGGACTAAACTGCAGAATGCCAGAATAAGAGGGGGAAAACTAATCCTATTAAAGACTACGCTTCTGGCAGCCTCCATCTTGAAGCATGTAGAAGAGAATAGCAGTATAGTAACAAGTAACAATGTATAGCATAATCCTACTTGATGATCATCTCCCCGTCACCCTGTGAGAGAGCGATCATCGGGTTGTATCTGTCACTTATCTGGGTGTATTTTATTAAGTATTCGATTCTAGTTGTCAGATCGGAATACAGCTCCAAGTCATCTTGTTACCGTGGACATGGCTATTCAAATAGATTACTTTCCTGTAGGGGTGCACCACATAACCCGACATGCTTGATCATCTCTGGCTGGACACACTTTCCTGGGTCATGCCCGGCCACAGAAGATCAACACGTCGCAATTCTACCTAGGCGCAACAGAAAGGTCAGCACGCCTGTCTACATCCTAAGCGCGCATGGGCCGGGTCTTGGGCCCATCGCCCTTTGCACTCCTGCACATTGCGAACACGGCCGGTGAGCAGACCTAGCCCTCCTATACAAGCGCAGGCGTTCCAGTCCAACCCGGCGCGCGCCACTCAGTCACTGACGTCTGAAGCTTTGACTAATACTAAGACGTCGACTGCCCATATCTTGTCCCGCACGGCAGTTAGTGCATATAGGTCGATTACCAACTCAGATCAAATATCCAAACTCGTTAAGCATGTTATTCTGAAACAACAACGGACTACGACCAGGGACCATGCCACCTCTCTCCTAGGTGTTTCAACCTGCCCCGCCGTTCCACCACAAAGAATCAAGCGGGGGCCGTCGGGAACCTAGGCCCATCACTGCCTGGATGGAACCACCTGCCCCTTCAGCCTCCACTCCGTGAATCACTTGCGGTTACTCTATGACCTGACCCGACTTTAGTCACAACATGTATCATGTATAATATGTATGTATGTATTCGTGATCACCTCCCGAAGTCATCACGGACTGATAGTATAGCATAGCAAACGGACAAGAATGTAGGGCCACTAATGGTAATCTACCAATCTAGCAACCAATGTAGGGCCACTGATGTATGACAAGAATGCAGCGCGCTCGGGGAGGTTCGGGGTGTTGGGGAACGTAGTATTTTAAAATTTTCCTACGATCACGCAAGATCTATCTACCAGATGCATAGCAACGAGAGGGGAGAGTGTGTCTACGTACCCTCGTAGACCGGGAGCGAAAGCGTCAAGTGACGCGGTTGATGTTGTCGAACTTCTTCGCGATCCAACCGATCAAGCACCGAACGTACGGCACCTCCGCGTTCAGCACACGTTCAGCTTGATGACGTCCCACGAGCTCTTGATCCAGTTGAGCTTCACGGGAGAGTTTCGTCAGCACGACGGCGTGGTGACGGATATGATGTGATCACCGGCGCAGGGCTTCTCCTAAGCTTCGCGACGGTACGACCGAGGTGTGATTCTGTGGAGGGGGGCACCGCACACGGCTAAAACAATTCAACTTGTGTGTCTTTGGGTGCCCCCCTGCCCCCGTATATAAAGGAGCAAGGGAGGAGGGGCCGGCCACCTCCTATGGTACGGCTAGGGAGGGGACTCCTACTAGGAATAGGATTGCAATCCTATTCCTAGTAGGATTCACCGAAAGGAAGAAGGGGGAAAGGATTAGGAGAGGTGGCGCCCCCCTCCCCCCAATCCTAGTCCAACTAGGATTCCTAGGTGGGGGCGCCGGCCAGCCCTATGGGCTGCCTCTCTCTCACCCTTTAGGCCCACTATGGACCATCCCCTCTCGTAGGGGGTTCCGGTAACCCCCTCCGGCATTCCCGATAAATCTGAAACTTTTCCGGTATACTTCCGGTGTCCGAATATAGCCGTCCAATATATCAATCTTTATGTCTCGGACATTCCGAGACTCCTTGTCATGTCCGTGATCTCATCCGGGACTCCGGACTACCTTCGGTACATCAATACTCAAAAACTCATAATACCGATCGTCATCAAACGTTAAGCGTGCGGACCCTACGGGTTCGAGAACTATGTAGACATGACCGAGACTCATCTCTGGTCAATAACCAATAGCGGAACCTGGATGTTCATATTGGCTCCTACATATTCTACGAAGATCTTTTATCGGTCAGAACCGCATAACAACATACGTTGTTCCTTTTGTCAAACGGTATGTTACTTGCCCGAGATTCGATCGTCGGTATCTTTATACCTAGTTTAATCTCGTTGCCGGCAAGTCTCTTTACTCGTTCCGTAACACATCATCTCGTGACTAACTCATTAGTCTTTTTGCTTGCAAGGCTTATTGTGATGTGTGTTACCGAGAGGGCCCAGAGATACCTCTCCGACACTCGGAGTGACAAATCCTAATCTTGATCTATGCCAACACCACGAATACTTTCGGAGACACCTGTAGAGCATCTTCATGATCACCCAGTTACGTTGTGACGTTTGATAGCACACAAGGTGTTCCTACGGTATTCGGGAGTTGCATAATCTCATAGTCATAGGAACATGTATAAGTCATGAAGAAAGCAATAGCAGTTAAACTAAACGATCATAGTGCTATGCTAACGGATGGGTCTTGTCCATCACATCATTCTCCTAATGATGTGATCCCGTTGATCAAATGACAACTCATGTCTATGGCTAGGAAACATAACCATCTTTGATCAATGAGCTAGTCTAGTAGAGGCATACTAGGGACATACTGTTTTGTCTATGTATCCACACATGTATTAAGTTTCCGGTTAATACAATTCTAGCATGAATAAAAGACATTTATCATGATATAAGGAAATACAAATAACATCTTTATTATTGCCTCTAGGGCATATTTCCTTCAGTCTCCCACTTGCACTAGAGTCAATAATCTAGCTCACATCGCCATGTGATTTAATACCGATAGTTCAGATCGTTATGTGACCAACACCCAAAGGGTTTACTAGAGTCAATAATCTAGTTCACATCGCTATGTGATTAATACCCAAGAGTAATAAGGTGTGATCATGTTTTGCTTGTGAGAGAAGTTTAGTCAACGGGTCTGTCATATACAGATCCCTATGTATTTCGCAAATTTCTATGTCTACAATGCTCTGCATGGAGCTACTCTAGCTAATTGCTCCCACTTTCAATACGCATCCAGATTGATACTTAGAGTCATCTGGATTTTGGTGTCAAAGTTTGCATCGGCGTAACCCTTTACGACGAACTCCATAATCGAGAAACATTTCCTTAGTCATCCAATTACTAAGGATAATTTTGACCGCTGTACAGTGATCTACTCCTGGATCACTATTGTACCTCCCTGTCAAATTCTTGGCAAGGTACACAACGTGTTTTGTACACAGCATGGCATACTTTATAGAACCTATGGCTGAGGCATAGGGAATGACTTTCATTCTCTCTATATTTTTTTGCCGTGGTCTGGCTATGAGTCTTACTCAACTTCATACCTTGTAAAACAGGCAAGAACCCTTTCTTTGACGGATCCATTTTTGAATTACTTCAAAATCTTATCAAGGTATGTACTTCATCGAAAGTCTTATCAAGCGTCTTGATCTATCTCTATAGATCTTGATGCCCAATATGTAAGTAGCTTCATCAAGGTCTTTCTTTGAAAAAACTCCTTTATGCTTTCCAGAAAATTCTACATCATTTCCGATCGACAATATGTTATTCACATATACTTATCAGAAAGGTTGTAGTGCTCCCACTCACTTCTTGTAAATACAGGTTTCTCCAAAAGTCTGTATAAAACCATATGCTTTGATCACCTCATCAAAGCGTATATTCCAACTCCGAGATGCTTGCACCAGTCCATAGATGGATCGCTGGAGCTTGCATACTTTGTTAGCACCTTTTGGATTGACAAAACCTTCTGGTTGTATCATATACAATTCTTCTTCAATAAAATCATCAAAGAACGCAGTTTCGTTATCCATTTGCCAAATTTCATAAAATGTGGCAATTGCTAACATGATTCGGACAGACTTTAAGCATCGCTACGGGTGAGAAAGTCTCATCGTAGTCAACTCCTTGAACTTGTCGAAAACCTTTCGCAACAAGTCGAGCTTTGTAAACAGTAATATTACCGTCTGCGTCGGTCTTCCTCTTGAAGATCCATTTATTTTCGATGGCTTGTCGATCATCGGGCAAGTCAACCAAAGTCCACACTTTGTTCTCATACATGGATCCATCTCAGATTTCATGGCTTCAAGCCATTTTGCGGAATCTGGGCTCATCATCGCTTCCTCATAGTTCGTAGGTTCATCATGGTCTAGTAACATGATTTCCAGAACTGGGTTGCCGTACCACTCTGGTGCGGAACGTACTCTGGTTGATCTACGACGTTCAGTAGAAACTTGATCCGAAGTTTCATGATCATTATCATCAACTTCCTCAATAATTGGTGTAGGAATCACTGGAACAATTTCCTGTGATGTACTACTTTCCAATATGGGAGAAGGTACAATTACCTCATCAAGTTCTACTTTCCTCCCACTCACTTCTTTCGAGAGAAACTCTTTTTCTAGAAAGGATCCGTTCTTAGCAACGAATATTTTGCCTTCGGATCTGTGATAGAAGGTGTACCCAACAGTTTCTTTTGGGTATCCTATGAAGACACATTTTTCCGACTTGGGATCGAGCTTATCAAGTTGAAGTGTTTTCACATAAGCATCGCAGCCCCAAATTTTAAGAAACGACAACTTTGGTTTCTTGCCAAACCAGAGTTCATAAGGCGTCGTATCGACGGATTTAGATGGTGCCCTATTTAACGTGAATGCAGCTGTCTCTAAAGCATAACCCCAAAACGATAGTGGTAAATCGGTAAGAGACATCATAGATCGCACCATATCTAATAAAGTACGGTTACGACGTTCGGACACACCATTACGTTGTGGTGTTCCAGGTGGCGTGAGTTGTGAAACTATTCCACATTGTTTCAAATGAAGACCAAACTCGTAACTCAAATATTCTCCTCCACGATCAGATCGTAGGAACTTTATTTTCTTGTTACGATGATTCTCTACTTCACTCTGAAATTCTTTGAACTTTTCAAATGTTTCAGACTTGTGTTTCATTAAGTAGATATACCCATATCTGCTCAAATCATCAGTGAAGGTCAGAAAATAACGATACCCGCCGCGAGCATCAACGCTCATTGGTCCACATACATCAGTATGTATGATTTCCAACAAATCTGTTGCTCGCTCCATAGTTCCGGAGAACGGAGTTTTAGTCATCTTGCCCATGAGGCACGGTTCGCAAGCACCAAGTGATTCATAATCAAGTGATTCCAAAAGTCCATCTTTATGGAGTTTCTTCATGCGTTTTACACCAATATGACCCAAACGGCAGTGCCACAAATAAGTTGCACTATCATTATCAACCTTGCATCTTTTGGCTTCAATATTATGAATATGTGTATCACACGATCGAGATCCAACTAACTATTTTCATTGGGTGTATGACCATAGAAGGTTTTATTCATGTAAACAGAACAACAATTATTCTTTAACTTACATGAATAACCGTATTGCAATAAACATGATCAAATCATATTCATGCTCAACACAAACACCAAATAACAGTTATTTAGGTTCAACACTAATCCCGAAAGTATAGGGAGTGTGCGATGATGATCATATCAATCTTGGGACTGCTTCCAATATACATCGTCACTTCATCCTTTAACTAGTTTATGTTCATTATGCAACTCCCATTTCGAGTTACTACCTTTTTAGCAACTAAATCAGTATCAAATACCGAGGGGTTGCTATGAACACTAGTAAAATACACATCAATAATCTGTATATCAAATATACCTTTATTCACTTTGCCATCCTTCTTATCCGCCAAGTATCTAGGGCAGTTCCACTTCCAGTGACCATTTCCTTTGCTGTAGAAGCACTTAGTTTCAGGCTTGAGTTTAGCTTTGGGTTTCTTCGTGGAAGTAGCAACTGACTTGCTATTCTTTTTGAAGTTCCCATTCTTTCCCTTGCCCTTTTTCTTGAAACTAGTGGTCTTGCTAACCATCAACACTTGATGCTTTTTCATGATTTCTACCTTCGCCTACTTCAGTATCGCGAAGAGCTGGGAATTCCTTTCGTCATCCCTTGCATATTTATAGTTCATCACGAAGTTCTACTAACTTGGTGATAGTGACTAGAGAACTTTGTCAATTACTATCTTATCTGGAAGATTAACTCCCACTTGATTAAAGTAATTGTAGTACCCAGACAATCTGAGCACATGCTCACTGGTTGAGCTATTCTCCTCCATCTTGTAGGCAAAGTACTGTCAGAGGTCTTATACCTCTTGACAGGGGCATGAGTATGAAATACTAATTTCAACTCTTGGAACATCTTATATGCTCCGTGGCATTCAAAACGTTTTTGAAGTCCCGGTTCTAAGCCGTAAAGCATGGTGCACTTAAACTATCAAGTAGTCATCATATCGAGCTTTTGTCAAAAACGTTCATAACGTATACATATGCTCCTGCAATAGGTCTGTCACCTAGCGGTGCATCAAGGACATAATACTTCTGTGCAGCAATGAGGATAATCCTCAGATCATGGAACAATTCCGCGTCATTGCTACTAACATCTTTCAACTTGGTTTTCTCTAGGAATATATGAAAAATTAAACGGGGAGCAACATCGCGAGCTATTGATCTACAACATAGATATGCTAATACTACCAGGACTAAGTTCATGATAAATTAAAGTTCAATTAATCATATTACTTAAGAACTCCCACTTAGATAGACATCCCTCCGGTCATCTAAATGATCACGTGATCCAAATCAACTAAACCATGTCCGATCATCACGTGAGATGGAGTAGTTTTCAATGGTGAACATCTTATGTTGATCATATCTACTATATGATTCACGCTCGACCTTTCGGTCTCCAGTGTTCCGAGGCCATATTTGTATATGCTAGGCTCGTCAAGTTTAACCCGAGTATTCTGCGTGTGCAAAACTGGCTTACACCCATTGTATTTGAACGTAGAGCTTATCACACCCGATCATCACGTGGTGTCTCGGCACGACGAACTTTCGCAACGGTGCATACTCAGGGAGAACACTTATACCTTGAAATTTAGTAAGGGATCATCTTATAATGCTACCGTCGTTCTAAGCAAAATAAGAAGCATAATAAGATAAACATCACATGCAATCAAAATATGTGACATGATATGGCCATCATCATCTTGCGCTTTTGATCTCCATCTCCAAAGCACCGTCATGATCACCTTCGTCACCGGCTTGACACCTTGATCTCCATCGTAGCATCGTTGTCGTCTCGCCAACTATTGCTTCTACGACTATCGCTACCGCTTAGTGATAAACTAAAGCAATTACATGGCGATTGCATTTCATACAATAAAGCGACAACCATATGGCTCCTGCCAGTTGCCCATAACTTTACAAAACATGATCATCTCATACAAAACCGTATAACTCATCATGTCTTGACCATATCACATCACAACATGCCCTGCAAAAACAAGTTAGACGTCCTCTACTTTGTTTGTTGCAAGTTTTACGTGGCTGCTACGGGCTTAGCAAGAACCGTTCTTACCTACGCATACAAAACCACAACGATGTTTCGTCAAGTATGTGCTGTTTTAACCTTCACAAGGACCGGGCGTAGCCACACTTGATTCAGCTAAAGTGAGAGAGACAGACACCCGCCAGTCACCTTTAAGCAACGAGTGCTCGTAATGGTGAAACCAGTCTCTCGTAAGCGTACGCGTAATGTCGGTCCGGGCCGCTTCATCTCACAATACCGCCGAAGCAAAGTATGACATGCTGGTAAGCAGTAGACCGGGAGCGAAAGCGTCAAGTGACGCGGTTGATGTTGTCGAACTTCTTCGCGATCCAACCGATCAAGCACCGAACGTACGGCACCTCCGCGTTCAGCACACGTTCAGCTTGATGACGTCCCACGAGCTCTTGATCCAGTTGAGCTTCACGGGAGAGTTTCGTCAGCACGACGGCGTGGTGACGGATATGATGTGATCACCGGCGCAGGGCTTCTCCTAAGCTTCGCGACGGTACGACCGAGGTGTGATTCTGTGGAGGGGGGCACCGCACACGGCTAAAACAATTCAACTTGTGTGTCTTTGGGTGCCCCCCTGCCCCCGTATATAAAGGAGCAAGGGAGGAGGGGCCGGCCACCTCCTATGGTGCGGCTAGGGAGGGGACTCCTACTAGGAATAGGATTGCAATCCTATTCCTAGTAGGATTCACCGAAAGGAAGAAGGGGGAAAGGATTAGGAGAGGTGGCGCCCCCCCCCCCAATCCTAGTCCAACTAGGATTCCTAGGTGGGGGCGCCGGCCAGCCCTATGGGCTGCCTCTCTCTCACCCTTTAGGCCCACTATGGACCATCCCCTCTCGTAGGGGGTTCCGGTAACCCCCTCCGGCATTCCCGATAAATCCGAAACTTTTCCGGTATACTTCCGGTGTCCGAATATAGCCGTCCAATATATCAATCTTTATGTCTCGGACATTCCGAGACTCCTCGTCATGTCCGTGATCTCATATGGGACTCCGAACTACCTTCGGTACATCAATACTCAAAAACTCATAATACCGATCGTCATCAAACGTTAAGCGTGCGGACCCTACGGGTTCGAGAACTATGTAGACATGACCGAGACTCATCTCTGGTCAATAACCAATAGCAGAACCTGGATGTTCATATTGGCTCCTACATATTCTAAGAAGATCTTTTATCGGTCAGAACCGCATAACAACATACGTTGTTCCTTTTGTCAAACGGTATGTTACTTGCCCGAGATTCGATCGTCGGTATCTTTATACCTAGTTTAATCTCGTTGCCGGCAAGTCTCTTTACTCGTTCCGTAACACATCATCTCGTGACTAACTCATTAGTCTTTTTGCTTGCAAGGCTTATTGTGATGTGTGTTACCGAGAGGGCCCAGAGATACCTCTCCGACACTCGGAGTGACAAATCCTAATCTTGATCTATGCCAACACCACGAATACTTTCGGAGACACCTGTAGAGCATCTTTATGATCACCCAGTTACGTTGTGACGTTTGATAGCACACAAGGTGTTCCTACGGTATTCGGGAGTTGCATAATCTCATAGTCATAGGAACATGTATAAGTCATGAAGAAAGCAATAGCAGTTAAACTAAACGATCATAGTGCTATGCTAACGGATGGGTCTTGTCCATCACATCATTCTCCTAATGATGTGATCCCGTTGATCAAATGACAACTCATGTCTATGGCTAGGAAACATAACCATCTTTGATCAATGAGCTAGTCTAGTAGAGGCATACTAGGGACATATTGTTTTGTCTATGTATCCACACATGTATTAAGTTTCCGGTTAATACAATTCTAGCATGAATAAAAGACATTTATCATGATATAAGGAAATACAAATAACATCTTTATTATTGCCTCTAGGGCATATTTCCTTCACGGGGTGGACCGGAGCAGCGGCGTGCGCCGACGAGGTGGTGGCGGCCATGCGTGGGGAGGAGCTCGATGGTGCGCGCTCGGGCCGACCCGGCTCGAATCGAGACTTGGGGAGGATGAAGCCGTCCGCGAGGGTCACCCTGGAGATGGTGGGGTGGTGCAGGGCAGACAGTGGACACAACAGCGATGATGGCACGACGGTGTTTAGCTCGGGGGCGTGAGCTCCAGATCGAGAAATAAGAGGGAGAGAGGAGGGTGGATGTGCTAGGGCTCGAGAGGATGGTAGGGGTGGCCTTATCCATCAGGGGGAGTCGCAGGATGGCCGTCACGCAACCCCTGCGGCGGCCATGGAGGCTCGATGTGTGCCACGACCATTCCCCCGTGTCTACTGTACCTGAGGAAGAAGCAGACAGGAGGTGGGCTGGGTTTCTAATGGGTTTAAGTGCACATGAGATTTTTATCCTTTTTCTTTTCTGTTTAACATCTGACTCAGTTTTGCATTCACTTGAAATAGCAAACGATTTTTGTTTGAGTTGAAACTTGGCACATAAATCTAACACAATAACTTGGGATAACACAAAAAGTTTGGGGTCTAATTGGATTCATTTAAATTACGTTTACATTTTAAAGGGGCTAAAATGGCGTTGTTTGGTATTGTTTTAATATTTTAAGAAAACTTAGATACTTCAAAAGATGTTTGTTCTATATGATTAATACTTAGTGAATTTTTGCAACACATCGACCATTTTTTTTACTATTCGAAGAATAATAATTTAACTTGCAACTTAATTTGTGGACTTGTTCTGAGTTCTGTCAATTCTAATGTTTGCAAAATGAAAATGAATTGTGCATATAGTGGGTACACCCTTCGGATAATGGATCGTGAAGTTTCTAGAATGTATAAATTTCCACCCTTTGGATAATGGATTTTATTTTATATTGGTGCACTGTAAGAAAATAAATAAATTAGCATTTCTTGTTCCCTGATGCAGGTGGGCGGCAGCCCAAGTATTTAGTTACCGCTGATGATACGGACACTTCACTAGCCATTGAGGTCCAGCCACTAATGACCGGGAAAGAGAGGTAAATCCTCTCGTCTGACCATTCTCAATTGGAAAATTTTCTTTTAGCTTGGTCTTCTTTGGCTAGAACTATCTCTGTCTCCATCAAGAAATTAGTATGACACCCACACATAGTTTGTTTGTTTGATAATACTATAAAACGATTGACCATTATAACTTTCAATAGGACGCTCTTTATATTTAACTCTATCTAAAGCTTTTCTTTTCTTTCGCAGGGGGCATCTAGAAGATTTGCGCTAATGAGTAGAGAAAATTCCTCGTGGTGAGTTTGCTGAGATAGGCATAAACTTTCGTATTCAAGTTGCATATGTTTTGTTTCAACTAATGATGTATCCCAGATCCATGCCTCCCTAAAGAATTCCTCGGACAATGTTAGTTCTGCAACGGTTTTGTTCAAGAGTAACAAGCGAAAATATTTGAATAACCATAAATGCATATTTCTGAGTAAAGAATCACTATCTGCGTAGATCCTGAAACTAAGGAGCTTATCAAGAAGCCCTTCCAGCTGCCTCAAAGAATTTTGCTACACTTCTCTTTATGTCATGTAATCTTTGAAACATTAACTTTGCAGGTTCCGGTTTTAGAAATGTGGGAACCTGCTGTATTGGCACTAACGAGGGATGGTTGCAGCATTAAGTGCAACAGTAAGCGTGGTGGTGTTGTTACAGAGACATTCTAGGAATACACGGCTGTTTGTTTCCTATAAAAGGGTGTCTCTTGTTTCTGATTAGGCACTGCCCATCAATGGCGGAGCTATGTGGTGAGCTGGGGGGGGGGG
>LR738712.1:82353048-82554160 GCA_902687465.1 Secale cereale | reverse complement strand
CCCCAGCCTTGAAGATATCCCTGAAGAATTTTTTAATTGAAGGGCTTACATTAGGAGGAAAAATAGCATTTGCCCCCCCCCCCAACTCTTCATTTTTTTACGTTTCACACCCCCCCAATGTTTTTCTGTCTAGCTCCGCCACTGCTGCCCAGTCACAATAAAGCGTGACTTGTGTGATAGAATCTTTTAAAATTGTATACCTTGAGAACTGAGCATAGCTCAGTTGGCAAAGCGCGGGAGTTCACAGCCAGCCCACCAGGGTTCAAGTCTCGTTTTGAGCATTTGGTACACTTCTGAGTAGGTCGTCGCGCTATGCCACTTCAAATGGCCCAGCACAGTGCTACACTTACATTTTAGTTGAAAACACCCGTGTGTGTTAACAAACTAACTCTCTAACTCTGTATACTTTTCAGTTGTGTTTCGTCAACGATGGTACAGTGGGGGCAGCTTGTACATGTCAGCAAGGATGACAGGCAGAGTCTCGGGATTGCTGGGAGCTTAGGCGGGCTTTTCGTGCTGGCAGTATTGGTGTTTGTCTTCTATCACGCACTACTCAGAAGTGTAGCCAAGAGACGAGCAGTCTCTGGTCATAGTGTTGTGGGCAGGATCCCGAAAGTGGTCTTTGCTGAGCTACACAGCACACGGCAGACCCAGGAGGATGACTCGGAGTGTTGCATCTGCTTCACTGAGTACGCGAATGGGGATCAGATGGCCGCGCTCCACTGCAGGCACATCTTCCACTACGGGCCCTATCTGCCGGACAGCAGTGTGAGTGTCATCTAGCAACGATTGGAGGAGGCCCAATCCAGTGACAGCATGAGTTCAGATCGCACCAGGCAACCGGCACATTTGCTATACATATTGTATCTCTCATTATCACTATTTAATTTTAGGGTTCAAGTATGAGTTTAGAGTTTTATTTTACTCCAAGTTGTAATTGGCTCTATAAGTTGCAATGCAGTTCAATGAGCACACAAAAACAATAAGATAAGGCTAAGACATTGGTTTATCACATCACAACAGTACAGGTTTCATTGTGACAACAATCTATGTGTTTGTCTAGATAACTTGTGAAAAGCCTAATCAACCATGTGATGTGAGCTTTCTCTCTTAATGCCCGAAAGATGCCGCTATAAGTCAGAAAGAATGAGGATTACCATATAATGGCCTTCAATTACCTACCCCGACTTCCAGTTGCTCCTTCAGAAACTCCTTGACTAGGGTTATATCCAGGTTGAGTATCACAAGGTGACTCTGCCCATGCTTGTGTACCGCACCTTCGTGGCACATTTTACAATGTTTTCAAAAATATGAAGGAAAAAAGTGAAGTCAATGTTTTTTGTCATAAAATTTCAAATCAAAATTCCAAATATTGCTCGAGATAGGAATATGACAAATTTAACACTTAAGAGTGTATACTATAATTGGGCTTTAGATTTAGACCATTATCGTATCGATGTCAAAATTTTCTTTTTTTGTTTCTCGAGCAATGTTTTGAATTTTGATTTGTTTACAACAAGTCACAACAAACATTGATGTTGTGTGAGTTTGCTCAGTTTTTTGAAATATTTTAAAATATGCTAGGAGGTCCCATGCACTAGTAGCACCCAGAACACGGGTGGCGGTGGTAGCGTGGAAAGGGAATGTATCTGGTGCACCAATGCTTGTGGTACTACCGGTGCACCAGACTTCCTAACACATTTAAAAATGTTTCAAAAAATATTTAAAACAATGAACACGTTGACACAAATGTGGTAAGCAATTCAAACAATTTTAATTTGGAGATATTGTTATCGGAAAATTTGAAATCAAAATTTGAAATATTGCTCGAGATACAGAAAAGATAACTTCAACATCAATGTGATAATTGGCCAAATCTAAAGCCCAACTACTATTACAACTATTCAGTGTTTAGTTTTTCATTTTTGCTTCTCAAACAATGTTTTGAATTAAATTTAAAATTTTGCAACAAGAAACATTGATGTTTTGTGAATGTGCTTATTTTTCACATTAATTGAAACATTTTAAAATGTGCTACGAAAGTCCGGTGCACCGGTAGCTCCACAAGCACCCGTGCACCAGATATTTCCCCAACACATAAATGGCATCAGGGGTGCGCCCCTATATCTTGCCTTCCGACTCGCTGACGGGGCGAGCGAGATGGGTCGGACCACGCGCACGGAGGCCACAACCTATTTTTTTGTTTATTTACATTTTTTGTTTGTGTTTTTTGCTTTATTTTTGTGCTTTTGTTACATATATATACATAGTACAAAACATATATCCACAAAAAATGAAAAAATGTTGAACAAATATTTGAAAAAATGTTAATCAAGTATTAGAAAATTATTGAACAGGTATTTGAAAAATGTTAACCAAGTACTCAGAAAAATGTTGAACATGTATAGAAAAATTGTTGATCTTTTTTTGAAAAATGATGATTTTTTTTATCGTGTGTACACAAATGTTAATTAAGAATTTGAAAAAAATATTGAGAAAGTATTTGAAAAGTGTTAATCAAGTATTTGGGAAATGCTAAATGTACATAAAACAATGTTGACCATGTATTTAAAAAATGATGCAATTTTGTGATCATGACTACAAAAATGTTAATCAAGCATTTGAAAAAATGTTGAACACGTGATTGAATAATGCTAATCAATAGTTTGGAAAATGTTAAATGTGTATAGAAAAAATGTTGACCATGTATTAAAAATGTTAATCTTTTTATTCGAAAACTGTTAATCAAGCATTTAGAAAATATCTAGAAACAATGTTGACCATGTATTAAAATAATCTTGTATATGAAAAATGTTAATCAAGCTTCTAAAAATGTTTAAAATTTGTATAGAAAAAATGTTGACCATATACTGAAAAAAGTTAAATTTGTATTGAAAAAAAATGATAAACGTGTATTATAAAATTTTTGTTGTCATATGTAGAATGAAAACCAAAAATAACAAAGAGAACCAAAAAAATGAAAACCAAAAAAGAAACTAAATAAAAAAACAAAAAGAAAATAAAAAATAAAATAGAAGAAACAAATGCAAAAGAGGATAATAAAAGAAAAGAAACAGAAAGAAGAAGAAGAAAACCCAGGAAACCGGCTAGAATTGCCTTAAGAAGGACACCCCGCTACTACAAGCCACGAACTTGAAGCGAGCGGAGTAGCTAGCAGCGCTGGGCTTATCCCTGGAGGTACTGTGTACGAGGAGACAGATAAGGAGGAGACATGGGATTATGCTTCTAGCCTTGTGGGACGATGGGAGCATTGGAAAAAAAAATCATCCGTTGCCCACTTGTCAGACGAGAGGAAGTGAAAGCGCGACTATAAACTGCAATATTTAGAAGTAGGAAAGATGAAATCAATCATTGCCGATATATGGAAGATATGAAAATGGCATACATTGTAATCAAGAATAATTAATTCGTGGTATGAAACACATTTTTGAGGAAATTAATTATTTTGAGGTATGGAACAATCAACGAAATTAATGATTTTTTGAGAAATTAGTTACTTTCAAGATTTGGAAGTTCTGATTCATTAAGGATTCCACAGGCGAATATTTACATTTTGTTATAGACTATCAAATAAGACAATTTTAAGCTGTTGAAAATAACTTCCATATCTCAAAATAATCAATTTTTGATTAAAATATATGCCCCGTATATATGCTATAAATTCTCTATAACCAATACAACATATCAATGTTCTCTTTAAGATTGCGCCAGCAGAACAATTTAGATGAACCAGCCGAGGGGATAAATTATTTCTCTTTGCAATTTTCTTTGAGAATCAACGATGATTTATTTAGATACAAACAGGTCAAATATATATTTAGCCAGATACTAGCCTTAAATTTATGCAACATATAAAAAAATGGATTGCATAAGAAATCACCATCTTTATCAAATAGTACATTTATTTATTGACATTAAAAAAGGTACTCCTACATCCGAGGGATAACATGGTGTATAGTGGATTCTTTTGCATATCTCGAATTAATTAATACTTCCAAGCGAAGGATGCAAGACATATCGATCTTCTATTTAAGTTTATGGTAAGCACACAATTCCTTACTACAAAGTTTGCAGGTGATCTTTCTATCCCAAATCATTGTAGATCACAATCACGCTTGCAAATGCCACATATTGTGTGCCTTTTGGTACTAGTACTCCTTGTGGTCTCTTTAAGTCATGGGGCATCAAGTTCGGTAACATCAAGCTATTACGAGTATACGAGGAGATTATTACATCACATACAAATGCCGTCCTTGAATAGAAGTTCCAATGTCACACACACAGGTTCCGAGATAGAAGAGGCTTTGATGGAAGGAGTGGAAGAAATATCACATGTAAGTTTTAAATACTTGTCTTTGTTTTTTTAACGATTTTATGCCCTTAATACTATGAGCCTGAAGTCTTGCATAACTCATTTTTTAAGTATGTCTAAAAATTACATTTTGCATCAACTATGCATGGTTTATGCTATTATCCAAAGCATCACATATATAATCTTCATAGAATTACCCATGTGTCCAATCAGCGTTGGGGCAAATGCTCAGAGAGCCTAAGGCGAAAACCAAAGCTCTAAATAACAAATCTTTATTCTAATGAGAGTTTCTTTTTAGCAATTGGCTGTTTTTTCTACGTCCAATAGTCGGTCTATATCTACCCTAGAAACCATAACAGTCACTCATCTTCTAATACATCACCCCCCCACTAGAACCACCCCAACTTCCTCCCCTGCCATGTCCTTTTCGTCGCCACGTGGGCTGAACGCTACCGAGTCATTTCCAGAAAACTTTCCAGACCGCTCGATCTCCTCTCTCCCTCCATCGCTGCCACCACCATCTATATCTACCTCATGTAGTTCATCAATTCCACCCTCCTCTGTGATCTCGTCTCTTCTAGCTTGTCTTCGACCCGACCACAATTACCCCACAGTACACGTCTTCTACCTATGGCGTGTCCGACTAACCTAAAACTAATATCAGATAACTACTACTACTTATTAGGAGGGATTCAAGGAAAAAATACGAGTATTGCAGAAAATATCATACGGGTCTATAGTTTTTGAAATATACCATCTTATATTTACTAATTGGAGGCACCATACAAGGTTCCATGTTAATCCTCAAAACTAAGCAAACGTGTCCGTCGGATCTCCCGGTTAGATATCTAGAGCCATCGGATGAGGTACCTAAGGAATCCTCCCTGATTGTTCCACCTAGGCCATGGGTTGGAGAAAAAAAACATATATGGTGGTCCACGCTAATCCTCAAAACTAAGAGAAATTGTCAATCGATCTCAAGATTAGATATGTAGATCCATCGTATGAGGTATCTTAGGGCATGTACAATGATTCTAGCTTAAGGATGCCAGGTAAGATAAATGATGAGGTGGAGGAGAGAGAAATCATAAGAGAAGGCTTGTCTTATCTTAGTTAAGAGAAGACAAGAGATGATAGCTTAGCACAAGTTGTCTCACCATGTTTTTAGGAATAACTAATTATTGAAGATAAGGCAAAGAGATGACCCATTGTAGACTTGTTTTTTTGTCATCTCTAATTTACATGCAAAACTTAAGATAAGACTATCTTAGCAACCATTGTACATGCCCTTAGGAGTCCTCCCTGGCTGTACCACCTAGACCATAGGCTGGAGAATAAAAACATCTACCTATTTTTTTTATATAATCTCAATCAGGACACGTTTCTCTGTGATGCCGTCCTGGCTCCCTGCGTTGTAGAGGACCTACCTAGGGTTTCCAGTTTCAATTATCATGGGTGACTCATCTGCCAATCTTTGGTGAAGGCACCGGTGGAAAAAAAATCAAGTTTCATTGATCATGTGTGCCTCATCTGCCAATCTTTGGTGAGGGCTTAAGTGGGAAACAATTTCTAGGCGATTGCACACGTCTCCCAGAGAGGATGAGGGTCTCCTCGCTCACGTCCTCACCTGCCGTTGTACCCTCTCTAAGACCTATACCATCTTTCATCTGCAGATAGCCGGATACACACCTGCACAAGTGACCTTCGGGGGGTTTCGTCGAGTGGGCAGTGGAGCTAGGAGGGTGCTTGACGTTGGTCCGTGTGCTGTATTCGACCCGGAGGGCAGATGGGACAGCTTCTCCGTCTCATTCTCTCTCATGGTAAAACTGATATGTAAGTACATAAGCTTATCTGTTCTTGGCCGTCCACACATGTTCTCCTAGCGTTGCTTCCTCCAGGCAGAAAGCACGAACCTTGCTGCTCCATCCAGTGACTTACGTGTACGTTTATCTAACTCTTGGCTATCCCCTCTCCACGTCCTTGCCCAAGCGTTTTGGCTGATTCAAGGTGTCTCCTCACTGCCATGGTTGAAGCTGTAGAGTGGTGGTGGTGACGGCGCTCCACCGTGAGCAACTAATGCAACTCTGACAAGTCGGTCTTATCTCAAGTTTAATCTCACGTGTTTCTACATGATGTGTAGAAATAACAAATTTATCTGTTGGATAGTTGATTCCAGGTGTGTGTTGTTAGAGTTATAATATAAGTCATGTACCCCTTTGTATTTATCCCGTTGTATAAGGGGTTTCCTGCATATGTTCCACACTACATGTATATATATATCGGCCTATGGCCTCATGGGAATACAAGTTGCATATTCCTAACATGGTATTAGAGCTAGGTCAATTTTTTGCACGCTGCAACTCGTGCTATTGATCTCGTCTGGCTTATCTCGCTCCCGATCGAAGCCCCTCTCGATCTCCCGGAGTGTCCCGATCGGATCGATCTCGTCCGGCTCCTCGATCTCCCGATCGGATCGCTCCCCAGCCGGCCCGATCGTCCTCGTCCCGCTCGATCTCCCGATCGCATCGATCTCCAGCCGCCCTCGCTCCCCAGCCGACCCGCTCGTCTTCGTCCCGCTCGCAGTGGCAGGATCGATCCCAGCCGGCCCCGATCGACGCAGGCCCACTTGACGCAGATCCCAGCCGGCCTGCTGCTCCCGGCCCTCTGCTCCCGTCGGCCCTGGCCCCTGCAGTTCTTCAGCCGCCGACAGCCAGCTACCCTTGATCGATCTCTGCTAAAAAAAAGAAAAAAAATGTCTGCTGCATCGGGCTATGTTGCTGTCCCTCGTTGTCCGGTGATCTTTGATGGTTCTAACTACACTCAGTTCACTGGCTTCATGCGCATTCACATGCGTGGCATCCGTCTCTGGGGTGTTCTTTCTGGCGATGTCTGCTGTCCTCCACGTCCGGTTCCTCCGGCGGCTCCTACTCCGCCGACTCCACCGGTTCTTCCTACGGATGCTAATCAGGCCGCCAAGGATGCGGCTAAGATTGCTGATGAGGCTGCTGATCGTCCTTATGATGAGAGGGTTTTGGCTTATGAGGAGGCTCTTCAGACGTATCATGGTGCTCTGTCTGTTTACACCCAGTGGCTTGATGATGATGCTCGTGCTGCAGCTGTTCTCACTGCTAGTGTTCTGCCCCAGTTTCCTTCCGAGTTTCGGGGTCTTCCTACTGTCTTTGAGATGTGGACCCGTCTTCGTCAGCGCTATGAGCCGTCTGGTGATGCCATGTACCTTTCTGTGGTCCGTCAGGAGCATGCTCTTCAGCAGGGTGACTCTATTGTTGATGACTTCTATGCACAGAGTTCTGCTATCTAGCGCCAGCTTGATTCTCTCCGCAGTGCTGGTTGTCGTACTTGTCCCTGTTGCTAGGCTGTCTAGGCCAATTTGGAGTTTCATCGCGTCTACGAGTTCCTGTCTAGGCTTCGTAAGGAGTTTGAGCCCCGGCGTGCTCAGTTGTTTGCTCGTGGCCGTATTTTTCTCATGGATGCTCTTTCTGAGATTCGTGCTAAGGAGACTCGCTTATGTGGTGCTGGTTTGCTGAAGGTTTCCTCTGTGCTCGCTACTCGGTCTTCTTCCACGCCACCCGCTGCACCGACCCCTTCTCGCTCGAGTGCTCCGCCACTCTTGCCCACTCCTTCTGCAGGCTCAGGTCGTCCCCGTCCACATTGTGACTACTGCAACAATGATGGTCATATTGAGTCCCAGTGCTACACGAAGAGGAAACACATGCGCAAGGCGCGATCATCATCTTCAGGGACTTCATCATCTACCTCGACAGCTTCAGCCATTGCTTTGACTGAGCAGGATATTCTGAGACTTAAGCGTTTGCTCGTAGCTTCAGGTTCTTCCTCGACGGGTACTGCTGGTTCTGTGACTGATGCTTCCTGCCCCGAGCAACCGCCCTCTCCACTGTCAGGTACATCCCCATGGGTTCTGGATTCTGGAGCTTATTTTCATATGTCTTCTCATTCTTCCACTTTGTCCTCTCTTCGATTGCTAGATTCTTGTGTTCAAGTTTTCACTGCTGATGGTACTCCACTTTTTGTTGCTAGTAGAGGCAATCTTTCCACTCCTTCTCATTCTGTTCCTGATGTTGCTCATGTTCCTCGACTTACCATGAATCTGTTTTCTGCTGGTCAACTTACTGATTCTGGTTGTCGCGTCATCCTTGATGCTGACTCTTGTTCTGTCCAGGACCATCGCACGCACACTCTGGTTGGGGCTGGCCCTCGCCGCCGTGATTCTCAGGGTCTTTGGGAGTTGGACTGGCTTCATGTTCCTTCCGCTGCCACCACCATCGCCAGTTCTTCCGCTTCTGTCGCCTCCGTTACTGGTTCCTTCCAGCAGTGGCATCATCGACTTGGTCATTTGTGTGGTTCTCGGTTGTCTTCTTTAGTTTATCGAGGTCTTCTGGGGTCTGTCTCAGGAGATGTCTCTTTAGAGTGTCAGGGTTGTCGTCTTGGCAAGCAGATCCAGTTACCATATTCACATAGTGAGTCAGTGTCTAAGCGTCCTTTCAATTTAGTCCATTCTGATGTATGGGGTCCGGCCCCTTTCGCTTCGAAAGGTGGTCATAAATACTATATTATTTTCATAGATGATTTCTCTCGTTACACATGGCTTTATTTCATGACTTCTCGTAGTGAGGTGTTGTCTATTTATAAGCGTTTTGCTGACATGGTTCATACTCAGTTCTCTTCACCCATTCGTGTTTTTCGTGCTGACTCCGCTGGCGAGTATATCTCTAAGATGTTGCGTGGTGTTCTTGCTGAGCAAGGGACTCTCTCTCTCAATTCTCTTGTCCTGGTGCTCATGCTCAGAATGGTGTGGCTGAGCGAAAGTATCGACATCTTCTTGAGACGGCTCGTGCATTGATGATTGCTGCCTCTCTCCCGCCTCATTTTTGTGCTGAGGCCGTCTCCACATCCACCTATCTTATCAATATACAGCCTTCCGCTGCTCTACAGGGTGCTGTTCCTTTCGAGCGACTTTTTGATCGTTCTCCCGATTATTCGATGCTTCGCTTGTTTGGTTGTGTTTGCTATGTTCTTCTTGCCCCTCGCGAACGCACCAAACTGACCACTCAGTCTGTTGAGTGTGTCTTCTTAGGCTACAGTGATGAGCATAAGGGCTATCGTTGTTGGGATCCTATCGGTCGTCGGATGCGTATCTCTCAAGACGTGACTTTTGATGAGTCTCGTCCCTTCTACCCACGCCCATCTTCCTCGACTTTTTCAGTGCAGGATATCTCTTTCCTCACTTTTCCTGACTCACCTATCACCCCCGTCGAGCCTGTGCCTATTCGTTCCACTTCCTCTCCTTCTCCACCTCTATTTGATTTGCAGCCACCATCCTCCCCGGTCTCCTCGCCTACCATGTCACCGAGTTCTCCACCTTCAGCTCCGGTGATTTCCTCCCCGGTCTCCTCTCCTAGTATGTCACCGGATTCTACACCTTCATCTCCGGTGACTTCTTCGTCGCCACCCCCCGATTCTACCTTGGCGATTCCTCCTTCTATTGTTCCATCTTTTCCTCAGCATTACACTCGTCGTCCACGACTTGTCGATGCCTCTGTGGATGAGTCGTCATCTTCCTCTCAGCCTACTTATGGCTTGCGTTCTCGTCCTCGTCCGCCTGCTGATCGCTTTGGATTTCCCACCGCTGGTGCTGCTGTTCTTGAGCTGACTTCTTACCGTCAGGCTGTTGTTCATCCTGAATGGCAGTTTGTGATGGCAGAGGAGATTGCTACTCTTGAACGCACTGGTACCTGGGATCTTGTTTCTCTTCCTCCAGGAATCCGTCTGATCACTTGTAAGTGGGTCTACAAGGTTAAGACTCGCTCCGATGGTTCTCTTGAGCGTCACAAAGCTCATCTTGTGGCTCGTGGTTTTCAGCAGGAGCATGGTCGTGATTATGACGAGGCTTTTGCTCCTGTGGCCCATATGACCACTGTTCGTGCACTTCTTGCCATTGCCTCTGCATAGCACTGGTCTATATCTCAGCTTGATGTTAAGAATGCCTTTCTTAATGGTGAGCTGCGTGAGGAGGTGTACAAGCAACCACTACCTAGGTATTCTGTTCCTGATGGCATGGGATGTCGTCTTCGTCGCTCTCTCTATGGCCTTAAGCAAGCCCCCCACGCCTGGTTTGAGCGTTTTACCTCTGTGATCACTCCTGCTGGTTTTTCAGCAAGTGCTCATGATCCAGCATTGTTTATTCACCTTTCTCCTCGTGGTCGGACTCTTCTTCTTCTCTATGTTGATTACATGATCATCACTGGGGATGACCGTATAGTGCCTTTGTCATGGCCCGTCTCAATGAGCAGTTTCTTATGTCTGATCTTGGACCTCTTCGCTACTTTCTTGGGATTGAAGTCTCTTCTACCTCTGATGGCTTTTTTATATCCCAGGAAAAGTATATCCAGGATCTTCTTGCTCGTGTTGCTCTTACTGACGAGCGCATTGTTGAGACTCCTATGGAGCTCAATATTCACCTCCGTGCTACTGGTGGTGATCCTCTTCCTGAACTGACGCGTTATCGTCATCTTGTTGGCAGTCTTGTGAAAGGATCGATATGGTTGACTAGAGGGGGGGGGGTGAATAGGCAACTAACAATTTTTAACTTTTCTTAACCACTTTAAATTAAGCGACAAAATAAGTTGTCTAGATATACTACTAGGAAGAGAACTAGAGGAAAGAAGGATAACAACTACACATGCATGCTATAGGAGTTGAACGAGTAAAGCATGCAAAAGTAAAGGTAAGAAATAACCACAAGTGGAACCGGAGGAGACGAGGATGTGTTGCCGAAGTTCCTTCCCTTTGAGGGGAAGTACGTCTCCGTTGGAGCGGTGTGGAGGCACAATGCCCCCCAAGAAGCCACTAGGGCCACCGTATTCTCCTCACGCCCTCACACGATGCAAGGTGCCGTGATTCCACTAGTGGTGCCCTTGAAGGCGGCAACCGAACCTTTACAAACAAGGTTGGGGCTATCTCCACAACTTGGAGGCTCCCAACAAACCACGAAGCTTCACCACAATGGAATATGGCTTCGAGGTGACCTCAACCGTCTAGGGTGCTCAAACACCCAAGAGTAACAAGATCCGCAAGGGATTAGTGGGGAGAATCAAATATCTCTTGGTGGAAGTGTAGATCGATGCCTCCTCAAGCAATCCCGAGCAAATCAACAAGTTTGATTGGCTAGGGAGAGAGATCGGGCGGAAATGGAGCTTTTGGAGCAACAATGGAGTAGTGGGGAAGAGGTAAGTCTTCTTGGAGAAGAAGACCCCCTATATATAGTGGGGGAACAAATCCAACCGTTATTTAGAGTTTTCAGCCCGCAGAGAGCGGTAGTACCGCGCATGAGTTGCGGTACTACCACTGGCTGAGCGGTACTACCGCTTAGGGAGCGGTACTACCGCTTAGGCAAAAGAGTGCGACATGATTGACAACCACGGATGAAATAAATTACATCCGTGGCTACATCCGCAGGGAAAACGGTAGTAGCAAAATGCGACACGGTACTACCGCTTGGGTTAAGCGGTACTACCGCATTGGATGCGGAAGTAAAAAATTACTTCCGCATCAACTTCTATACTTAGAATCAGCGCCTGGGCCAGATACACGGTACTACCGCTCAGGAGACGCGGTACTACCGTGTCGGCAGGCGGTACTACCGTGTATCTGCGCGGTACTACCGCTTGGTTGAGCGGTACTACCGCTTGCCAGGCAGATGATCAGTTAAGAAGTCACAGTTTTGCATATACGACAAATAACCGGTTGGACCTCCAGAGAAGCAAAGAAAGGTGGTGCGAGAGTAGGATGTGTACGTGTTGATTCTACCCAAACCTTTCCGACGCGGACCCCCTCTTAATAGTACGGCTTTCCTATTACTCAAAGCCACCGACAGGGAGCAAAAAGAAAACACCGTCTTCCATAGAATCCGAGGGGCAAACAATCGTCTTGTGCCTAAGGGAGATATACCTGTATAAGCTTAGAGCACACGATCAGTCCGCAAATGCATTGTCATCAAGCACCAAAACTACTTAGGGAGAAATATGCCCTTACAATCTCCCCCTTTTTGGTGTATTGATGACAATACTAGATTTGCACAGGGAAGAAATAATAGAGTATGCAATCCAAGCCCTAGAGTATAGGTGAGCTCCCCCTGGATGTGTGCCTACACAAGATTGTGCTTTGGACTGCACAGCACATATACTAGGTACAGTGCTCCCCTATAATCTACACACGAGATACTCTATATAACAACTAACTGCTCTGGATAAACATTAAGGACATAACGATAAGTTCAACGATAATGGGGCATATGTCTTACACCATATGATAGTCTCACGCACACAACACAAACACGCAAATAGACCAGAGTTCAAAGAAACACAAGAAACACAAGAGCACACAGGCACAAGACGCAAATCACTCTCCCCCTTTGTCATCGAGACACCACAAAGGGGAAAGAGGACACTAAGATGGGTGGCAGCCCTGGAGAAACTCAGTCGTCGTACTCATCATCAGACCCCGGCTGCTCCTCGTGATACTCCTCATCAGACTCTGACCACTTGTACCCCTGGCGGGCCATCCAAGTAGCCTCAGGGGTTATGTTATCCTCAGACCCATTGGACACTTCCTCTCCATAGAGAGCCAGAATCTTCTTGTCACATTGGCGTGTCTTCTTGTCAGACACATGAGCACGGTATTGCCCCTTAGCCTGCATGCAGAAGAGGGCCTTCATCTTTTGCTTAAGCTTTTTAGCCCAAGAAGGCCTCTCCACAGCAGATGAAGAAGAAGGGGCAAATCTGCCAGAGCGCACATCAGCAGCCTCCTCCACAGGCTCCTCATCCGTGCCCATCTGGGCTGCAGCAGCTTGAGCACGAGTGGTGGTGTTGGCCCATCGAGTCTTGATGCGAAGACGGATGGGATCATGGAGGAAGCAGTCGGCCTCGAACTCCTCCTCTGGGTACAACTTCTCCCAAGTCTTGGAGATCAGCAGAAATAAGTATGGACCATAGATGGGTACCTTGCGAGAGTAGATGGCAAAACGGAGCTCATTCCACATGATGTGGGATATGTCAAGTGGTGCAGTCTGGGATGAGCGAGCCTCTTGACACATCAGCAGCATGTCAACCAAGTAGGCATGGACCTTGTCCTTATCTCCAACACGAGGGAACAGAGTGTTGCGAAAGATCCGATACATGATGTCCAAGAAGGGGTTCAACACCCATGTCTGTTTGCCACTAGCAAGGGTCTTTTCCTCATAAAAGGGAAGCAGCCTGTCTTTGTTTGCAGATTCGGGATTGGCGTGAGGCCGAAAACCAATTGGGTTGTGGAGACCCTCATCAGGTATCTGAAGAAGATCCATGAACTCCTTCCAAGAAGAGGTCATCTTGTGACCATTGGTCATCCATGTCATGGGGCGATCCTCCTTGGTTTGGAAATTGACAGAGGCATAGAATTGAGCAATAATCTCTGGATCAAAGTCATTCTGGAAGGTCATGATGTGCTCCAGGCCCAACTGCTCGATCAGATCAAGAGCCTCTGCAAAGTATGCCCGGTTCTTGTCCTTCCTCATGTGATCCACATCCACCCAGTGAGCATCCACATAAAGGTTGGTCTTGGTCTTGAGCACCTCATGGTAGATGCGAAACTTCTGCTTGGTCCAGAAGATATCATCTCCAGGAAAGTGCTCACGGGGTTCTCCATATGGGTTGAGCTTCCTTCGTGACATGAACTCAGCAGCGGGCATCTCCTCCATAGACATTGAGGATTCCTTACGCTTGTTGGCTGAAGTCTTGTACCTGCGCTGGGGATTGGAGCCCTCTGGCACATCACTTGGGGTACGCAGACGCTTGGATCCGGTGTCGCGGACAGGGTTGGCACGACGACCCTCAAAACCGGAGCCACCACCTAAAAACACAAACACAAGACCACGACAATACAAACACAAGAAGAATCAATGCCAAAGCCTCGATAAACACAAGAAACCAGGAGAAATAGGAAGGTGATCATGCTACAAAGAAAATATGACACGAGTGGTAGTACTGCTGACCCTACGCGGAAGTAAAAAATTAGTACCGCAGGGTAAGCGGTAGTACCGCATGACGGATGCGGTAGTACCGCATACGTTGCAGTAGTAATATTTTACTTCCGCAAGAAGAAGCGGAACTAAAAAATTAGTACCGCAAGGTAAGCGGTAGTACCGCATACGTTGCGGTAGTAAGATTTTACTTCCGCAAGAGGAGCGGAAGAAAAAAATTAGTGCTGCATGCGGAGCGGTAGTACCGCGTTGGGGCGCGGTAGTACCGCTCGGCAAGCAGTACTAGATTTTTACTTCCGCAAGAGGAGCGGAAGTAAAAAAATAGTGCTGCATGCGGAGCGGTAGTACCGCGTTGGGGCGCGGTAGTACCGCTCGGCAAGCAGTACTAGATTTTTACTTCCGCCCGAGCGGTAGTACCGCTGAGGACAGCGGTAGTACCGCTCAGGTCAGATCAGATCTGGACCAGATCGTGCGGTAGTACCGCGGTTCTCCAGCGGTAGTACCTCACGAAACAGATCTGAGAAGAACAGATCTAAAAACGGCCAAAGAGATCGACAAACGGTACTACGGCTGATCATAGCATCTTGGTAGCAACACACATAATCGTATTTCTAGTGCACAAACACTCTCCCACATCCTAAGCATCCATGGATAAGAACACGAAGAACACAAGAACACTAAGCATCTCCCCTAACCCTAAAAACAAAAGCAAGGCAACAAGAAGAGGGGAAACGGGGAGAAACCTTCATCCATGGCAAGAGGGCGTGGTGGGGATCGATCCCACCGGTCGGAATGCGAGGAGAGTGGCCGAGGGAGGAGATCCGGCGAGGTCCTCCGGCGACGTTCTTGAGAGGGAGAGACAGGGACGACGTGGGGGTTAGGAGTGAATGGGTATGGGGGAGATGGAACTCCCCCTGCCTGCTTATAACCCCCACTCATTCGAATATGTGCGGTAGTACCGCGGTCATCGCGGTAGTACTGCTTGCGCGGTAGTACCGCTCGCCAGGCGGTAGTACCGCCCTACCAGCGGCAGTAAAAAATTACTGCCGTGCTGGATGTGCGGTAGTACCGTAGGTCCTTTGCGGTAGTACCGTAACCGATCACGGTAGTACCGCTCCCCCAAGAGAATGCACGAAAAGACAAAGGCTTTAAGCACAAGAGAGAGGAAAACAACCACGCGCACAAGCAAAATGAGTACCACAAACCCTTAGAAGAGGGCGGTGGCCGAGGCCACCTATGTATGAGTTTAAAGATATGGCACCGCGAAGAATTATCCTTGGGCCCATGATCAATACTCGACTTGAAGCATTTAAGCCACCTATGTATGGCAAATGATAGAGACTTGATTAGTTTATGCATAATAGGGGGAGGGATAGTTCATTGAGAGAACAATACTCCCCCTAAGTCCATGCCTACATCTAGATAAGATAGCTATCTTGAGTGTGAGGAGTGTGTGCACAGATTCAAGCCACATTGCTCAAATCGATGATATTTAGTTCATGCCTTAACTCGCGAAATCTTGCTTCATCCAGAGGCTTCGTGAAGATATCTGCAAGGTTGTCATGAGTGTTGACGTAGTGAAGCTCGATTTCTCCTTGCCTTATGTGATCTCGGATGAAGTGATACCGAATCTCAATATGCTTCGTCTTGAAGTGAAGCACCGGGTTGAGAGAAATCTTGATGGCACTTTCATTGTCACACCAAAGAGGCACTTTGTCACAAGTGACACCGTAATCCTTTAAAGTTTGCCTCATCCATAAGAGTTGAGCACAACAACTGCCAGCGGCCACATAATCTGCTTCGGTGGACGAGAGAGATACACAACTTTGCTTCTTGGAAGACCAACTAAAAAGAGAGCAACCAAGAAATTGGCACCCTCCCAAGGTGTACTTCCTATCCACTTTGTCTCCCGCCCAGTCAGAATCAGAGAAACCAACAAATTTGAAATTTGCTCCTCTTGGGTACCATAAGCCAAAGTTTGGGGTATGAGCCAAATATCGAAAGATTCGCTTGACAGCCACAAAGTGACTCTCCTTAGGTGAGGCTTGAAACCGTGCACAAATTCCCACACTCAACATAATATCCGGTCTAGATGCACAAAGATAAAGCAAGGATCCGATCATAGAGCGATATACCTTTTGATCCACCGCTTTACCATTGGGATCGATGTCAAGTTGGCATTTGGTTGGCATCGGAGTAGTAGCCGGCTTGACATCACTAAGGTTGAACCTCTTGAGCATGTCTTGAGTATACTTGGATTGTTTGATGAAGATGCCTTCTCTTCTTTGTTTGATCTCAAATCCAAGGAAGTACTTCAACTCTGCCATCATGGACATCTCAAAATGTGTGGTCATGAGTGCGGCGAACTCATCATTGAAAGCTTTGTTAGGAGAACCAAAGATAATATCATCAACATATAGTTGGCATACAAACAACTCCCCTTTGACCTTCATAGTAAAAAGAGTGGGGTCGATTTTCCCAATTTCAAACCCACGATCTTGTAACAACTCGGTAAGGTGCTCATACCACGCTCGTGGGGCTTGTTTAAGGCCATAGAGTGCCTTATCGAGTTGATACACATGATTTGGGAACTTAGGATCCTCAAACCCCGGGGGTTGTTTAACATACACCAACTCATTAATAGGACCATTAAGAAATGCACTTTTCACATCCATTTGTTGCAATTTAAAGTTATGATGGGAAGCATAGGCAAGCAACAGACGAATGGATTCAAGACGAGCAACAGGGGCAAAGGTTTCACCGTAGTCGATACCCTCGACTTGGGAGTAGCCTTGAGCCACCAGACGTGCCTTGTTGCGGATGACAATGCCATGGGCATCTTGCTTGTTCTTAAAGATCCATTTGGTTCCAATGACATTATGGTTCTCCTTTGGTCTTGGCACCAGACGCCACACTTTGTTGCGCTCGAAGTTATTGAGTTCTTCATGCATGGCATTGAGCCAGTCAGGGTCTTCGAGCGCCTCATAGACCTTCTGAGGTTCAACAAAGGAGACAAAAGCTTGATGAGCACAATAGTTTGCTAATTGTCTACGAGTGCTTACCCCCCTTTTGATGCTTCCTAAAATGTTCTCGATGTGATGCTCGTTGGAAGCAAGCCTGGAGGCAACTTTTGCAGCACGACGCTCTAATTGCTCTTCAAGTGATAACTGAGGAGCACTGAGTTGATCATCTTGAGCGTCGTCAGGAGCTAGATCTTGATCTTGAGCTTCCTCTTGACCTTGATCTTGCTCGGGGGACTGAACTTGGCCTTGTGCATCAATTGGTGGTTCTTCACCAACTTGAGATTGATCTTGCACTTGGCCTTGTTCATCAGGTTGAGGGCCTTCACTTTGTTCTTCGGAAGCGTGTGGGTCTTGGGTTGGTGATGGTTCCACTTGAGTGGAACATTGTCCTTCTCCTTCGGCCACAAGGGGTTCCTCAATGGGTAGGATATATCCAACACCCATTCTTCTTATGGCTTGAGGAGGAATTTCATCACCTGCATCACAAGTACCACTTTGCTCCACTTGGGAGCCGTTATTTTCATCAAACTCTACGTTACTCGTCTCCTCAATGAGTCCAGTGGACTTGTTGAGGACATGGTAAGCATGAGAGTTTGTAGCATAACCAACAAATATGCCCTCATGAGCTCTAGATTCAAATTTAGACAAACGAACACCTTTCTTGAGAATGAAACACTTACACCCGAACACCCGGAAGTACTTGAGATTGGGCTTGTTACCGGTAAGAATCTCATATGGAGTTTTTTAAAACCTTTGCGGAGATAGAGACGATTTGAAGCATGGCAAGCAGTGTTGATGGCTTCGGCCCAAAAGTTGTATGGAGAATTGAATTCAGCCATCATGGTTCTTGCCGCATCTATTAAAGTTCGGTTCTTTCTATCCGCTACACCGTTTTGTTGAGGGGTATAGGGGGCTGCATATTGATGTTTGATCCCCTCATCACCAAGAAACTCATCCAAGGTGTAGTTCTTGAACTCGGTGCCATTGTCACTTCTGATCATCAAAATCTTTGCGTCATGTTGTCGTTGAGCTTCATTTGCAAAGTTGATGACGGTTTGTTGGGTCTCACTCTTCTTCTTGAAGAAGTATACCCAGGTGTATCTTGAGTAATCATCCACAATCACCAAGCAATACTTTCTACCCCCAAGACTATCAAAAGTAGGAGGCCCAAAGAGGTCCATGTGGAGGAGCTCTAGGGGTCTCCTTGAATAGATGATAGTCGTGGGAGGGTGGGCCTTCTCATGTAATTTTCCTTCAATGCACGCCCTGCACGCACAATCTTTGGCAAAGCTAACATTTGTTAGTCCTCAGAAATGGTCCCCCTTGAGAAGACTTTGCAAAGATCTCATATTGACTTGGGCCAAACGGCGATGCCAAAGCCATCCCACATCAACTTTAGCCATTAGGCATGTCGCAACCTTAGTGGGTTGCTTCGAGAAGTTAACCACATAAAGACCGTTCTCGACATGCCCAACATAGGCTACTTTAAGAGTCTTGCTCCACAAGAGGGCCACAGAATCAATATCAAAGAATGTAGCAAAACCCATGAGTGCAAGTTGGCGAACAGAAAGTAAATTGTATGCAAGGGACTCAACAAGCATGACTTTCTCGATCGTGAGATCATGAGAGACAACAACCTTGCCAAGTCCCAATACCTTAGAAGATGAAGCATCACCCCATTCGACGTTGGTGGCCATAGATGAACCGAGATGTACGTCCACCACCAAGTCTTTGCTTCCGGTCATATGATTTGTGGCTCCGCTGTCGAGCAACCATGATCCCCCACCGGAAGCAAACTCCTACAATAGATCAATGCTTGGATTTAGGTACACATTTGGTAATGGGTCCTTTGAGGTTAGTGACAAGGGTCTTAGGAACCCAAATGGACCATTCAATGTACTCATAAGAAGAACCAACAAATTTAGCAAACACATGGCCATCACTGGCACGGCACAAAACATATGAAGGATTAAAATCGCCGGCCATGTTTGATGGTATGGTGGAGTTTTTCTTTACACCACCACTTTTCTTCTTGGTTGACATGCCCTCTCCTTCTTTCACAAAGGATTGTCGGAGAGGGGGTGGTTGCTTGGTCTTGTCATTCTTCTTCTTCTTGGGCTTAGGAACAAACCCAATTCCTTCCTTTGCCACAACTTCCTTTTGATTGCTCAAAAGGGCGTTGAGGTTCTTCTCACCTTGTATGCAAGTCACAAGGCCTTTCTCAAGTTGCTTCTTCAATTCGGCATTCTCTTCAACAAGATGCACATGCTCGCAACATGGGTTAGTAGCATTTGCATTATCAATTAAAACCATGCGAGGAAAGATAGCCTTTTCCTTGGTTAGCGAAACTTGGAGTTGATCATGAGACTCCTTGAGAGTAGCATGCATTCCTTTCAAGGCCTTGTGAGCCTTGTCAAGTATGTCAAACTCCTCTTTGAGTTTAGCATGGTCAACCTCAAGTTTTGCCTTCTCGGAGTTAAGGACACGAGAGACAACTAAAGCATGATCAAGATCTTTCTTTAATTTAGCATGATCATCATTGTGTGACTCCTCAAGAGTCAAACGAAGACCACGCTCTTCCTCTAGGGCATTAGAGAGATCCGATATCTCATTGGCATAGTCTCGACTATGTCCTTCCATTTTAGTAATGGTTTCCTCGTGAGCCTCGATCATGTCATTGGCCTCACCGAGTTGTTCCAAGAGAGCAACAAAATGCTTCTTGGGTTTGCCCTTGAGATTCTTTATGAACAAATCAAATTCATTTTCTCCCTCCTTAATACCCTCACCCTCATCAATACAATTAGTCAATGAAGGATTAGAAGGGATAGTAGTATTGATGTTTGGGGTTACCTTGTTGGTGGCCTTGGCCATGAGACACTTGGCGGTGATGTTCTCGTTTGGTGAGTCGAAGAGAGATGAGTGCGGAGTGGTAGCAATTGCAATTGTGGCCGTAGTGGTCACCTCGTCGTCTTCATCATTATCATCATCCTCCACATATTCTTCTTGAGCCACCAACACTTTTGGAGGAGTCTTCTTGATGAAGTTGTTCTTGTTGGGATAGGACTTTGACTTGTCCTTCCGAATAAGCTTGCCTCCAAAGTCTTCTCTCTTCTCATATGGGCAATCCAGAACGAAGTGACTCACATTTCCACAGTTGAAGCATGTCCTTACTCGTTGCTTCCCTTTGTTCCCACTAGAGTTGTTCCTGTTAAAGTTGGATATTGTGTTCTTCTTGCCCCAGAATTGCCTTGAAGCAAGAGCCATGTGCTCATGATAGGCATATTTGGTGTCCTCGGGGCAACACTCATCATAATCTTCCACTTCCTCCTCTTCCACACAAACCTTGGCCTTCAGAGCAAGATTAGGCTTCTTGGATCGCTGAGCTCTTAAGACCGCATTGTCGGCGGTCACGTCCAGAATCCTCATGGCAACAAATTCATCCAACACTTCATTCGAGGATAAAGTGTGGAAGTCCGGTCTCTGACGGATGACGGAGGACATGGCCTTATGATAGGGCATCATGGCCTTGAGGAACTTGCGCTTGATCCAATTGTCATCCGTATCCTTACTGCGATGATCTCGAAGAGACACTGCAAGAATAGTTAATCTTCGATAAAGTTCACGAGGATCTTCATCTTCGATCATAGCAAATTCATCAGCTTCATCTTGCACCACTTCATAGTTGGAGCGTTGAATACTGGTGCTTCCCTTGTACATCGTGCCAACATGCTCCCAAGCTTCCTTGGCCGCAGTGAAGGGTCGAAGGTGTGCAATGTCTTCAGGAGGGATGGAATCTTGAAGAATGCAAAGAGCGGAATCGTTGAACTGATGATCTGCAGTCTCTCTTGGAGTCATGTTGTCGGGATCATACGGATAAAAACCTTGCTCAATGATTCTCCAAAGGTTAGTGGAACAATGATTAATATGACGTTTGAAGCGAAAAACCCAAGTAGCAAAATCAGTATTTTTAACAAACTTGGGAGGGGGCCCAACAGAATTTAAATGCGGTGTGGGAACGGGTCCTCCATAGTGAGTAGGAGGAGCTGATTGGGCAAATTTCCCACTCCCATTCTTAGTGACCGGGGCTTACTCACTACTAGCTTCTCCCTTGTCGGGATTAGCCTCCGACACGTTGGTAGCGGGACAACCCACTTCCAACAGTGAGGTGGATAATTTAAGCCCCTCAAGCAATTCTTTAAACATGCCTTTGACCTCGCTTGCTAGTGATTCTTTCAATGTGGTCAAGGCCACATTGAACTCCTCACGAGAGACCGAGGCTCCCCCATCTAACGTAGGCAAGGACGGATTTCCACCGGAATGGTCCTCCGTCTCGACTACGTTGTCAACCATATTCTTCGGACGGTAAAGTCCTTAAAAAGAGACGAGGCTCTGATACCAATTGAAAGGATCGATATGGTTGACTAGAGGGGGGGGGGGTGAATAGGCAACTAACAATTTTTAACTTTTCTTAACCACTTTAAATTAAGCGACAAAATAAGTTGTCTAGATATACTACTAGGAAGACAACTAGAGGAAAGAAGGATAACAACTACACATGCATGCTATAGGAGTTGAACGAGTAAAGCATGCAAAAGTAAAGGTAAGAAATAACCACAAGTGGAACCGGAGGAGACGAGGATGTGTTGCCGAAGTTCCTTCCCTTTGAGGGGAAGTACATCTCCGTTGGAGCGGTGTGGAGGCACAATGCTCCCCAAGAAGCCACTAGGGCCACCGTATTCTCCTCACGCCCTCACACGATGCAAGGTGCCGTGATTCCACTAGTGGTGCCCTTGAAGGCGGCAACCGAACCTTTACAAACAAGGTTGGGGCTATCTCCACAACTTGGAGGCTCCCAACAAACCACGAAGCTTCACCACAATGGAATATGGCTTCGAGGTGACCTCAACCGTCTAGGGTGCTCAAACACCCAAGAGTAACAAGATCCGCAAGGGATTAGTGGGGAGAATCAAATATCTCTTGGTGGAAGTGTAGATCGATGCCTCCTCAAGCAATCCCGAGCAAATCAACAAGTTTGATTGGCTAGGGAGAGAGATCGGGCGGAAATGGAGCTTTTTTGGAGCAACAATGGAGTAGTGGGGGAAGAGGTAAGTCTTCTTGGAGAAGAAGACCCCCTATATATAGTGGGGGAACAAATCCAACCGTTATTTAGAGTTTTCAGCCCGCAGAGAGCGGTAGTACCGCGCATGAGTTGCGGTACTACCGCTGGCTGAGCGGTACTACCGCTTAGGGAGCGATACTACCGCTTAGGCAAAAGAGTGCGACATGATTGACAACCACGGATGAAATAAATTACATCCGTGGCTACATCCGCAGGGAAAACGGTAGTAGCAAAATGCGACACGGTACTACCGCTTGGGTTAAGCGGTACTACCACATTGGATGCGGAAGTAAAAAATTACTTCCGCATCAACTTCTATACTTAGAATCAGCGCCTGGGCCAGATACACGGTACTACCGCTCTGGAGACGCGGTACTACCGTCAGAGCGGTACTACCGTGTCAGCAGGCGGTACTACCGTGTATCTGCGCGGTACTACCGCTTGGTGAGCGGTACTCCCGCTTGCCAGGCAGATGATCAGTTAAGAAGTCACAGTTTTGCATATACGACAAATAACCGGTTGGACCTCCAGAGAAGCAAAGAAAGGTGGTGCGAGAGTAGGATGTGTACGTGTTGATTCTACCCAAACCTTTCCGACGCGGACCCCCTCTTAATAGTACGGCTTTCCTATTACTCAAAGCCACCGACAGGGAGCAAAAAGAAAACACCGTCTTCCATAGAATCCGAGGGGCAAACAATCGTCTTGTGCCTAAGGGAGATATACCTGTATAAGCTTAGAGCACACGATCAGTCCGCAAATGCATTGTCATCAATCACCAAAACTACTTAGGGAGAAATATGCCCTTACATCTTGTCTATCTGGCTGTCACTCGTCCGGACATCTCTTATCCGGTTCATATTCTGAGTAAGTTCGTCTCTGCTCGCACATCAGTTCAATATAGTCATCTCCTTTGTGTCCTTCGATATCTTCGGGGCACGATCTCTCACCGTCTATTCTTTCCTCGCTCCAGTTCTTTATAGCTTCAGGCCTATTCGGATGCTACGTGGGCTAGTGATCCTTCAGATCGCTGTTCACTTTCTGCTTATTGTGTTTTTCTTGGTGGTTCTCTCATTGCCTGGAAGACGAAGAAACAGATTGCAGTTTCCCGTTCGAGTGCCGAGGCTGAGTTGCGAGCAATGGCTCTTTTGACGGCAGAGGTGACTTGGTTACGCTGGTTACTTCAGGATTTTGGTGTTTCTGTCACTACACCGACTCTGCTCTTATCTGACAGTACAGATGCTATTAGCATTGCGCGTGATCCTGTGAAGCATGAGCTCACCAAGCATATTGGTGTTGATGCTTTCTATGTGTGCGCTGGTGTGCAGGATCGGGTTATTGCTCTTCAGTATGTGCCTTCCGAGTTACAGTTGGCGGATTTTCTGACGACGGCCCAGACTAGAGCACAACATGGCTTTCATCTCTCCAAACTCAGTGTTGTTCCTCCACCATGAGTTTGTTGGGGGGGGGGGGGTGTTAGAGTTATAATATAAGTCATGTACCCCTTTGTATTTATCCCGTTGTATAAGGGGTTTCCTGCATATGTTCCACACCTGTACATGTACATATATATATCGGCCTATGGCCTCATGGGAATACAAGTTGCATATTCCTAACATGTGTAGCTATATTTATCGTGTTTTTGGTAAGGTTGATGCAGTTTGGTAGATAATCCACACGCAAGCATGCATGTTAGTCCTTAAGCCTGTTGTTTTCTTCAACTAATAGCATTAAGAACAAGGAAATTATAATATGTACTGAGAGAAAAAAATACGGATTGGCCTATCCTCTCTCGGTTCTCTACCAAGTGCTTCCTCCCCCCTTAAGTGGACTTGCATTACCAGGTTAATATCTACTCCCTCCGTCCCAAAGTTCTTGTCTTACATTTATCCAAATACGGATGTATCTAGTTACACTTTAGTGTTAGATACATCCGTATCTAGAAAAATCTAAGACAAGAATTTTGGGACAGAGGGAGTATTATTTATACTCACGGGCAGGAAAACATGACTAATATGCACATCTGTACAAGTATGAGCATGATTTGTTTTATATACCTTACTATTAGTATCATGTAGTTATATTTGTTAGTTCACTGACGGTAAAGGCATGCACATGATCAACATATTTTGAAGGTACTTAATTCAATGTAGTTCAATTGATAAATATTATAAACACTAAATTTCTTTGTCTGTTATGTTATGTGATTTTTTTTGAATTTTTTTTTCAAGCCTGAGCACTTCTTCTAAGTAGAGATCCAGTTGCTTTGTGACAAAGTAAGGTTTTTGCATTTCAACTAAATTCTTGTTTAGTATGTATTATTAGTTCTACCTGATCTTCCCCTAATTCCTATGAAACAGAAAAATGAAAACAAAAAGAACCGCTCTTGGACACATACACCTCTTCTCCCTAATTTCATCTTGATTGACTAATAAGAGAAAAATAAGAAAGAAAATGAAATCTTCTTGATGTCGTTATGAGATTCAGCAGGCTGCAGGCAGCTGCCATCATGCTCACCATCGTAATGAAGAGAACACTCAACATGTTCCTCCCTGTGACATGTCGCCATCGTATGAGTCATGCTTCTCCAACACCAAGTTCTTGCAGTATCCAGTGCAACGCTGCCCGGACTCCATGTACTCGGCTCTTATTGAAGACACATTGTCCTTACATGCGCGCTCGCAGCTTGAGAGGCACCCACCCAACAGATGGAAATCATTGGAACAAATACAAGAGCAATTTTGCGTGAAAATAGCTGCAAGTTATTTGCCGTGCTATCTACTCCTCTCCCTTTTAGCTATCCCGCTCCCTCGCCTGAAATTTCATACTTTTATATCATACTAGATGTAATCTGGATTTGCTGATTGTCTCTATTAAAATTAGTTATTTTTCTATTCAATTAGCACGAACTTTGAAATAACAATATTTTATACGATAATTCTCAACATTGTGATGTTGATTTTGATTCATAAATGAAGCTATATGTTTTGTAGGATTCAAATGATTCATACATAAGTGTCACTTCATTTATCACGTGCATCAGGGACTGTGTGTGCACTAATCAGAAACTAATTGTGTATTCGAATATTCTTGAACTTTTCAGTGTATATCTCTCAATGCGTATGTATGTTAATTCTTAGTTCAACATGTACTTTCATATGCAATACATGTTTTTTGTATTTTCTGTATGCTAATAATTTGTTAGTTGCACATTTAGCTCTATTGGCCGGTTCTATTCCAAATAGATTTACTAATGAACTTATTACCTACTTTATGTTTGTAGTATAGTACAGGATGAACATACCCTCTCATCTTACTTGATTGGAGAGAAGAATTTTTGTATTTTCGTTGTGCCTCCAAACATGTTACTACACATATCATAGTCATTTAGTAACCTCATATGTGTAACCACTGGAAACATGGGCCATATTTTTTCAACAATAAGTTGTGACTGCCAAATTTATCAGACTACGCAGACGTAATGATCCACTATTTGGGTCTTTTTCCCTTTTTGACAACCCTTCGTTTGTAGCGACGAAGGGTAATTGTCCTATTGATGCTTCTATCGTTTGTAGTTTCACATTTTTTACCAGACTGTACTACGTGGTTATTTCTATTTAGGTTATAAGTGCCAGTACAAGTTTTCATTGTCGATGTGAAGGAACCTACTACCTATTATCAACAACTTTGACTAAACAGGTTAATTTCTTCCACCGCTTTATCTTTATAGATTTCCTACACTTACAATGCCTGCCAGAATTAATACAAGGAATACGTTTCTCCTTTTTTTGTCTCGCAAATAGTATTGCTAGAGCTTCATAATAATCTCTGAAACTAGATTTATAGGTTTTCCTATATTTTAACTCCTAAGTTAGTAATCTACAATAGAGTAATTTCAAATATTTGTGTTTTTGTTATACTAGCCCATGCAGGTGCACGGGTTGATGACTAGTTTATATGTAAATATATGTGCTTGGGAGAAATTGTTCATAAATCTTGCTTTGAAGTATCTAGTAATTATTAAGGAAGTATGTAAAAATAATAAAGAGGTCTAATTTGTTCATCTATGCGGGAATATGTTCAAGGAGGTCCCATGATATCTAGAACCTAGTAGTTTATTTCAAACTTGCAAGTAATAACACAACATTGTCTGCAGTATTGTGCGTATATATCAAGTGAAGCCGCATATGCTGGCACTATAGCGACTATGGATGTCTACACTTTTCCAAATTTGAAGAAGGGTAAAGTAATTGCAGCCCTAATCTCGGTGGGTGATAGCCGCACGCCGAACCAAGTTGTATCCGGGTGGGAGGTATAATTTGTCTCTATCTTGCAATCTTCATTAGCAATACTAGTCACGAACACGTGCAATCTTCATATCATCTTAGAAATCAGATGATATGAAAAGTTTTGAATAATTTGATACATATGATTGAATACACATATTAGACATACAGAAGAAGGACACCTCAGAATTATGCATTTTAGGTATCTTCCATTGCATTATTAAAACAAAAGGTAAACAACTCACCTTAGTCCATAAAGGCTAAAAGTATAAGTTGTTGATTAGGAAGTGGGTCTAGATTTAATCTAACAACGCATGCGAGATGAGGGTAATTCAAGTGTTTGGGTTGAATTTCAAGAAGGACTACATACACACACATAGCAATCGAAGTGTCGGATCTTCATAGTCCATTATGTGATGTTATGAAAGCATGTCACATGCATGTACAACCAGCTTAACTAGAATGCATGTATATACATGTTAATTAGCAAATCATAACTCCAAAACCTTTACATGGAACAAAAGAAAAACTAGGGAAATACACATGTAAGACTTGGGCCTATGTTATCGAATGTAAAAACTGAATTTTGGTGTGGGGTCTAAAATTCACTGAAGTATAGATGTGTTCTGTAGTACAATGCATTTGTTTTAAAATTTCGCAACCTCTCAATACAATCGTCCGGCTGTGGCGACTGAGGACCGATGTCTTCTGCCAACCACGTGATGCACAACTTGTGATTTGTGATGCGCACATTGATGCTAGGCTTTGATCCTGACATGGTCATGGTCAGGTCTTTCATGCTGATGAGTATATGACTATTTGAAAAAGTAGAGAAAGAATTAAAAAAAACTTTGCCACCGGCCATCTCCGTGTACTTTTTCTTGTCGAAACATACCCAAGTGTGAAGTTAACACTACCCCATGCTAAAGTTATCATGCTTCTCATGGTATAGTCATTAACCTTCTCATATTATAGTTATCAGGCTAATCATAGTATAGTTATCATGTTCCTCAAGTCATACTTATCACGCTAGTCATGTTGGGGAACGTAGTATTTTCAAAAAGTTTCTACAATCACGCAAGATCTATCTACTAGATGCATAGCAACGAGGAGGAGAGTGTGTCTATGTACCCTCGTAGATCGGGAGTGGAAGCGTCAAGTGACGCGGTTGATGTAGTCGAACTTCTTCGCGATCCAACCGATCAAGCACCGAACGTACGACACCTCCGCGTTCAGCACACGTTCAGCTTGATGACGTCCCGCGAGCTCTTGATCCAGTTGAGCTTCACGGGAGAGTTTCGTCAGCACGACGGCGCGGTGACGGATATGATGTATCTACCGACGCAGGGCTTCGCCTAAGCACTACAATGATATAACCGAGGTGTGTTTCTGTGGAGGGGGCACCGCACACGGCTAAAACAATTCAACTTGTGTGTCTTTGGGTGCCCCCTACCCCCGTATATAAATGAGCAAGGGGGAGGCCGGCCGGCCCCTATTGGCGCGCCAAGGAGGAGCAATCCTACTAGGAATAGGATTGCAATCCTATTCCTAGTAGGAATTACCAAAAGGGAGAAGGGGGGAAGGAAGGAGAGGGAGAAGGAGAAGGAAAGGGGCGCCGACCCCCCTCCTTCCTTGTCCAATTCGGACCAAGGGGTGGGGGGCGCGCGGCCCAGCCCTGGCCCTCCTTCTCTCTTTCTCCTATGGCCCATTAAGGCCCATAGCTTCCCCGGGGGGTTCCGGTAACCCCCCGGTACTCTGGTTAATTCCGAAACTTTACGGAACACTTCCGGTGTCCGAATATACTCGTCCAATATACCAATCTTTACGTCTCGGACATTCCGAGACTCCTCGTCATATCCGTGATCTCATCCGAGACTCCGAACTACCTTCGGTACATCAAAACTCATAAACTCATAATACCGATCGTCATCAAACGTTAAGGGTGCGGACCCTAGGGGTTAGAGAACTATGTAGACATGACCGAGACTTATCTCCGGTCAATAACCAATAGCGGAACCTGGATGCTCATATTGGCTCCTACATATTCTACGAATATCTTTATCGGTCAAACCGCATAACAACATACGTTATTCCTTTTGTCATCGGTATGTTACTTGCCCGAGATTGGATCGTCGGTATCTCCATACCTAGTTCAATCTCGTTACCGACAAGTCTCTTTACTTGTTTCGTAATACATCATCTCGTGATTAACTCATTAGTCATTTGCTTCCAAGGCTTATTATGATGTGCATTACCGAGAAGTCCCAGAGATACCTCTCTGATACTCGGAGTGACAAATCCTATTCTTGATCTATGCCAACACCACGAACACTTTCGGAGACACCTGTAGAGCATCTTTATGATCACCCAGTTATGTTGTGACGTTTGATAGCACACAAGGTGTTCCTACGGTATTCGGGAGTTGCATAATCTCATAGTCATAGGAACATGTATAAGTCATGAAGAAAGCAATAGTAGTAAAACTTAAACGATCATAGTGCTAAGCTAACGGATGGGTCTAGTCCATCACATCATTCTCCTAATGATGTGATCCCATTGATCAAATGACAACTCATGTCTATGGCTAGGAAACATAGCCATCTTTGATCAATGAGCTAGTCTAGTAGAGGCATACTAGGGACATATTATTTTGTCTATGTGTTCACACATGTACTAAGTTGTCGGTTAATACAATTCTAGCATGAATAAAAGACGTTTATCATGATATAAGGAAATACAAATAACATCTTTATTATTGCCTCTAGGGCATATTTCCTTCAGTCTCCCACTTGAACTAGAGTCAATAATCTAGATTACAAAGTAATGATCCTCACACCCATGGAGTCCTGGTGCTGATCATGTTTTGCCCGCGGAAGAGGCTTAGTCAACGGGTCTGCAACATTCAGATCCGTATGTATCTTGCAAATCTCTATGTCTCCCTCCTGGACTAGATTGCGGATGGAATTGAAGCGTCTTTTGATGTGCTTTGTTCTCTTGTGAAACCTGGATTCCTTCGCCAAGGTTATTGCTCCAGTGTTGTCACAAAAGATTTTCATTGGACCCGATGCACTAGGTATTACACCTAGATCGGATATGAACTCCTTCATCCAGACTCCTTCATTTGCTGCTTCCGAAGCAGCTATGTATTCCGCTTCACACGTAGATCCCGCCACGATGCTCTGCTTGGAACTGCACCAACTGACAGCTCCACCGTTCAATAAAAATACATATCCGGTTTGTGACTTAGAGTCATCTGGATCAGTGTCAAAGCTGGAATCGAGGTAACCATTTACGACGAGCTCTTTGTCACCTCCATACACGAGAAACATATCCTTTGTCCTTTTCAGGTATTTCAGGATGTTCTTGATCGCTGTCCAGTGATCCACTCATGGATTACCTTGGTACCTCCCTGCTAGACTTGTAGCAAGGCACACATCATGTCTGGTACACATCATTGCATACATGATAGATCCTATGGCTGAGGCATAGGGAATGCCTTTCATTTTCTCTCTATCTTCTGCACTGGTCGGGCATTGAGTCTTACTCAACTTCATACCTTGTAACACAGGCAAGAACCCTTTCTTCGACTGATCCATTTTCAACTTCTTCAAAACTTTATCAAGGTATGTGCTTTGTGAAAGTCCAATTAAGCATCTTGATCTATCTCTATAGATCTTGATGCCTAATATGTAAGCAGCTTCACCGAGGTCTTTCATTGAAAAACTCTTATTCAAGTATCCTTTTATGCTATCCAGAAATTCTATATCATTTCCAATCAACCATATGTCATCCACATATAATATCAGGAATGCTATAGAGCTCCCACTCACTTTCTTGTAAATACAGGCTTCTCCAAAAGTCTGTATAAAACCATATGCTTTGATCACCTCATCAAAGCGTATATTCCAACTCCGAGATGCTTGCACCAGTCCATAGATGGATCGCTGGAGCTTGCACACTTTGTTAGCTCCTTTTGGATCGACAAAACCTTCTGGTTGCATCATATACAACTCTTCTTTGAGATATCCATTCAGGAATGTAGTTTTGACATCCATTTGCCAGATTTCATAATCATAAAATGCGACAATTGCTAACATGATTCGGACAGACTTAAGCATCGCTACAGGTGATAAAGTCTCATCGTAGTCAACTCCTTGAACTTGTCGAAACCCTTTTGCAACAAGTCGAGCTTTGTAAACAGTAACATTACCGTCTGTGTCGGTCTTCCTCTTGAAGATCCATTTATTTTCAATGGCTTGCCGATTATCGGGCAATTCAACCAAAGTCCACACTTTGTTCTCATACATGGATCCCATCTCAGATTTCACGACCTCAAGCCATTTTGCGGAATCTGGGCTCATCATCGCTTCCTCATAGTTCGTAGGTTCATCATGGTCTAGTAACATGACTTCCAGAACTGGGTTGCCGTACCACTCTGGTGCGGAACGTACTCTGGTTGATCTACGACGTTCAACAGAAATTTGATCTGAAGTTTCATGATCATCATCATTAGCTTCCTCACTAATTGGTGTAGGAATCACTGGAACAATTTTCTATGATGTACTACTTTCCAATTCAGGAGAAGGTACAATTACCTCATCAAGTTCTACTTTCCTCCCACTCACTTCTTTCGAGAGAAACTCCTTCTCTAGAAATGATCCATTCTTAGCAACGAATATGTAGCCTTCGGATCTGTGATAGAAGGTGTACCCAACAGTCTCTTTTGGGTATCCTATGAAGACACATTTCTCTGACTTGGGTTCGAGCTTATCAGGTTGAAGCTTTTTCACATAAGCATCGCAGCCCCAAACTTTAATAAACGACAACTTTGGTTTCTTGCCAAACCATAGTTCATAAGGTGTCGTCTCAACGGATTTAGATGGTGCCCTATTTAACGTGAATGCAGCTGTCTCTAAAGCATAACCCCAAAACGATAGTGGTAAATCGGTAAGAGACATCATAGATCGCACCATATCCAATAAAGTACGGTTACGACGTTCAGACACACCATTACGCTGTGGTGTTCCGGGTGGCGTGAGTTGTGAAACTATTCCACATTGTTTCAAATAAAGACCAAACTCATAACTCAAATATTCTCCTCCATGATCAGATCGCAGAAACTTTATTTTTTTGTTACGATGATTCTCTACTTCACTCTGAAATTCTTTGAACTTTTCAAATGTTTCAGACTTGTGCTTCATTAAGTAGATATACCCATATCTGCTCAAATCATCAGTGAATGTTAGAAAATAACGATGCCCGCCGCGAGCTTCAACACTCATTGGTCCGCATACATCAGTATGTATGATTTCCAACAAATTTGTTGCTTGCTCCACAGTTCCAGAGAACGGAGTTTTAGTCATCTTGCCCATGAGGCATGGTTCGCAAGCACCAAGTGATTCACAATCAAGTGATTCCAAAAGTCCATCACTATGGAGTTTCTTCATGCGCTTTACACCAATATGACCTAAACGACAGTGCCACAAATAAGTTGCACTATCATTATTAACCTTGCATCTTTTGGTTTCAATATTATGAATATGTGTATCACTACAATCGAGATCCAACAAGAATAGACCACTCTTCAAGGGTGCATGACCATAAAAGATATTATTCATAAAAATAGAACAACCATTATTCTCTGATTTAAATGAATAACCGTCTCGCAACAAACAATATCCAGATATAATGTTCATGCTCAACGCTGGCACCAAATAACAATTATTTAGGTCTAAAACTAATCCCGAAGGTAGATTTAGAGGTAGCGTGCCGACGGCGATCACATCGACTTTGGAACCATTTCCCACGCGCATCGTCACCTCGTCCTTAGCCAATCTTCGTTTAATCCGTAGTCCCTGTTTCGAGTTACAAATATTAGCAACCGAACCGGTATAAATACCCAAGTACTACTACGAGCATTAGTAAGGTACACATCAATAACATGTATATCACATATACCTTTGTTCACCTTGCCATCCTTCTTATCCGCCAAATACTTGGGGCAGTTCCGCTTCAAGTGTCCAGTCCCTTTGCAGTAGAAGCACTCAGTTTCAGGCTTGGCTCCAGATTTGGGTTTCTTCGCGGGAGTAGCAACTGTCTTGCTATTCTTCTTGAAGTTCCCCTTCTTTCCCTTGCCCTTTTTCTTGAAACTAGTGGTCTTGTTAACCATCAACACTTGATGCTCCTTTTTTATTTCTACCTCCGCAGCTTTGAGCATAGCGAAGAGCTCGGGAATTGTCTTCTGCATCCCTTGCATATTATAGTTCATCACGAAGCCTTTATAGCTTGGTGGCAGTGATTGAAGAACTCTATCAATAACACTATCCTCGTCAACTTTGCAACCAAGTTGAGTCATATGATTATAGTACCCAAACATTCTGCGTAAGTGTTCACTGATAGGACTATTCTCCTCCATCTTGCAGCTGTAGAACTTATTGGAAATCTCATATTTCTCAATCCGGGCATTTGCTTGAAATATTAACTTCAACCCCAGGAACATCTCATATGGTCCATGACGTTCAAAACGTCATCGAAGTCCCGGTTCTAAGCCGTAAAGCATGGCACACTGAACTATCGTGTAGTCATCAGACCGCGTCTGCCAGACGTTCAAAGCGTCTACATTAGCGGGAGGGGGCTTGTCACCTAGCGGTGCTTCAAGGACATAATTCTTCTGTGCAGCAATGAGGATAATCCTCAAGTTACGGACCCAGTCCGTGTAATTGCTACCATCATCTTTCAACTTAGCTTTCTCTAGGAATGCATTAAAATTCAAAGGAATGGTAGCACGGGCCATTGATCTACAACAACATAGATATGCAAAAACTATCAGGACTAAGTTCATGATAAATTAAAGTTCAATTAATCATATTACTTAAAGAACTCCCACTTAGATAGACATCCCTCCGGTCATCTAAATGATCACGTGATCCAAATCAACTAAACCATGTCCGATCATCATGTGAGATGGAGTAGTTTCAATGGTGAACATCTTGTGTTGACCATATCTACTATATGATTCACGCTCGACCTTTCGGTCTCCAATGTTCCAAGGCCATATCTGCATATGCTAGGCTCGTCAAGTTTAACCCAAGTATTCCGCGTGTGCAAAACTGGCTTACACCCGTTGTATTTGAACGTAGAGCTTATCACACCCGATCATCACGTGGTATCTCGGCATGACGAACTTTCACAACGATGCATACTCAGGGAGAACATTTATACCTTGAAATTTTGTAAGGGATCATCTTATAATGCTACCGCCATACTAAGCAAAATAAGAAGCATAATAAGATAAACATCTCATGCAATCAAAATATGTGACATGATATGGCCATCATCATCTTGTGCTTTTGATCTCCATCTCCAAAGCACCGTCATGATCACCTTCGTCACCGGCGTGACACCTTGATCTCCATCGTAGCATCGTTTTCGTCTCGCCAACTATTGCTTCTATGACTATCGCTACCGCTTAGTGATAAAGTAAAGCAATTACATGGCGATTGCATTTCATACAATAAAGCGACAACTATATGACTCCTGCCAGTTGCCGATAACATTACAAAACATGATCATCTCATACAAAACCGTATAACTCATCATGTCTTGACCATATCACATCACAACATGCCCTGCAAAAACAAGTTAGACGTCCTCTACTTTGTTGTTGCAAGTTTTTACGTGGCTGCTACGGGCTTAGCAAGACCCGTTCTTACCTACGCATACAAAAGCCACAACGATGTTTCGTCAAGTATGTGCTGTTTTAACCTTCACAAGGACCGGGCGTAGCCACACTTGATTCAGCTAAAGTGAGAGAGACAGACACCCGCCAGTCACCTTTAAGCAACGAGTGCTCATAACGGTGAAACCAGTCTCGCGTAAGCGTACGCGTAATGTTGGTCCGGGCCGCTTCATCTCACAATACCGCCGAAGCAAAGTATGACATGCTGGTAACCAGTATGACTAGTATCGCCCACAATTCATTGTGTTCTACTCGTGCATATCATCTACGCATAGACCTGGCTCATGATGCCACTGTTGGGGAACATAGTATTTCAAAATTTTCCTACGATCACGCAAGATCTATCTACTAGACGCATAGCAACGAGGGGGAGAGTGTGTCTACGTACCCTCGTAGACCGGGAGCGGAAGCGTCAAGTGACGCGGTTGATGTAATCAAACTTCTTCGTGATCCAACTGATCAAGCACCGAACGTACGGCACCTCCGCGTTCAGCACACGTTCATCTTGATGACGTCCCGCGAGCTCTTGATCCACTTGAGCTTCATGGGAGAGTTTCATCAGCACGACGGCGTGGTGACATATATGATGTATCTACCGACGCAGGGCTTCGCCTAAGCACTGCAATGATATAACCGAGGTGTGTTTCTATGGAGGGGGGCACCGCACACGGCTAAAATAATTCAACTTGTGTGTCTTTGGGTGCCCCCTGCCCCCGTATATAAAGGAGCAAGGGGGGAGGCCGTCTGGCCCCTATTGGCGCACCAAGGAGGAGCAATCCTACAAGGAATAGGATTGCAATCCTATTCCTAGTAGGAATTACCAAAAGGGGGAAGGGGGGAGGAAGGAGAGGGAGAAGGAGAAGGATAGGGGCGCCGCCCCCCTCCTTCCTTGTCCAATTCGGACCAAGGGGTGGGGGGCGCGCGGCCCAGCCCTGGCCCTCCTTCTCGCTTTCTCCTATGGCCCATTAAGGCCCATAGCTTCCCCGGGGGGTTCCGGTAACCCCCTGGTACTCTGGTTAATTCCGAAACTTTACGGAACACTTCAGGTGTCCGAATATAGTCGTCCAATATATCAATCTTTATGTCTCGGACATTCTGAGACTCCTCGTCTTGTCTGTGATCTCATCCGGGACTCCGAACTACCTTCGATAGATCAAAACTCATAATACCGATCGTCATCAAACGTTAAGCGTGCGGACCCTACGGGTTCGCGAACTATGTAGGAATGACCGAGACTTATCTCCGGTCAATAACCAATAGCGGAACCTAGATGCTCATATTGGTTCCTACATATTCTACGAAGATCTTTATCGGTCAAACCGCATAACAACATACGTTGTTCCTTTTGTCATCGGTATGTTACTTGCCCGAGATTCGATCGTCGGTATCTCCATACCTAGTTCAATCTCGTTACCGGCAAGTCTCTTTACTCGTTCTGTAATACATCATCTCGTGACTAACTCATTAGTCATTTGCTTGCAAGGCTTATTATGATGTGCATTACCGAGAAGGCCCAGAGATACCTCTCCGATACTCGGAGTGACAAACCCTATTCTTGATCTATGCCAACACCACGAACACTTTCGGAGACACCTGTAGAGCATCTTTATGATCACCCAGTTATGTTGTGACGTTTGATAGCACACAAGGTGTTCCTACGGTATTCGGGAGTTGCATAATCTCATAGTCATAGGAACATGTATAAGTCATGAAGAAAGCAATAGCAGTAAAACTTAAACGATCATAGTGCTAAGCTAACGAATGGGTCTAGTCCATCACATCATTCTCCTAATGATGTGATCCCGTTGATCAAATGACAACTCATGTCTATGGTAGGAAACATAGCCATCTTTGGTCAATGAGCTAGTCTAGTAGAGGCATACTAGGGACATATTGTTTTGTCTATGTATTCACACATGTACTAAGTTTCCGGTTAGTACAATTCTAGCATGAATAAAAGACGTTTATCATGATATAAGGAAATACAAATAACATCTTTATTATTGCCTCTAGGGCATATTTCCTTCAAGTCATGCCAAAGTTACCAAACAAAAAAAACATTATCGCTAATAGGATAGAAAAAAGACAAATAACCTTGTTTATTACAATAGACAACAACAAAAGGTGGCTTAGTTGGTTATTGGTTTCAAAGTCTAATGAATAGATTTGGGTTCAAGTCCCCTTTCTAGCACTTTTATTTTCTTTAGACTTTGAAACCAATAACCAATAACCTTAGTTCAAAACCATGACACTTATTTTGAATTGGAGAGAGCAGTAGATAAAGGAATGACGCACCACTTCAAGACTATGCCTTCAAGAAGAAATCCTCGCTCCCACTCTGATGTTGACTTGTCCAACTAGATGTCAGAACAGGGCTATCACCCTTGAAGCATGCTTCGAACCAACATCTTTAACAAGGTAACGATGTGTACACGTTGACGCTGCCTAATCCATAAATAAGGCTAGATCACGAGTTTTCACCCAGATAGAGTGCATCCGTAATGCCTGGCACCGTGATCATCACCCACCACTCCATCCACAGGCTCACATAGAACTAGTCAGTCAAAGAAGAACACACCAAAAGGAGCGACACCATCATGTCGCTTCCAAACACTGCCACACTACCGTCTTGCCGATCGTTTCCATCTACGCCACGATACCGCATAATAGCCATCACCACTAGAAGTGCCACAAAGATGCGATGACGGTGCGGGAGAGGAGCATCGCGCCTCCCACGGCTTCCTAGGAGTCTGGGAAAACACATGAGGCCCCATGCCAATTCTGCTAGATCTGGTAAGCATTGTCGCCGCCTAATAGCACTTGCGCTCGTTGTCCACCATATTCAACATAAGGGAACTCTAGGGACCGGCCAAAAACCGAGGCCGATCCAGACGACCCCGGACGGTCTCCGACTCCGTCGTTGCTAGAGCCCCGCCAAGCAATCAGACGACGCTGTTGCTTGTCTAAATGCTGGTAGGCTAGAGAAAGCCTCGACTGCTCCTAGATCTGGGGCGACAACCCATTGTAGCCCCTCCTTCATGACTCCCCATGGCGCCAATCATACTACATACAACCATAGACGCACACCTCAGCCGTCGAGGATCCGACATCGCACCAACGTGGATTGCCGCTGTATTGCCACCGCTGAGCCTTGATGTTCTGCTGGGTGCATCATTTGTCAGTGGGGTCTGTCACCCTGCATGACCAGAGTGACCTCCCTAAAGCCCCCCATCCTTGGTGACCACGAGTCTTTGCCAGTGGTGGCAAATTTGACAATTTTGACCTGTTGCTACAATCAATTCACGGAATGAACTGCCCGTGAAACTATTTCACAGCCATGACCTTTTTATGTAGCGCCTGTCACGACGGCGCTGCACCCTACTGTGTAGCGCCTGGCTCAGAGGCGTTGCATGCCTGTCCACTGTGGCAGCCCCCGGGCCCGCACCCGACCGTGCAGCGCCTCCCAGCTAGGCGCCACACAATGTAATGTGCAGCGCCTCCGAGCCAGGCGCTGCACTATGACTTATCCAGCAGCCGCGCTGGACCCCCACTCCCCCACTCACACTCTCTCCCACTCTCACCCCGAGCTTAGGCCCCTCTCCCACTCTCTTCCCCTCTCAAATCCTCTCTCATATCTTGCTTATTTGAAGAATTTGTTCGTGGATTTCGAAGTCAAGCCCTCCCTCAAGGTAATCATCTCCGATCCCCTTATTTTGATCCAAGTAATGTTATCAAATTGCTCAAATGTTGCTAGTTTGGGAAACCCTATTTTTATTTGGATCTAGTGATTTGCTTGGAGAAGTGAGATGTATGTTTATGGGTGTTCCTATGGGTGTTCTTATGGGTGTTCCTATGGGTGTTCTTATGTTGTTGTTAGGGTTAGGTTATGGTTATGGTTAGGGTTATGGTTAGGGTTATGGTTATGGTTATGGTTAGGGTTGTTGTTCTTGGGTGTTCTTATATATATTAGGGTTTCTATTCTTTGTTAATCTTTGCATTTAGTACTCATGAAAGCAATGTTACCTTGTGTTCTTGGAATGCTTATAGGGATGGGAAGAACATTTGTGTTTGTTCATCATGGGGACAAAGACGCCTTTTTGAAAGGCAATATTGAACCGGACCCGGATGAGCTTGACATTGTGTTTGATAGTAGTCCTAGCTATGCGGAGCTCTTGCAACAAGTTAGGAAAGAATTGAATTGGATGGACCTTAGTGATATCGTTGAGTTGGAGGGAAGGCATAATGTAGGCTTTGGAATGCACGTCCGTTGGAAGACAATGCGTGGCAGCTCGGAGCAACGTTGGGTTGCATACAAGGAAACGATGGCCGAATCACTTGACAAGGCTCTTGAGTTATTTGCAACGAAGAAGGTTGATTCAAGTTTGCATTTGGACTTGAACCGGAAACCTTCCCCTTTGGTTCATAGTAGCCCACCACCCTTGAAGCGAGATGAAATTGATGAACCTCTTTTGGTTCATAGTAGGCCACCACCCTTGAAGCGAGATGAAATTGATGAACCACTTTTGACCCAAGAAGTGCGTCAAACATTGAGTCCGTTTAGAAACAATGAAGATGAAGCTTTGCAAGAGGAAGAGGACAATTATGATTATGCGGACGATGACAATGAAGTTGATCTCCATGACAACAATGTGGGTGATCTCGACAAATATCATTTGCAAGAGACAATGGACCATTCCATTCCTTTTTCCCGTGCATATGCATCGGACTCGGATGACGATGGTCCCGATGAAGAAGTTGATGCGGAGGGGTTCACGGTGAAGGAGGCCGAAGCTTTCGAGAAGGTATTCCGTCGGGATCATCGGATTACATTGTTCAAGGATGTTAGTCTCGCGGATGAAGCCGTGGTAGATGGTGGCCAATGTGTATCTCTTGGTGTTAGGCCAAGCTCTCACCGTGATATGGGAGACGACAAGAACCGGATGGCTAAAGGGTCTAAGTTTGAAACCTTGTTGGAATTGAAGATGTGGTTGGACAACTACTCGGTTATGCATTATCGTCCACACAAGGTAGTGCACTCGGACATCAATGTGCGCTACACGGTTGCATGTGCAAGTGAAGATGAAATATGTCCATGGATTCTGCGTGCAAGACCATGGAAAGGAGGTCCAACTTGGCATGTAGTGAGTTGTGTGCCAACTCACATGTGCCAAGGCAAAAGGGTGGATGGCAAGATCGTGTCTCAAGACCACAAACAACTCACGTCCGAGTTCATTGCTTACAGGTTGTCCAACTCAATATCCACACTTCCAACAATGAGCGTCCAACATGTCATTGATCTTGTGAAAGCCATATTTCATTACAAGGTGAAGTACGGCAAGGCATGGAAGGCGAAGCAAGCCGCATTTAAGATGTTGTATGGTACTTGGGAGGAAGCATACAACCGAATCCCTAGGTTGTTGTTAGCCATGGCCACAACAAACCCGGGCATGGTTCATGTTGTCGAGCCTCATGGGCACCAAACAACCGTTCATTAAGGAAGGAAAGTCCGAGTATTTGGCCGTGTATTTCTTGTATTCCCTGCTAGGCTTTAACTTGATTGCAGAACGAGCCTTGTACTTCCCCAAGACCATATCATCAGGAGCCTATGCATCAACAAAAGTTATGGAAAGACCGTGTGTGAGCATGTAGTTAGGAATGCATCAACAATTGGATATATATGCTCATGCCATACCTCTTGGGTGACCACACCCACATCCTCATCATCCAAAGGATTAGCATCGCCAGAAATGGGATCTAATGGTGTCGCCGACCTACAACGTTCCGGTGATACATACTCGGGGTCACGACAACCGAAAAGATTAGATAGCCGCCTTAACTTTAGGCCCTGGCGCTGCAACATGAACAAGTGAGTGAGACATCGAACGTACCAACACATGTTAAGTGCTAGTTTGAAGGAGATGTGAACCTTAAGGAATGCTCGAAGGGCACCTTCCCCATCTTCTTTGCCAGCCGGGGTTGTTTCCAAAATAGTGTCGGTCTCATCGGCTGCTTTCTTGATCTGGGCACGCTATGAACACAAATGGTATTAACGTGTTAGGCAAGCGAAGATTTAAATAGTGCGAATGGAAAAGAATAAAGGACAAATACCACAAAGTTCATCATTGGGCCTTCAGGGATCACCGAGTTGCCTTTCCGGACTAATGCGTTGTACTCGTGCTGGGCTATATCATCAAATACGATGGGATCTTCCAGAATCTCCTCAGCATACGCCGGCTTGCATACCTCCACACGGGTTCTTGCAAGGAACCATGTGAGATAGTTGTTGAACGCGATTGGGCAGTGCTCACGAAGCGGGGCTCCTTTGTTGCGCCTAGCTTGATCAACACTATACTGCCACTGCACAACATACTTCCTGTGATGCTTGGCCCAGTCCTTGATCTTACGCTGCTTTTTCCTATCCAACCTAGAAGTTAGAAACATACTATTAGAACCATCGATGAGGCCGAGAAGCAGCTAGGTGCTCAAGGTTAGTTATATCTTACGCGTGTAGCATTCGGTCCGTGTCCTCCCACTCCGGCGGGTGTGTCTGGAAAAAACCAAACTGGCGGTACACCCGATGTGGCAGGTGAACCTCGACCGCCTAGTTGCATATGAGTGGACACCGCATATGCCAAAGTTTCCTATCCCTAGTGCACATCGGATTCAGCACGAACTCCATAGGGTTCCCAAAACTCTCTGCACTTCCATACGGTTCCCATTCAACCTGCAAAAGGGGATAAAATGCAAAATTGATACCAAGTTACGATATAAGCATGATAATAACTTATGCAATATCGACTCACCTGCTCAGCCGTGATCGAGTCCATCTCGCTCCTGTAGAGCTTGTACATGACCGATGGATCATCCTTCATCTCATTTAACACATCCCACTTGTAAGCCCAAGTGGGGAGCCGTAGTGGGTCATTTTTCTCGTCCCAAGGCTCATACTTCACGGTCTTCGGTCGTCCAACCGGCAAACGCTCCCAGCTCCATATGGAAAGTGCGAGCAAACAACCACCGATACCTCCAGATAGCCTGCAACTGGCTTCGTCCAACTGCACATAAAAAAGAACATGATTGAATTAACAGCAAGATCGCATTCATCATGTACCAATGAGGTGAAATATAAACAACTTCATACATGTCTATACAAGTAAGCCAGTGTCGCCAAACCCCAACTCCATTTGCTATCGAAGACGGTCAATGCCTTCAGCCACATCCATGGAGCATTCTTGCCTGTGCCATCAGCAAACATAGTCCTGGATATCACATACCACATGTAGACACGAGCATGTGTCTTCATCGTGTCCTCATCAGCCTCCAAAGGGCAAGTACCAAAGTGCGTAGTAATCCAGGTGTAAGGGGCACCGGCTGCGACTCTTTCCTTCTTCTTGCCTTCAACTTCTGGTTCCTGAGGCTCTGGAGGAACCATACCGATAAGGGCATGCATCTGCTCGTGCCACCCATCTGAATCAGTGCTCATACATAAAGGATTGCCATCGACAGGAAGACCGGTGATCATTGCTATATCCTGAAGCGTCACCGTCATCTCCCTGGTCCGTAGATGGAAACTGTGTGTCTCGGGCCTCCAGTGATCAATGAGCGCGGTGAGTGCCGCAACATTGTTCGGTGGCATCGACCGGCTGACCAACTGAATGAAAGGGAGAAATCCTGTCTCCCTAACATACGGTGTGTAGCGCTCATCATAGCGCATCCACCCAAGGTTGACTCTGTGAGCCCGAAGCTTCAGAGGTGCAAGCTCCTACAAGCAAAACAAACAAATCATTAAATCTGGGGGTATGTGTTTGAAAAATAACGAAATAATTAACACCGGCAACTTTCATTATTACCCGCTGATCCATCGACATAGCGTAAGACCGGTGTTGTTTGTCCCAGTGATCATCGAGAAGCCAATCCATCCTAACCATTTGAAAAAATTTGAAAAAAGATATTCAACACGATTAACTTTTGAATACACAAAAACAAAACTACGGCTACTACATGCAAAATTTGAAAAAATGCTTTCTTCTCAAACCATATAAATAACATCATCCTATGAATACAAAATAACTAAACTAAGCCTACTTCAATACAAATATCTTTTCCATATAACTAATATTCAATTCATCTAACTCATCTAAAATAACATCTAATAAAATCTAACATAATGTAGGTTTCCAACATAGAAGAAATTTTTTTCAATACATACTAACTACACTAAGGTTACATATATCTTATAAATCATCTACAAATCATAAATCCCACATATGCAAGTTTCTAATCTAATCAAAAAAGTATTACACAAATCTTCAAAAAAAATGTATGGATAGAAAGAAGGGGATCGAAGGAGTGTACCTTGTAGGATCGAAGGGTGAAGAAATCCACGGACAAAACCCTCAGATCTGAAGCTTTTTGGGGATGAGATTGAGAGAGGGAGAGGGTGGGATCCAACAGCCGCCACAGCCTCCTCTCTTCTCTCTTCTGTAACTGCAATGGGTGGGGATTGGGCCTTCGCGCGGCTGTTGGATAAGTCATAGTGCAGCGCCTGGCTCGGAGGCGCTGCACATTACATTGTGTGGCGCCTAGCTGGGAGGCGCTGCACGGCCGGGTGCGGGCCCGGGGGCTGCCACGGTGGACATGCGTGCAACGCCTCTGAGCCAGGCGCTGCACAGTAGGGTGCAGCGCCGTCGTGGCAGGCGCTACACAAAAAGGTCATGGCTGTGAAATAGTTTCACGAGCAGTTCATTCTGTGAATTGATTGCATCAACAGGTCCAAATTGTCAAATTTGCCGCCAGTGATGGACCGACAGGATAAAGAGGACACGAACGACGGAGGGATCTGATGTGAGGGGTCTCAAAATTGGCGGCGGCGCTACGTCACGCGAGAGCGCTATACCTCATCTCATGGGTTCACTTTTAGACTATTGCTTGATAAGAGAAGTGTACACGTCTTGTATGGTTTAGACATGCTTATATTATAATTTAGCATCAAGGTATGCAAAAATAGACTTCCATATGAAGTTGGAATAATACTATCTCCATCTTAAAATACAATATTTTTTCTTTCCACTCTTAAATATTCCTATTTTGTACAACTTAACAAAAAAAATAACAACACCTACAACACGAAATTAAAGAAATATGGAAAATATCGTATGATGGATATTTTTCACGATGGATCTAATGATATTTTTTGTATCGTAGATATTGATGTATTTAGCTGTAAACTTGGTCAATGGAAAAGTTCGGCTTTTCAAAAAAAAAAATTTGTTTGCACACGAACACGTCACCGTGTATCTCCAACGCCGAGGGTGATGCACCGCAGCTCGCGTCGAAGGAGACCCGTCCGGAAGCGCGGTACGCAAGCAATCCAGCGGGTGCTTTTGAGCACCCGAAACACCACGCGCCTGGGAGGGACCCCGTCTGGACACGCGGCGGCTATGGGCTGCCCTAGGTCGGTTCGCCCGCCCCTAGAGGCTCGAAGATCGCTGCCCATCAACGAAAAAACCCCGACAGCACGGGGAAAGGGGCCCAGTATATCGAGCCACCAGACCGAGAATGGCCAGGAAAGAGGGATTGTTTGGAGAGCTTGAGCTGGTTGATGAAGCTTCTTTGAATGGAACTGACACGCTTCACACTTGGTTACTAGTGTCGTTGCATCCTGGAGGGCAGTGGGCCAGAAGAAACCTTGCCGGAATGCCTTGCCGGCAAGGGCCCTTGACCCTATGTGGGAGCCACATATGCCTCCGTGTATCTCTGCCAACAGCTCCAGTCCTTCCTCCCGGGGAATGCACTTCAATTTCACACCATTCGGCCTTTTTCTGTACAAGACATCATCGAGGAACTGGTACATGGCAGACCGACGGGCTACTTTCTCCGCTTCTTCCTACTCCTCAGGAAGCTCCCCGGGTTGGAGAAATTGGGCGGTATGTTGTGCCCATACTGGAGCCTGGGGCTCGACGACAAGGACTAGAGGCATCTCCTCTGCCATAGGAGCAATTGTCTCAACAGTCAGGGCTTGACGCCCTGCCGGAGTTTGTTGCCCTACAGTAGGTTCAGCGTCCCCGGCAACATCTTTGCCGGTGACCCATGGGGCTCAGCGGGAAAGTACTTGCCGGGGCCTAATTTCCTTCGCTTGTTCTGCTGTGTTGATGGTTCAACGGATGGCTGAGTTAATCGAAGCACAAAGGTACCTGGTTCCACAGGCAGTTTGAGGGCGGCACGTTTTGACAAGTAGTCGGCGATGTCGTTCTCCGCTCAGGGAACATGCTCTGCTTGTATACCGTAAAAACTCTCCTCCAGCTTCCTCACTTCATCTACGTAGGCCTCCATCAACGGGCTCTGGCAATCTTTGTTAACTTGCTTGACGACAAGCTTTGAATCACCTCTGACAATGAGCTTCTTGATTCCGAGGTCTGCCGTGATCCTGAGACCAGCAAGCAGTCCCTCGTACTCGGTAGTGTTGTTCATTGACATCCCTCTGGGGAAGTGCATCTGGACCACATACTTGAGGTGCTCTCCGGTGGGCGCAACGATCAGCACACCAGTAGCGGCGCCTTGCAGCGAGAAAGCCCCATCAGAGTACATAATCCAGTTGTGACTTATTTCCCTACCGAGGAGACTGGTCTCCTGGATCTCTTCGTTGGGCGATGAGGTCCATTCTGCAACGAACTCCGCCAAGACTCTACTCTGAATCATCGAAGTGCTTTCAAACTTCGAAGCAATGCTCGGCAGTTCGAAGGCCCATTCCACAATCCTTCCGGACGCATTTGGGTCATGCAATATCCGCTGCAACGGGAGGCGGGTGACGACGGTAATTTCATGTGCTTGGAAGTAATGACGTGTCTTCCTCGAGGCCATAAGGAGGCCGAAGAGCAATTTCTGCACACCGTAGTACCTTGACCTAGCCCCCTATAAAAGGGAGCTGACAAAGTAAACCGGGTGTTGCATCATCTTCTTCTTCTGCACTACTTCATTTGGTTGCGTCGCTCCTGTCCCAGTGGCATCAGGTTCTGTCATTGCTATTGCTCCTGTATTGACCTCTCTCTGGGCTACTAGCACCGCGCTGACCACTTGGTTTGTCACTGCTAGGTACAGCAGCAACGGCTCTTGTGGTTTGGGCGCGACCAGTATCGGCGTAGAGGAGAGGTACTTCTTCAAATCTTGTAGTGCTGCTTCGGCTTCTGGGGTCCACTCCATTGGGCCTGCCTTTCAAGATTTTGAAAAAGGGAAGGGCACGCTTGGCAGATTTGGAGATGAATCTGCTCATGGCGGCAACGCAGCCAGCAAGCCGGCGCACATCCTTGATCCGCCTGGGTGCTTCAATCTTCTCGATGGACTTGATCTATTCTGGATTTGCCTCAATTACACGCTGTGACTCAAAGAAACCAAGGAGCTTGCTGGACGGAACGCCGAAGACACACTTCTCAGGGTTCAGCTTGAGGTTGATCTTGCGCAAATTCACAAACGTCTCTTCCAAATCTTGTAAGAACGTTGCTTTGTCCTTGATTTTGGCCACTATATCATCCATATAGGCTTCTGATAAGTCTCCAACATATCTATAATTTTTGATTGTTCCATGTTATTATTTATGAAGTCTTGGATGTTTAATGGGCCTTATCATTCACTTTTATATAATTTTTGGGACTAACCTACTAACCCAAAGGCCCAGTCCAGATTGCTGTTTTTTGCCTGTTCTAGGGTTTTGCAGAAAAAGAATATCAAATGGAGTCCAAACGGAATGAAACCTTCGCCGGAGATATTTTTGGAGGAAATCACGCACGATGAACTTGAGAACCACGTCAGAAGAGCCACGAGGGGCCCACGAGGGTGGGGGCGCGCCCCCTTCCCAGGGCGCGCCCCCTGCCTCGTGGAGCCCCCGTGACTCCCCTGGTGCCCTCCTTCTTCCTATATTAGTCTACGTACCCAGAAACTCCATGGACAGAGAGAAAACCCTAATTCCACCGCCGTACCTTCTGTTCCCATGGAGATCCCATCTTGGAGCTTGTTCCAGAGCTCTACCGGAGGGGGATCCATCACGGAGGCCTTCATCATCATCATCATCGCCCTCACCATGAGTTGTGAGTAGTTTACCACAGACCTTCGGGTCCATAGCTAGTATCTAGATGGCTTCTTCTCTCTATCTCTCTCTGGATCTCAATACAAAGTTCTCCTTGGTCTTCGAGGAGATCTATTCGATGTATTCTCTTTTTGCGGTGAGTTTGTCGAGATCCGATGAATTGTGAGTTTATGATCAAGGTTATCTATGAAAGATATTTGGTTCTTATCTGAACTTTTTATGTGTGCTCATAATATCCTTGCAAGTCTCTTCGAATTATAGGTTTGGTTTGGCCTACTAGATCTATAGTTCTTGCAATGGGAGAAGTGCTTGGCTTTGGGTTCAATCTTGCGATGTCCTTTCCCAGTGACAGTAGGGGCAGCAAGGCATGTATTGTATTGTTGCCATCGAGGATAAAAAGATGGAGTTTATATCATATTGCTTGAGTTTATCCCTCTACATCATGTCATCTTGCTTAAGGCGTTACTCTGTTCTTATGAACTCAATACACTAGAGGCATGCTGGATAGCGGTGGATGTGTGGAGTAATAGTAGTAGATGCAGGCAGGAGTCGGTCTACTTGTCTCGGATGTGATGCCTATATACAATGATCATGCCTAGATAGTCTCATAATTATTCGCTTTTCTATCAATTGCTCGACATTAATTTGTTTACCCGCCGTAGAATATCGCTATCATGAGAGAAGCCACTAGAGAAAACTATGTCCCCCGGGTCTATTCTCAACATATCAATCTACATCTACTTTACTTTTACCACTTTTATTTGCTGTTTTATTAAACTAAAAATACCAAAAATATAAATTATCATCTCTATCAGATCTCACTTTCGTAAGTGACCGTAAAGGGATTGACAACCCCTTATCGCGTTGGCTGCGAAGTTCTTATTTGTTTGTGCAGCTGCGAGGGACTTGCGCGTGGTCTCCTACTGGATTGATACCTTGGTTCTCAAAAACTGAGGGAAATACTTATGCTACTGTGCTGCATCTCCCTTTCCTCTTCTAGGGAATACAACGCAAGCTCAAGAGGTAGCAAGAATAATTTCTGGTGCTGTTGCCGGGGAGGCTTAGGCAAAAGTCATATACCAAGTACCTATCACAAACCCTTATCCTTCGCATTACATTTTTTGCCTCTTGTTTTCCTATCCCCCACTTCACCCTTGCCGTTTTATTTGCCCTTCTTTTGTCGCGTGTTTACCGTTCGCGTGCCTCTTGTTTTCTTGGGTTGCTATGTGCCCTCAATTAGCTTGCATCTTCGCTTGCTAAAGTATGAATCCTCATCCACTTGCTAATCTCTTTAAGAGATCCAATTATGTTGAACCTATTGCTAGTGAGCTGCGTGCACTAGATTATCTTTATGGGGTTTTGCTTGAAATTCATGAATCTGAAAATTGCGAGGAATTGTTAAAAGAAAAAGTGATTCATGATGTCTTGTTAAATAAAAAGCATGATTGCAATGATGTTATTGCAAATTCTATTGATGTCAATTGTGCTAATAATATGCAAAACCCTAAGCTTGGGGATGCTAGTTTTGCTATGTCTACTACTTGTTGCAATGATCATGATTGGGGTGATTCTTCTTATGATCTTGAAAATTTATTTATGTCCCTTGATGAATATGAGATTGATAATAATGTTTGCAATAATATTGTAAGTGGGTTTAAAGAGGTCATGCCTTTAGTTAATGTTGATCCCACTATTTTGGAAGAGTGTCAACTTTGCATGCATGTGGATCGTGTTGAGAATATGTTATTTGATAGCTATATTGTTGAATTTGCTTATGATCCTACATACAATTATTATGAGAGAGGAAAATATGGTCATAGAAATCTTCATGTTACTAAATTACCTCTCTTCATGTTGAGATTGATCTTGTTTCTTCCTTCTTCCTTGCATACGCTAGATCTTGCTTGCTATGATAATTTGTTTGCTTATAAAATTCCTATGCATAGGAAGTATGTTAGACTTAGATGTGTTTGTCACATGTTTTATGATGCTCTCTTTGTGCTTCAATTCTTATCTTTCATGTGAGCATCATCAAAATTATCGTGCCTAGCTAGGGGCGTAAAACGATAGCGCTTGTTGGGAGGCAACCCAATTTTTTGTTTTTTTGTTTTTGTTGCTGTTAGGGAATAAATATTGCATCTAGCCTCTGATTAGATGTGGTTTCATGTTTTGTTTAGTGTTTGTGCCAAGTAGAACCTTTGGGAAGACTTGTGTGAAGTTTATGTGATCTTGCTGTGAAAAACAGAATCGTTAGCGCTCGCTAAAGTAGTCTTCAGATTTTACTGGAGCATGATTTTTAGTTGATTCTTTTTGCAGATGATTGGTAGAGAAATTCTGCAAATTTACCAATTTAGTTTGAATTTTTTTCAGTTCCAGAAGTAGGCGAAACCTGCAGATTACTACAGACTGTTCTGTTTTTGACAGATTCTGTTTTTCGTGTGTTGTTTGCTTATTCTGATGCATCTATGAGTAGTATTTGAGGATATGAACCATAGAGAAGTTGGAATACAGTAGGTTTAACACCAATATAAACAAACAATGAATTCATTGCTGTACCTTTGAGTAGTGGTTTGCTTTCTTATACTAACGGAGCTCACGAGAATTTTTGTCTAAGTTTTGTGTTGTGAAGTTTTCAAGTTTTGAGTATTGCTTTGATGGAGTATGGAACAAGGAGTAGCAAAGGCCTAAGCTTGGGTATGCCCATGGCACCCCAAGTAAATTCAAGAAAATCAAAAGCCTAAGCTTGGGAATGCCCCGGGAAGGCATCCCCTCTTTCGTCTTCATCCATCGGTAACTATACTTGGAACTATATTTTTATTCGCAACATGTTATGTGTTTTGCTTGGAGCGTCTTATATAATTTGAGTCTTTGCTTGTTAGTTTGCCACAATCATCCTTGCTGGACACACCTATTTGAGAGAGTTAAATATGGCCTAGAAATTGTTAGAACACTCTATGTGCTTCACTTATATCTTTTGAGTTGAATAGTTTTTGCTCTAGTGCTTCACTTATATCTTTTAGAGCACGGTGGTGGTAATATTTTGTAGAAATTGTTGAACTCTCATGCTTCACTTATATCCTTTTGAGAGTCTACTAAAACAGCGTAGTAATGTGTTTAGGCTAAAGAAACTAGTCTTCACATGATATACATCCAATGTCAATGTAGTAAAAAAAATTCACACCAAGTGCATTGAATAGAATGAGATGTTGGATGCTTGATAATTGTCTTGAGATATGAGGATAGTGATATTAGAGTCATGCTAGTGGAGTTATTATGAAATTGAGAAATACTTGTGTTAAGGTTAGTGATTCCCGTATCATGCACGTATGGTGAACCGCTATGTGAAAGTTAGAGCATGAGGTATTTGTAGAGTGCGAACCTTTGTGTGGAGGTCGGGGGCGCGCGATGGTTAAATCCTACCAACCTCCCCCCTAGGAGCATGCGTTGATTGCTTTGTTTTGATGACTCATAGATTTTTGCAAAAAGTATATGAGTTCTTATGACTAATGTTGAGTCAATGAATTATACGCACTCTCACCCTTCCACCATTGCTAGCCTCTCTTGTACCGCGCAACTTTCGCCGGTGCCATAAACCCACTATATATCCTTCCTCAAAACAGCCACCATATTGTTCCTTAAAACAGCCACCATACCTACCTGTCATGGCATTTCCATAGCCATTCTGATATATATTGCCATGCAACTTTCCACCGTTCCGTTTATATGACACGCATCATATTTTCATATTGCCATGCATGATCATGTAGTTGACATCATAGTTGTGGCAAAGCCACCATGCATAATTTTTCATATATGTCGCTCTTGATTCATTGCATATCCCGGTACACCGCCGGAGGCATTCATGTAGAGTCATACTTGTTGTAGTATCGAGTTGTAATAAAAAGTGTGATGATCATCATTATTAGAGCATTGTCCCATGTGAGGAAAGGCCAATAAAAAGGAGATGACCCAAAAAAATATGGAGAGGGGCTAATAAAAAAGAGAGGAGAAAGCCCCTCCAAAAATAATGAGAGAAAAGAGAGAAGGGACAATTGCTACTATCTTTTTTCCACATTTGTGTTTCAAAGTAGCACCATGTTCTTCATTTGTAGAGAGTCTCATGCTTAGTTACTTTCATATACTAGTGGGAACTTTCATTATAGAACTTGGCTTGTATACTCCAACGATGGGCTTCCTCAAATGCCCTAGGTCTTCGTGAGCAAGCAAGTTGGATGCACACCCACTAGTTTCCTTTGTTGAGCTTTCATTCATATCTAGCTCTAGTGCATCCTTTGCATGGCAATCCCTACTCACTCACATTGATATCTATTGATGGGCATCTCCATAGCCCGTTGATACTCCTAAGCGATGTGAGACTATCTCCCTCCTTTTTGTCTTCTCCACAACCACCTCTATTCCACCCATAGTGCTATATCCAAGGCTCACGCTCATGTAAAGATAGAGTATGAAAACAAATGCTTGGCTGAAATAGGGGTTGTGCATGATATGAATATTTTGTGTGATGAAGAGGGAGCATAGCCAGACTATATGATTTTGTAGGGATAACTTTCTTTAGCCATAGTATTTTGAGAAGACATGATTGCTTTGTTAGTATGCTTGAAGTATTGTTATTTCTTATGTCAATATAGACTTTTATTTTGAATCTTTCAGATCTGAACATTCATGCCACAATTAAGAGAATTACATTGAAAAACTATATTGGTTAGCATTCCACATCAAAAATTCTTTCTTTATCATTTACCTACTCGAGGATGAGCAAGAATTAAGCTTTGGGATGCTTGATACGTCTCCAACGTATCTATAATTTTTTATTGTTCCATGCTATTATTTATGATGTCTTGGATGTTTAATGGACTTTATCATTCACTTTTATATCATTTTTGGGACTAACCTACTAACTCAAAGGCCCAGTCCAGATTGCTGTTTTTTGCCTGTTCCAGGGTTTTGCAGAAAAAGAATATCAAACGGAGTCCAAACAGAATGAAACCTTCGCGAGAGATATTTTTGGAGGAAATCACACACGATGAACTTGAGAACCACGTCAGAAGAGCCACGAGGGGCCCACGAGGGTTGGGGCGCGCCCCCCTTCCCAGGGCGCCCCCCTGCCTCGTGGAGCCCCCATGACTCCCCCGGTGCCCTCCTTCTTCCTATATAAGTCTACGTACCCCAGAAACTCCATGGACAGAGCGAAAACCCTAATTCCACGTTGTACCTTCTGTTCCCATGGAGATCCCATCTTGGAGCTTGTTTCGGAGCTCTAGCGGAGGGGGATCCATCACGGAGGCCTTCGTCATCATCATCATAGCCCTCACCATGAGTTGTGAGTAGTTTACCACAGACCTTCAGGTCCATAGCTAGTATCTAGATGGCTTCTTCTCTCTCTCTCTGGATCTCAATACAAAGTTCTACTCGGTCTTCGAGGAGATCTATTCGATGTATTTCTTTTTGCGGTGTGTTTGTCGAGATCTGATGAATTGTGAGTTTATGATCAAGGTTATCTATGAAAGATATTTGGTTCTTCTCTGAACTTTTTATGTGTGCTCATAATATCCTTGCAAGTCTCTTTGAATTATTGGTTTGGTTTGGCCTACTAGATCTATAGTTCTTGCAATGGGAGAAGTGCTTGGCTTTGGGTTCAATCTTGCGGTGTCCTTTCCCAGTGACAGTAGGGGCAGCAAGGCACTTATTGTATTGTTGCCATCGAGGATAAAAAGATGGGGTTTATATCATATTGCCTGAGTTTATCCCTCTACATCATGCCATCTTGCTTAAGGCGTTACTCTGTTCTTATGAACTCAATACACTAGATGCATGCTGGATAGCGGTCGATGTGTGGAGTAATAGTAGTAGATGCAGGCAGGAGTCGGTCTACTTGTCTCGGACGTGATGCCTATATAGAATGATCATGCCTAGATAGTCTCATAATTATTCGCTTTTCTATCAATTGCTCGACAGTAATTTGTTTACCCGCCGTAGAATATGTCTATCATGAGAGAAGCCACTAGAGAAAACTATGGCCCCCGGGTCTATTCTCAACATATCAATCTACATCTACTTTACTTTTACCGCTTTTATTTGTTGTTTTATTAAACTAAAAATACCAAAAAATATAAACTATCATCTCTATCAGATCTCACTTTTGTAAGTGACCGTAAAGGGATTGACAACCCCTTATCGCGTTGGCTGCGAAGTTCCTATTTGTTTTTGAAGGTGCGAGGGACTCGCGCGTGGTGTCCTACTGGATTGATACCTTGGTTCTCAAAAACTGAGGGAAATAGTTACGACACTGTGCTGCATCTCCCTTTCCTCTTCTAGGGAATACAACGCAAGCTCAAGAGGTAGCAGCTTCCATATTTCTATGTAACTGAGGCTCAAAACCAATTTGGACTGCTCTTGCAAATGTTGAGCCAGCACTCTTCAACCCGAAAGGCATTCGTATGAAACAATACGTACCACATGGGGTGATGAACGCTGTCTTCTCTTCATCTTCTCTTGTCATGAAGATTTGATGATACCCTGAGTATGCGTCAAGAAATGATAACAGGTCACACCTGGCCGTGGAGTCTACAATCTGGTCAATGTGCGGCATTGGGAAAGGGTCCTTTGGGCAGGCCTTATTGATGTCTGTGTAATCAATACATAGTCTCCACTTCCCATTTGCCTTGCGCACCACCACCGGATTTGCCAACCACGTCGGATGGAGTACTCCTCTCACCAAGCCTGCCGCCTCTAACTTCCTGGTTTCCTCTTTGATGAAGTCTTGTCGCTCCAGATCTTGCTTCATGACCTTCTGCTTGACGGGCCGCGCATGAGGGCAGACAAAAAGATGGTGCTCAATCACCTCCCTCAGAACGTTGGGGATGTCAGATGCTTGCCACGCAAACACGTCGACATTCGCCCGTGGGAAGGTAACGAGCGCGTCTTCCTATTTGCTGTTGAGGGCGGAGCTTATGGTGAAAGCCCCTCCCGTGCCATCCTCCTTGATGGACACCTTCTTGGTTTCTGGTGGTGCAGCTCTAGGTTTCTTGCTCTTGCCGGTGGAGCTCTCCGGCACATCCTCGACAAAAGCGCTGCACTCCGAAGAGGTGCGCTTGCCGGAGTGGGTGTGAGAGGCCTTGCCGGTCTTCTTCCCTCCCTGGGCTTCAGCGGCAGGAGCAAGTGCCTTGGAGGCAGTCGCTGCAACCGCCTCCTGGTAAAGTTGATCAGCACAGATCATCGCATCCTTCTTGTCGGAGGGAATGGTGATGATGGACATCGGCCCAGGTATATTCAGTGTGTTGTAGGCGTAATGTGATGCCACCATGAACTTGGCCAACGCTGGGCGGCCGAGGATCCCATTGTAAGGCAAGGGGATCTCGGCAACATCAAAAACAACCCTCTCCGTCCTGTAGTTCAGCTCGCCTCCGAACGTCACGGGCAGTGTGACTTTACCCTTTGACTGACTCCTTTCCGAGTTGACCCCTTGAAACATGCCCGTCTCTTCGAGGTCTCCATCGGGAATCTACAACCTTTTGATCACGACGGGCCAGATCAAGTTCAGACCGGCCCTGCCATCAACCAGCATTTTCATCACCATGAGGTTGCGTATTGTTGGTGAAACCAACAATGGCAAACACCCGACCGCAGTTGTGCAATCGGGGTGACTCTCGGTGTCAAAAATGATGGGTGTGCTGGACCACTTCAGCGGTTTCTGGGCATCGAACGATGGTTCCGCTGTTGTGATCTCACGTGCCCACTGCTTGAGCTGGCAGCGAGAGGTGTGCAGGGAGGCACCACCGTTGACGCACATGGCCTCCGTAGCTTTCTGGAACTCTTGCTCGCCGGACTCGTCGTCCTCATCATGAAAAACCATCTTCTTGCTTCTTGTCGCGGCCTCGGGCGGGCCTTTCTTGTTGGTTATCTTTGCCTCCGCGGCTAGGCTGGCCGCCACGTTTCTTTCCGGATCCCTCAGCACCATCCTGGCCCTTCTCCTTGTCCTGCCTTTCATATTTGGCTTTCTGCTTCTCTGCGAGCTGCTCCACTTGCCAGTAGTTCTGGAGGTCATGGCCCTTGGTGCGGTGGATCTCGCAGTATTGCTTGTCGGAGCTTCCTGGATTGTCGGCAGCCGCCAAGTCTCGACAGGCGACACACCCGGCAACTTCCTTGCCGGGGTCATCTGCCTTGGTCTTCTTGGTAGCGCCGGCATCGTCGGATCCCTCGATGGCAAGCACAGCCTTACCCTTGTGTTTCCTGTTGCGGCGTCGGCCCTTCTTCGCCGGGGTGACGGCGTCTTCGTCTGAGGAATCGGTTTCCACACCGGCGTCTTCGCCGGGTACTTCCTTCCCTCTTCGGCCCAAGCGCATTTTTCGGCCGGAACGTAGAGTTCGTCCACATCCTTGACCTTATTCATCGCCAGCTCTTCGCGCATATTGCGGTTACACACATTCTGATGGACTGCGCTCGGCTGAATCTCTGTATGTACTTGCGCGGGCTTTCACCTTCTTTCTGGGCAATGACATGCAAATCCCTTGCCTGGCCATGAGCCTGGTGGCCTCCCGTAAAGGCGCCAACAAACTCATGGCACAGATCCGACCAGGAAGAAATAGAATCTACTGGCAAGTGCATCAGCCATGACATGACGTTGGGTTTGAGTGCCAACGGGAAGTAATTGGCAAGCACATTGTCGTCGCGTGCTCCGAAAGCTTGCATCGTGATGGTGTAGATGCTGAGGAACTCTGACGGGTGAGTCTTGCCATTATACTTCCCGCCGACGTTAGGCTTGAATGTGCGATGAGTGGGCCACTGGAACCGCCACAGCTCATGGGTAAAGGCTGGACAACCTACCTCGTAAGGTAAGCCCCCAGAGCCTCCCGATGCTGGGTGGTCCATAGAGGGTCCCGCCCGCCTATCTGACTGATGGCGTCCTTCGCGTCGGTGCTCGATGGTAGCTCGAGAGTCTTCGTGGGAACGCTCCCGAAGAACTTGGCGCTGATTGTGGTGGGTCCGTGGGTCGGATGACGCTATGGATATGTTATCACAAGCGTCGTCCTGACGGACCGGCGCTCGCGGTAACTTGCGAGGAGGAGGAGAATGCACCATGGCTGCGCGCCTCCGGTCCTTCCACCACTGGCGTGCGGCGGCTCGACAAAGCGTCGACCTAAGGGCCCCGCTGGCCGCGGCTCGTCTTTTATGGCGACGGCGACGAGGCTCCGGATGGTAGCTCTCCACTCGTCGAGCTTCTCCGCAGCAGGAAGGAAGTCGAGGAGCAACTGCGTGCACGCCAAGGCCTCCGCCGGTGTGGGCGGCAGCGAAAGCTAAGTGGACCGTGACATGATCTGACTTCTAACCATGTTAGAAGGAGCTCTATCATGGCCCTGCAGCCATACGCCGTTTTCGCCAGCGCCTCGGCGAGCATGCTGATCTTCTACATCACGCGACTGATGCGCATGGCACTTTCCGCAGCGGCGCCCGGGGTTATCAGCGTGGCGACGCCGCTCATCGCACACGACCTCGGGGGAGCGCATTGTGGGCGCCGCCGTGGGCGTCTTGGAAGGCGCCGTGTGCTACTTCTCGAGCTTGCGTTGTATTCCCTCGAAGAGGAATGGGTGATGCAGCACAGTAGCATAAGTATTTCCCTCAGTTTTTGAGAACCAAGGTATCAATCCAGTAGGAGACCACGCGCGAGTCCCTCGCACCTGCACAAACAAATAAGAACTTCGCAGCCAACGCGATAAGGGGTTGTCAATCCCTTCACGGTCACTTACGAAAGTGAGATCTGATAGATAGGATTGTTTGATATTTTTGGTATTTTTGGATATAAGAACAGAAAGTAAAAGCGGAAAAGTAAAGTAGATTGTAGATTGATATGTTGAGCATAGACCCGGGGGCCATAGTTTTCTCTAGTGGCTTCTCTCATGATAGCGATATTCTACGGTGGGTAAACAAATTACTGTCGAGCAATTGATAGAAAAGAGAATACTTATGAGACTATCTAGGCTTGATCATTATATATAGGCATCACGTTCGAAACAAGTAGACCGAAACGATTTTGCATCTACTACTATTACTCCACACATCGACCGCTATCCAGCATGCATCTAGAGTATTAAGTTCATAAGAACAGAGTAACGCCTTAAGCAAGATGACATGATGTAGAGGGATAAACTCAAATAACATATTATAAACCCCATCTTTTTATCCTCGATGGCAACAATACAATACGTGCCTTGCTGCCTCTACTGTCACTGGGAAAGGACACCGCAAGATTGAACCCAAAGCCAAGCACTTCTCCCATTGCAAGAACTATAGATCCAGTAGGCCAAACCAAACCAATAATTCGAAGAGACTTGCATGGATATTATAATCATACATAAAGAGTTCAGAAAAGAACCAAATATTTCTCATAGATAATCTTGATCATAAACCCACAATTCATCGGATCTCGACAAACACACCGCAAAAAGAGATTACATCAAATAGATCTCCTTGAAGACCGAGGAGAACTTGGTATTGAGATCCAAAGAGAGAGAAGAAGCCATCTAGATACTAGCTATGGACCCGAAGGACTGTGGTAAACTAATCACAACTCATGGTGAGGCGATGATGATGATGTAGAAGCACTCCGTGGTAGATCCCCCTCCAACAGAGCTCCGGAACAGGCCCCAAGATGGGATCTCACGGGAATAGAAGGTTGCGGCGGTGGAACTAGGGTTTTCTCAGTTCGTCTGATGGTTTCAGGGTACGTAGGTATATATAGGAGGAAGGAGTGTACCTGGGGCCAAACGTGGGGCCCACAAGGCAGGGGGGCGCACCCTGTAGGAGGGGGGGCCCCACCCTGGTGGATGCCACCTCAGCCCTATTCCGTGATTCTCAAGTCTCCCTTGCTTATTTTGCTCCAAAAATATCTCTCCTGAAGTTTAATTTCGTTTGGACTCCGTTTGATATTCCTTTTCTGTAGAACCCTCAAATAGACAAAAAAAAACAGCAATCTAGACTGGGCCTTTGGGTTAATAGGTTAGTCCCAAAAATAATATAAAAGTGTATAACAAAGCCCATTAAACATCCAAAACATCATAAATAATAGCATGGAACAATAAAAAATTATAGATACTTTGGAGACGTATCAAGCATCCCCAAGCTTAATTCCTGCTCGTCCTCGAGTAGGTAAATGATAAAAACAAAACTTTTGATATGGAATGCTAACCAACATAGTTTTCAATGTAATTCTCTTAATTGTGGCATGAATGTTCAGATCTGAAAGATTCAAGACAAAAGTCTATATTGACATAAGAAATAACAATACTTCAAGCATACTAACAAAGCAATCATGTCTTCTCAAAATACTATGGCTAAAGAAAGTTATCTCTACAAAATCATATAGTCTCGCTACGCTCCCTCTTCATCACACAAAATATTCATATCATGCACAACCCCGGTTTCAGCCAAGCACTTGTTTTCATACTCTATTCTTTCAAACGTTTGAACTTTCATGCAATACATGAGCGTGAGCCATGGATATAGCATTATGTGGAATAGAGTGGTGGTTGTGGAGAAGAAAAAAAAGGAGGGAGATAGTATCACATCGACTAGACGTATCAATGGGCTATGGAGATGCCCATCAATAGATATCAATATGAGTGAGTAGGGATTGCCATGCGACGGATGCACTAGAGCTCAAAATGTATGAAAGCTCAACAAAAGAAACTAAGTGGGTGTGCATCCAACTTGCTTGCTCACGAAGACCTAGGGCATTTGAGGAAGCCCATCGTTGGAATATACAAGCCAAGTTCTAAAATGAAAATTCCCACTAGTATATGAAAGTGACTAAGCACGAGACTCTCTATCATGAAGAACATAGTGCTACTTTGAAGCACAAGTGTGGAAAAGGATAGTAGCAATTGTCCCTTTTCTTGGAGGGGCCTTTTCTTTTTTTCGGCCTTTCCTCACTTGGGACAATGCTCTAATAATGATGATCATCACACTTACATTGATTTACAACTCGATATTACAACTCGATACTAGAACAAAGTATGACTCTATATGAATGCCTCCGGCGGTGTACCGGGATGTGCAATGAATCAAGAGTGACATGTATGAAAAATTATGCATGGTGGCTTTGCCACAAATACGATGTCAACTACATGATCATGCCTGACAATATGACAATACGAAGCGTGTCATATGAACGGAACGGTGGAAAGTTGCATGGCAATATATCTCGGAATGGCTATGGAAATGCCATGATAGATAGGTATGGTGGCTGTTTTGAGGAAGATATATGGTAGCTGTTTTGAGGAAGGTATATGGTGGGTGTATGGTACCGGCGAAAGTTGCGCGGTACAAGAGAGGCTAGCAATGGTGGAAGGGTGAGAGTGCGTATAATCCATGGACTCAACATTAGTCATAAGAACTCATATACTTTTTGCAAAAATGTATGAGTCATCAAAACAAAGCAATCAACGCATGCTCCTAGGGGGGAGGTTGGTAGGAGTTAACATCGCGCGCCCCCGACCTCCACACAAAGGATGACACTCTACAAATACCTCATGCTCTAACTTCGTCACATAGCGGTTCACCATACGTGCATGCTACGGGAATCACTAACTTTAACACAAGTATTTCTCAATTTCATAATAACTCCACTAGCATGACTCTAATATCACTATCCTCATATCTCAAAACAATTATCAAGCATCCAACTTCTCATCATATTCAATGCACTTAGTATGAAAGTTTTTACTACATTGATCTTGGATGCCTATCATGTGAAGGCTAGTTTTGTAGCCAAAGCACATTACCATGCTGTTTTAATAGACTCTCAAAAGGATATAAGTGAAGCACGAGAGATCAACAATTTCTACAAAATATAATTACCACCGTGCTCTAAAAGATATAAGTAAAGCACTAGAGCAAACTATTCAACTCACAAGATATAAGTGAAGCACATAGAGTGTTCTAACAATTCCTAGGCCATATTTATCCCTCTCAAAAAGGTGTGTCCAGCAAGGATAATTGTGGAAAACTAACAAGGAAAGACTCAAATTATACATGACGCTCCAAGTAAAACACATATCATGTGGAGAATAAAAATATTGCTCCGAGTATAGTTACCGATAGATGAAGACGAAAGAGTGGATGCCTTCCCGGGGCATCCCCAAGCTTAGGCTCTTGGTTGTCCTTGAATTTTACCTTGGGGTGCCTTGGGCATCCCCAAGCTTAGTCTCTTGCCACTCTTTGTTCCATAGTCCATCAAAGCAATACACAAAACTTGAAAACTTCACAACACAAAACTTAGCCAAAAATTTCTTGAGCTCCGTTAATATAAGAAAACAAACCACTATTCAAAGGTATTGTAATGAACTCATTATTTTTTTATATTGGTGTTAAACCTACTGTATTCCAACTTCTCTATGATTCATACTCCCCAATACTACTCATAGATTCATCAAAATAAGCAAACAACACACGAAAAATAGAATCTGTCAAAAACAGAACAGTCTGTAGTAATCTGTAACTTTCGCATACTTCTGTAACTCCAAAAAATTGAAATAAATTGGTAAACGTGAGCAATTTTCCTATTAATCATCTGAAAAAAGAATCAACTAAATAGCACACTCCAGTAAAATCTGGTGACCATTCTAGCGAGCGCTAATGATTCTGTTTTTTACAGCAAGTTCATATAAACTTCACACAAGTCTTCCCAAAGGTTCTACTTGGCACAAACACTAATTAAAACACAAAACCACATCTAAACAGAAGCTAGATGCAATATTTATTTCTAAACAGAAGCAAAAAAAATTGGGTTGCCTCCCAACATGCGCTATCGTTTTACGCCCCTAGCTAGGCGCGATACAAGGATAGATCTATGTATTGCCATCTTTGGAAGGCAATTCTTTAATTAAGCACTTGTGATTATTAGGATCTTCTTTATCCCTATTGATAATCAAACTTTTGGGCAAGAAATCAAGAAATTCAATCGTGTCAAAAGGTTTTCTTGCAAAAGTAAGAAAATTAGGATGAACACTTATAGATTTAAGATCAGCGATTCCTTTACTAGATGGTTCACCCTTGTTTTTAGGAACATACATGAACTTAGAAAATTTAGTGGTAGAAGGATTTGAAGTAGTTTTCATAGCAGAAAGAGCAAAACCCACATTAGTAATAATATCCTCAAGTTTATCGATTCTAGTAGAATCTTGATCTAATTTTTCTTTCACTATGGGTTCCTTTTCTTTGAAATTTTTCAGAATAACTCCTACCTTGGATCCATATTGGGTAATTTCATTGTGGATCTTTCTATCCAAATTATCTACCAATTCTATCGTGGCAACTTTGTTTTCAATGATTTCTAGCCTTTCATAACATGCTCCCAAGTTAAAACAGTCCCATTAACCATAAGAGGTGGGGAGCCAAATAATTCAGTCATAGCATTATAAGAATGAAAAGTATGTCTCCCCAAGAAATTCCCTCCGGTAATGGTATCTAAAATATATCTATTCCAAGGAGTTATGCCAACATAAAATTGCGAAGAAGCACGAAAGTGGAAAGCTTCCTAGTAGATCTATTTTGAGCATTGCAAATTCTATACCAGACAACTTTTAAGTTTTCTTCCTCCCTTTGTTTAAAATTAAGAACCTCACTCTCGGGAGTATTGATAATGATAGGTCTGCTAGACATGATGACAAGCAAGCAATCCAACACACAAGCAAACAAGAAGCATGCAAATGATAAACACACGGCAAAAAGAAGGGCAAATAAAACGGCAAGGGTGAAGTGGGGGAGAGGAAAACGAGAGGCAAAAAAAATGTAATGTGAAGGATAAGGGTTTGTGATAGGTATTTGGTATATGACTTTTGCGTAAGCCTCCCCGGCAACGGCGCCAGAAATTCTTCTTGCTACTTCTCGAGCTTGCGTTGTTGTAATGCCCAGGATGGGACTATATCTCCTACGTGTCGAGGCACGACTTAAAGGCATAAATCCATCCTAGAATGATCTCAAGTTTGGTATCTCTGCACGACTCATGTAAAAGAGGGATTAAATTGCAAAAGGAGATAGTTGGATTACACTCGCCACTTCACACAATACATTACATAAACAATCATCATTCAAAACATCACAACCCGACTACGGGTGAAGATCCAAAAGAAAGATACCAAAACAACATAAAGCCACAGGTCAGGATCGAATCCTAGTAGAAACCACTACTGAACATCGAAACGACACAAGCAAACGGCCACACTCTTCAACGAGCTCCTGGTGAAGTACTGATCCAACTCCTGCATCAAACTCGGCTGGACCTGCAACTGGTGTGGTGGAGTAACTGTGAGCCACAGAGGACTCAGCAATCCCGTTCCCGGGTAACAAGACTATTTAAGCCTTGGGTGAGGATAAGGCTGAAGAAAGAACGAGAGGTGAAGGAAACAAAACAAGAGTCTGCAGCAGCAACTAGCACTAACTTACGTAATAGAGAGCGAGAAGAGAAGAGCATCGGTCGAAAGATGATCACGAAGTGATCCTAACTAAAGCCGGTCAAACATAACCCCACCGTGTTCAACTCCCGAATCCCTATTCGGAAATTGACAGTCACGGTACACACGCTGGTAGTGTATTGAAACATTGCGTCAAGTTATCTACAATCGGAATTAACAAGCTCCCATCTGCCACATAACCGCGGGCACGGCTTTCGAAAGTTCAAACCCTGCAGGGGTGTTCCAACTTGGCCCATCACAAGCCCACGATCCGCGAAGTGGCAACTCCATAGGTGGGAAGACCCGAGTATTCTCGGAATCCCGTGCTCAAGTTAAACCGAACTAAGGTAAGGCTAATCCAGCAAATCCTCCCGGCGTGCCGACACCCTGATAGTAGCCGCGCGTATCTAGTCTCAGGCCACGACCGGATGAGCACAGCGTACAGTGGCCGAAACCCAAGTTGCCAAGGGGGGCCCCGCACACGACTCTAGTTTGGACCAACACTCATGTGGAGCACTGGCCCGGGGGGTTGAATTAAGAAAGAGGGTTTGCAAGGCCCTTATGCATGTTTTATTAGTTTGTTATTAGGCAAATAGTACCAAAGTTGGGACTTGCTGGAAAAGACTTAGCACTTAGCGGTTTATCAAGGGGGTCCCATACACCCCAACCGTGTTAGGAACGCATAATCAAGGAACATAACACCAGTTTATACGGTTCCTAACGGCATGAGTGGAACAAAACACCAAGCAAAAGGCTTAGCCTTCCACCCTGCCAGTATATAGATGATTTCATTTTTAAGCATTTATATAGTGTGATATAACCCAACCAAACTTCAACATGAAGCAAGCATCTTCAATCTTCACCTGCAACTAACAATGCTATAAGAGGGGCTGAGCAAGCCTACGTATAGCCAAGCAACGGTTTGCATAGGTAGGTTGGTTAAACATGGCAATTGGTTACAAGTAGGAGGCTGACAAGAAAGACATGGGCATCGAGGCAAAACTATAGAGCGATACTCTAGCAATAGGCAAAGATAGTAATGGTATCCGGGTTCGGCCATCTTGCCTGGAATTCCACAAGGGAGAAGATCGGATCCAAGAAGAAGACGGAGCAACAGTCGAGCGGATCCTCACAACTCCGGAACGAAACCGAAGCTAACAAGAGAAGCAACCGGAAAGAAAGAAACAACACGGTAAACACACATATCATAAACATGTCATATGATGCACATCCAAAATGATGCATGTCCGGTTTAATTATGCATGGCATGGCAAAGTGCACAAACAACACTACAAGTTAAGTGGAGCTCAATATGCAACGAGTTGCATATTGACGAAACACCACATATTAATTATTTAGTTGACTCTCATTATTTACAAGACAAGATTAAATGTTTTTAACATGGCAAGAGGTGAAGCATAATTAACTACACTATTTAGGCAATTTAAATGAGGCCGGAGAATAACAACAACAAGTCCGGAAAAAATCCCCATGAGCAAGTTTAATAATTATAAAGCAACAACAATTAAACATTATAATGTTGTTAACATGATGCGGATGACATGATCAAGTTTATGCAAGTTTTCTTAAAAGGGTTGACATTAAGAGATAAGAAGCATTTGTCACCGTGGTGGAAGAAAGGGGTGCCACGGCAACGATCCGAAAATGATGCAACGCATCATATCGGTTCCGGCAACTCGTTGAGAGTCCGGTGCAAAAGGTAGAATCGACGTGAGCAAGTCGAACAAGATGAAAGTGGGTGGATCCCGTCACCGGGTTCCCACGAGTCGGTGACGAGGCAATCGAGGAACATGACAAGAGGTCGGAACGGGCACGGAGCACACACGGGGGACATTTCATACAACACAACAAGCATTCACACGGGTCATCCACGGGGTCGTTTCGGTATACCTTCGAAGCGTGCGTTTCGGGGCGGTTCGAGACGTAGTGGAAGAAGTCGTTCACGGCCGTAGAGCGAAGTAGGCGTTCACGTATCTGAAGTGGAAGGAGTCGTTCCGTAGAGGTACTTGGCGCCTCGGTAGTCGTTCACGGGGCGACGGTAGTGGTACACGACGACGGTAGACGAACTCGTTCGTAGATGTACTTGGCGCATCCGTCTTTTCCGGGCGACGGTAGTGGTACACGCGACGGTAGTCGTTCGGGTCGTCGTGGTACTTGTCGGTCATGTAGAGGTACTTGGCGTTCGACGGCGTCGTGGTACTCGTTCACGTAGTCGTACACGGATGTAGTGGTACTTGTTCCGTAGCCGTTCACGAGCTCGTTTTCCGTAGAGGTACTTGAGGGTCTCGGCGACGGTAGTCGTTTCCGTTCTCTGTCAAGGTCAACACCAGCAACAAAAAAAAAACTACAACACGTCTCGGGACGACGAGGCCAGGCAGCAGCACGGGACAGCAGGAGCTGCGGAAGGAGGCGGAGGCGGCTGCAGCTCCTGGAGACGGGCGCCGGTAGCACAGGACGAGGGGGCCCGCACATCTTGCGCTGGAGAAGAGGAGCTCGGCTCCTGGCTCGGTTCAGGCGAGGCTCTGGCGAGGAGAAGGCGACCCTGGAGGAAGGAGGCCACGGGAGCATGGGATGCGGCCTGGCCGCGGGCACGCGCGACGCTCTGGCCGCGGGCTGCTCCTGGCGAGGAGAAGAAGACCGCAGGGCGGACGGCGTCGGGGCCGGAGGGACGAGGCCGGGCGCGGCGGGATCCGGCCGCTGCGCTGGACGGCGGCAGCAGGGGCCGTTTGGGGGCGAGGCGCAGGCAGGATGCAGCGCTCGGGCCGCTCGAGGGACGGCGTCGAGGCGAGGCAGGAGGGCGCCTCGGGGTCGCGTCAGGCTCCTGGCCTTGGGGCTTGAGACGCGGAAGGAAGGGCCGTCGGGGCCGGAGGGAGGGCGCGACGGGCGAACTGGCGAAGGGACCTGCGGTGAGAGGAGATCGAAGGAGGAGGCTCGGGCGAGCGAAGGAAAAAAAAAGGAGGGGCGATGGTTCTGGCGATGGGGTTCGGGCAATCGAGGCTGGAAGGAGCGGGCTGAGGGAGAGATGGACGAGGGGAATCGGGAGAGTGGCGGCGCTTGCGGGAGAGGGAGGGAGCGATGCGAGGCTGAGGGAAAATTAGGGTTCGGTCGGGCTGGACTGAGGAATTGGGCCAGAAGAGAGGAGGCCCAAGAGGGAGGAGAAGGGAGTTGGGCTGCACTCTTATTTATTTCTTAAACAGAAATAAAAGAGAGAGAGAGCAAAAGAAAATAAGAAAAGAGGCCAGAACAGAAAAATAAAATATGGAACATTTTTATAAGGCTTTACGGGATAGTACCAACCCAAGAAAAATAGTTCCAACACAAAGGAAGTGCAAACTAAAACATTTAGCTTGCAAAAAATAAAAGGAGTTTAGATTTTTGGAGGAGCCTCGAAACAACGGAAAGAAAATATAGCAAGGTTTGAGGCAAAGAATTGAGATAGGAATGCATGGAGAAAAATTGCAAGTGTGTTACGGTGATCCCAAACAATTGGAATATTTTTTAATATAGCTCCCTAAAATATTGGGAGGCTTTTATATGTTATAAAGAGAAGACAACCTTCCCTCGATTTAAATGGACCGAAGGTCCACACGATTTATTTAGGTTGAGATGCAAAAAATTAAAATGACATGATGGCATGATGACATGATGCAATGCGAAAATAAAAACACAAGCACAAAAGAACACACGGTCAACCCGGAACATCTGGAATCTTATGGAATCTTCTGGGACGTCGGTCTCGGGCGTCACAACTCTCCCACACTAACAGAGGATCTCGACCCGAGATCCTAGAGATATCACCGGGTAAAAACGGAAGAGGAAGAGGTAAAACAAAGTTGCTTCTTTGACGAACGAGTGAAACCAAAGAACCTTGAGAGGTTAAACAAGTTGAAAGAAGAAAGCAACGGAGATGAACGAAGTTAAGTGCACTCCGTTAGAAAAGAGTAACTAGGAGCATTATGAGAACCTTGAAGGTTGAAAGACATGAAACAAGAGCTCACGGATGACAAAAAGATTAGAAACCGCAACGGTATAGCCAAGGAATAAGAATGACAGAATTTGGGCAGCACTCCGTCTGAAAATGGAAGGAATTGAACAAGAACTAGCCAAGTTGGGATGATACTTGATGAAAACAACAACATATTGCCTCTGGAACAATTAAAAGAATGGCACAAGGTGTAAGAAAGATTCAGACAACACTCCGGTTAAAAGATAGGCAAAACTAGATAAGATGAGAGAACTAGAATGAAGAATACAACACTCCGGTTAAATGGACAAGCAAAGGAAAGAACATGATCTCGATAAAAACGAGATGATGGTTAAAGAGAGCAATATCACAATGCCTCCGGAATGAAGAATAGAATATAGGTCAAAGAAAAGAAAAGAACGGAGAAGAAAAAGACAACTTCTCCGGCAAATGAATTGAAAGAGCATCCTTACGAAGAAGGGTTGAACGGAGTTCTTGGAAAGATCAACAACGAAAGAATAAGCTCGTTGTGGACTTATGGAATTCATCTGAAAATTAAGAGGTGACAACCAGCCACTAACTTAAACAATTGATTGGATTGAGATCAACAAGGAGACGAAAGGGTTATCTCACGGAGAGGATAAATGAAGAACTTGGGTCATTTATAACACCATAATAGCAACAATCCTTAGGGAAAGCTTTTAGGTGAAAAACAACCCAAGATAACTCCAAGAGATAAAAAAAAAGAGGGGTTGAAAGGATCTCCTGAACAAGGAAAATGATGGGTTTACATATCTCATTCTTGATAACTCGTGAATCATGAAACATGAAGGAATTGTCAATAATGACATAACACCATCTCAAAGATAAGGTAGAAAGTATTGCAATTCAAATACATGAAGAAGAGTGCTTGAGCTCCAACAAGAATCTTGATGAAGACTTCAAGGATGAATTAAATGATGATGAACCACCATGAAGAACTCCGGTAAACAAAAGGATGAGAAGTGAAAGATGAAAAGAATAAGATTCAAGGCCTGCGATGAATTAGATGGAACTTGAAATGATAATAATTGAAATAACATGGAGCTCCGGAAAAACAAGATGAAGAATTTAGAACCGAGCATATGATATGATGGAGAAGCTCCAGACAAAAGAATTAAATCACCTTGAAGGAATAAGAATAAGAATTATGTCATGCGTCTCCTTCACCAATTTAAATTGATGACAACCAAAGGATTTGGCATACAACTTATTCTCGTTGGAAAGACTTAAAGCGAGATCTCGCACAAGCTTGGGAAAAAAATCTTCAACGAGGCACCGATAGGATTGTGAAAAGAACAAATGAATTGATATGGTAACAAGGAAGAGTAATCTTGAATGAACCACCGTAAGAATATTGAGACGAACGAAGAGACATCAAAGAAGAATATTTGGAGGGCAAAGTTGAAAACTGAGAACGAAGAATCTTCTGAAATGATGGCCTTCGGAGGATCACAAAGAAAGAATTCATGAAATGCTCCGGATGGGTATAAAAGAATTCCTCACAATCAAAACAATAATGAGGATGGCATGAAGCTAGAACCACGAATCTTCAAGAGAACGGGTCAAAATTTAAGAGAAACACTTCTCCGGTCTTCAAATGTTGAGAATGAAGACGAGAAAAGCTATAAGAATTGTTGAGCACTCCGGAATGAAGAATTAAAAAGGTTGAACCAACGATGAAAAGAATTTGAAAGCGATCTTGGAGAAAGGCATGTGACTGATCGAAAACATTCTTATGTCACACTTTGGAAAGAATTTGAGTATAACTCCAGAAAAAAAAACTTAGAAGAGTCAGGTAGATCCTGGAAAAGACCTGTGGGTTAGGGCCCACTCAAAAGAAATCACCGTTGAAAAAGATAGCTTAAGAGATATTGCACCGGTTGAATTAAATGGCTTGAATAAGATGATAATCCTCAAAATAATTTGAACGGATTAAGAATGGAATTATGAATCTTCGGCACTCCGGATATGAATAGCAAGAGGAGAAAGATTAATTGGTGCACCGGAGTAAGAAAGCATTGTGAAAAGAGGAAAAGGATAAGATCAACACCAAAATCTTGAATTACATCCACCGGAAGAATCTGAGAACAAAAGAATGATGAACTTGAAGCTCTTGAGCATCTTCACGATAAATCACCGGATAAGAACATTGAAGGAAAGAATGAAGAAATATCACATGAATAAAAATGGATACTTCATCTGAGAATTTCTAGCTCCGAGAAGAAGAAGGGTGGGAGGGTGGGGAAAACAAGGACAACTTGAGATGAACAAAAAGGACACCGGTTGAAAAGAACTAACATGATGATCTTGATGGTCAAGAAGAATTAGGACTCCCATAGAAATATGAGAACACCGATAAGGAGGTATGGAATCACCATTTGACATCGAAGCAACTCGAATACCAGAATCAAAACAAGAACAAAGGGTAGATGTTGCAGAAGAATCTTCACAATATCATTCGAACAGAGAATTGAACGAATGAATTCCGCAGGTACATCAACTCGTCGAGAAGCCACTTGGAGAGCAAAATGAAAATAAAAAAGAACAAGGAACAGATAGAACAAATACAAGATAGAAGCTTCGTTCGACATCTTTGTGCTGTAAGCTCATGGAACATGTTACAAAAGGGTTTTGCAATCCCCGGATCAGCATAGCCAAGGACCCTTTAAGATGCAACTCCCGATCAGAACAAGTCCATAAAACCACTTCACTGAATGTAAAACCCCAAACTTCATATCGAGCATCCGTTGGAAGAATGCCTAGAACTACTAGATGAACCCACCTATAGATTTCCGAAAGTTCCCAGTTATGCAATCAGGTGTTGGGGATACACGGGAAGCACCGCGCAATCAACTCTAAACCTACATCCAGGTGTATCCATCCTTCAACACATAACCAGTCTTTCTCGGAAACTGTGTACCTCGGACCTTCGAAAACGCATCCACTATACAAGCTATGGCAATACTCTCGAACTACCTCCCCAGTACTGGGTGATGTCGGGGTTATCTTGCCACTGGCCGTATAGGGGAGATTTTCGATGTCGGCCGTCTTAAGTATTTAGTACTGCCGCGATATGCTTGTGTCAATGATACCCCGAAGCTCAACTCCTGGGTAACAGGAGGCATCGAGAACAATATCCTTGTCACAAGAACATCGAAACAATCCCAGAATACTCGCGGGATCCTAAAAAAAAATTTTGGTGCATTTTTGAAAGTAGAAGAGGCAAGAGTAATCGTCAGGAGTCCTCACCAGAGAGAAAGGGGATGAGAAGCAAAGAAATCCTACTCTCCGATATAATATAGGACTCAAAATATTTTCAGTGTGTGCCTAGACTCAACCGTCAACGATTCGATCAATCAGTGGGGGCTTCTAGGTCGGAGAAGGCTCTGATACCAACTTGTAATGCCCAGGATGGGACTATATCTCCTACGTGTCGAGGCACGACTTAAAGGCATAAATCCATCCTAGAATGATCTCAAGTTTGGTATCTTTGCACGACTCATGTAAAAGAGGGATTAAATTGCAAAAGGAGATAGTTGGCTTACACTCGCCACTTCACACAATACATTACATAAACAATCATCATTCAAAACATCACAACCCGACTACGGGTGAAGATCCAAAAGAAAGATACCAAAACAACATAAAGCCACAGGTCAGGATCGAATCCTAGTAGAAACCACTACTGAACATCGAAACGACACAAGCAAACGGCCACACTCTTCAACGAGCTCCTGGTGAAGTACTGATCCAACTCCTGCATCAAACTCGGCTGGACCTGCAACTGGTGTGGTGGAGTAACTGTGAGCCACAGAGGACTCAGCAATCCCGTTCCCGGGTAACAAGACTATTTAAGCCTTGGGTGAGGATAAGGCTGAAGAAAGAACGAGAGGTGAAGGAAACAAAACAAGAGTCTGCAGCAGCAACTAGCACTAACTTACGTAATAGAGAGCGAGAAGAGAAGAGCATCGGTCGAAAGATGATCACGAAGTGATCCTAACTAAAGCCGGTCAAACATAACCCCACCGTGTTCAACTCCCGAATCCCTATTCGGAAATTGACAGTCACGGTATACACGCTGGTAGTGTATTGAAACATTGCGTCAAGTTATCTACAACCGGAATTAACAAGCTCCCATCTGCCACATAACCGCGGGCACGGCTTTCGAAAGTTCAAACCCTGCAGGGGTGTTCCAACTTGGCCCATCACAAGCACACGATCCGCGAAGTCGCAACTCCATAGGTGGGAAGACCCGAGTATTCTCGGAATCCCGTGCTCAAGTTAAACCGAACTAAGGTAAGGCTAATCCAGCAAATCCTCCCGGCGTGCCGACACCCTGATAGTAGCCGCGCGTATCTAGTCTCAGGCCACGACCGGATGAGCACAACGTACAGTGGCCGAAACCCAAGTTGCCAAGGGGGGCCCCGCACACGACTCTAGTTTGGACCAACACTCATGTGGAGCACTGGCCCGGGGGGTTGAATTAAGAAAGAGGGTTTGCAAGGCCCTTATGCATGTTTTATTAGTTTGTTATTAGGCAAATAGTACCAAAGTTGGGACTTGCTGGAAAAGACTTAGCACTTAGCGGTTTATCAAGGGGGTCCCATACACCCCAACCGTGTTAGGAACGCATAATCAAGGAACATAACACCGGTTTATACGGTTCCTAACGGCATGAGTGGAACAAAACACCAAGCAAAAGGCTTAGCCTTCCACCCTGCCAGTATATAGATGATTTCATTTTTAAGCATTTATATAGTGTGATATAACCCAACCAAACTTCAACATGAAGCAAGCATCTTCAATCTTCACCTGCAACTAACAATGCTATAAGAGGGGCTGAGCAAGCCTACGTATAGCCAAGCAACGGTTTGCATAGGTAGGTTGGTTAAACATGGCAATTGGTTACAAGTAGGAGGCTGACAAGAAAGACATGGGCATCGAGGCAAAACTATAGAGCGATACTCTAGCAATAGGCAAAGATAGTAATGGTATCCGGGTTCGGTCATCTTGCCTGGAATTCCACAAGGGAGAAGATCGGATCCAAGAAGAAGACGGAGCAACAGTCGAGCGGATCCTCACAACTCCGGAACGAAACCGAAGCTAACAAGAGAAGCAACCGGAAAGAAAGAAACAACACGGTAAACACACATATCATAAACATGTCATATGATGCACATCCAAAATGATGCATGTCCGGTTTAATTATGCATGGCATGGCAAAGTGCACAAACAACACTACAAGTTAAGTGGAGCTCAATATGCAACGAGTTGCATATTGACGAAACACCACATATTAATTATTTAGTTGACTCTCATTATTTACAAGACAAGATTAAATGTTTTTAACATGGCAAGAGGTGAAGCATAATTAACTACACTATTTAGGCAATTTAAATGAGGCCGGAGAATAGCAACAACAAGTCCGGAAAAAATCCCCATGAGCAAGTTTAATAATTATAAAGCAACAACAATTAAACATTATAATGTTGTTAACATGATGCGGATGACATGATCAAGTTTATGCAAGTTTTCTTAAAAGGGTTGACATTAAGAGATAAGAAGCATTTGTCACCGTGGTGGAAGAAAGGGGTGCCACGGCAACGATCCGAAAATGATGCAACGCATCATATCGGTTCCGGCAACTCGTTGAGAGTCCGGTGCAAAAGGTAGAATCGACGTGAGCAAGTCGAACAAGATGAAAGTGGGTGGATCCCGTCACCGGGTTCCCACGAGTCGGTGACGAGGCAACCGAGGAACATGACAAGAGGTCGGAACGGGCACGGAGCACACACGGGGGACATTTCATACAACACAACAAGCATTCACACGGGTCATCCACGGGGTCGTTTCGGTATACCTTCGAAGCGTGCGTTTCGGGGCGGTTCGAGACGTAGTGGAAGAAGTCGTTCACGGCCGTAGAGCGAAGTAGGCGTTCACGTATCCGAAGTGGAAGGAGTTGTTCCGTAGAGGTACTTGGTGCCTCGGTAGTCGTTCACGGGGCGACGGTAGTGGTACACGGCGACGGTAGACGAACTCGTTCGTAGATGTACTTGGCGCATCCGTCTTTTCCGGGCGACGGTAGTGGTACACGCGACGGTAGTCGTTCGGGTCGTCGTGGTACTTCTCGGTCATGTAGAGGTACTTGGCGTTCGACGGCGTCGTGGTACTCGTTCACGTAGTCGTACACGGATGTAGTGGTACTTGTTCCGTAGCCGTTCACGAGCTCGTTTTCCGTAGAGGTACTTGAGGGTCTCGGCGACGGTAGTCGTTTCCGTTCTCTGTCAAGGTCAACACCAGCAACAAAACAAAAACAAAAAAAAACTACAGCACGTCTCGGGACGACGAGGCCAGGCAGCAGCACGGGACAGCAGGAGCTGCGGAAGGAGGCGGAGGCGGCTGCAGCTCCTGGAGACGGGCGCCGGTAGCACAGGACGAGGGGGCCCGCACATCTTGCGCTGGAGAAGAGGAGCTCGGCTCCTGGCTCGGTTCAGGCGAGGCTCTGGCGAGGAGAAGGCGACCCTGGAGGAAGGAGGCCGCGGGAGCCTGGGATGCGGCCTGGCCGCGGGCACGCGCGACGCTCTGGCCGCGGGCTGCTCCTGGCGAGGAGAAGAAGACCGCAGGGCGGACGGCGTCGGGGCCGGAGGGACGAGGCCGGGCGCGGCGGGATCCGGCCGCTGCGCTGGACGGCGGCAGCAGGGGCCGTTTGGGGGCGAGGCGCAGGCAGGATGCAGCGCTCGGGCCGCTCGAGGGACGGCGTCGAGGCGAGGCAGGAGGGCGCCTCGGGGTCGCGTCGGGCTCCTGGCCTTGGCGCTTGAGATGCGGAAGGAAGGGCCGTCGGGGCCGGAGGGAGGGCGCGACGGGCGAACTGGCGAAGGGACCTGCGGTGAGAGGAGATCGAAGGAGGAGGCTCGGGCGAGCGAAGGAAAAAAAAGGGAGGGGCGATGGTTCTGGCGATGGGGTTCGGGCAATCGAGGCTGGAAGGAGCGGGCTGAGGGAGAGATGGACGAGGGGAATCGGGAGAGTGGCGGCGCTTGCGGGAGAGGGAGGGAGCGATGCGAGGCTGAGGGAAAATTAGGGTTCGGTCGGGCTGGACTGAGGAATTGGGCCAGAAGAGAGGAGGCCCAAGAGGGAGGAGAAGGGAGTTGGGCTGCACTCTTATTTATTTCTTAAACAGAAATAAAAGAGAGAGAGAGCAAAAGAAAATAAGAAAAGAGGCCAGAACAGAAAAATAAAATATGGAACATTTTTATAAGGCTTTACGGGATATTACCAACCCAACAAAAATAGTTCCAACACAAAGGAAGTGCAAACTAAAACATTTAGCTTGCAAAAAATAAAAGGAGTTTAGATTTTTGGAGGAGCCTCGAAACAACGGAAAGAAAATATAGCAAGGTTTGAGGCAAAGAATTGAGATAGGAATGCATGGAGAAAAATTGCAAGTGTGTTACGGTGATCCCAAACAATTGGAATATTTTTTAATATAGCTCCCTAAAATATTGGGAGGCTTTTATATGTTATAAAGAGAAGACAACCTTCCCTCGATTTAAATGGACCGAAGGTCCACACGATTTATTTAGGTTGAGATGCAAAAAATTAAAATGACATGATGGCATGATGACATGATGCAATGCGAAAATAAAAACACAAGCACAAAAGAACACACGGTCAACCCGGAACATCTGGAATCTTCTGGAATCTTCTGGGACGTCGGTCTCGGGCGTCACAGTTGTATTCCCTCGAAGAGGAAAGGGTGATGCAGCACAGTAGCATAAGTATTTCCCTCAGTTTTTGAGAACCAAGGTATCAATCCAGCAAGAGACCACGCGTGAGTCCCTCGCACCTGCACAAACAAATAAGAACTTCGCAGCCAACACGATAAGGGGTTGTCAATCCCTTCACGGTCACTTACGAAAGTAAGATCTGATAGATAGTATAGTTTGATATTTTTGGTATTTTTGGATATAAGAACAGAAAGTAAAAGCAAAAAAGTAAAGTAGATTTTAGATTGATATGTTGAGAATAGACTCGGGGCCCATAGTTTTCTCTAGTGGCTTCTCTCATGATAGCGGTATTCTACGGCGGGTAAACAAAATATTGTCGAGCAATTGATAGAAAAGAGAATACTTATGAGACTATCTAGGCATGATCATTATATATAGGCATCACGTCCGAAACAAGTAGACCGAAACGATTATGCATCTACTACCATTACTCCACACATCGACCGCTATCCAGTATGCATCTGGAGTATTAAGTTCATAAGAACAGAGTAACGCCTTAAGCAAGATGACATGGTAGAGGGATAAACTCAAATAACATGATATAAACCCCATCTTTTTATTCTCGATGGCAACAATACAATACGTGCCTTGCTTCCCCTACTGTCACTGGGAATGGACACCTCAAGATTGAACCCAAAGCCAAGCACTTCTCCCATTGCAAGAACTATAGATCTAGTAGGCCAAACCAAACCAATAATTCGAAGAGACTTGCAAGGATATTATAATCATACATAAAGAGTTCAGAAAAGAACCAAATATTTCTCATAGATAATCTTGATCATAAACCCACAATTCATCGGATCTCGACAAACACACCGCAAAAAGAGATTACATCGAATAGATCTCCTCGAAGACCGAGAAGAACTTGGTATTGAGATCCAAAGAGAGAGAAGAAGGCATCTAGATACTAGCTATGGACCCGAAGGTCTATGGTAAACTACTCACAACTCATGGTGAGGCGATGATGATGATGTAGAAGCACTCCGTGGTAGATCCCCCTCCTGCGGAGCTCCGGAACAGGCCCCAAGATGGGATCTCACCGGAATAGAAGGTTGCGGTGGTGGAACTAGGGTTTTCTCTGTTCGTTTGATGGTTTCGAGGTACGTAGGTATATACAGGAGGAAGGAGGGCACCGGGGGCCAAAAGTGGGGCCCACGAGGCAGGGGGCGCGCCCTGTAGGGGGGTGCCCCCACCCTCGTGGACGCCACCTCAGCCCTATTCCGTGGTTCTCAAGTCTCCCGTGCGTATTTTCCTCCAAAAATATCTCTCCCGAAGTTTCATTCCGTTTGGACTCCGTTTGATATTCCTTTTCTATAAAACCCTGAAATAGGCAAAAAAAACAGCAATCTGGACTGGGCCTTTGGGTTAATAGGTTAGTCCCAAAAATAATATAAAAGTGTATAACAAAGCCCATTAAACATCCAAAACATCATAAATAATAGCATGGAACAATCAAAAATTATAGATACATTGGAGACGTATCACCGTGCCAACCGTATGTGGTACGTCGCCGCTCTTGGAGGGCCCCGCGGCGCCTGCGGGGGACCCGGCTACGCCTTTGGACTTGGTGGCGTGCGGCTCATCGTCTCGTGCACGAATGATGCCGCTCGCCAAGCTTCAGCTGCTGGAGCCACACGGGTGTTCGTGGGTCGCACCTCGGCTTCCATCCGTGACCACCCCGTCGCCAGCCCGCGCAGGCGCGGGCCGTTCGGCTCAAGATGAACCGATCACCGTTTTTGTCTTCTTCTTGAGAGCCATGCAATGAAGAACTGCTAAACTAACTACTAGACCGGATTTTCACAACTGTGCGGCCCCCTACCTGGCACGCCAAAGATGTCGGGGACGAACCGATCGACACGTATGGGATCACTGGAATCCCTTCGACGGTTGACGGGCACGGGGTTGTGCAAAGAGCGGGTCTAGGAGACAGCACAAGGATCGTTTACCCAGGTTTGGGCCGTGAAGATGCGTAATACCCTAGTCCTACTTTGATGTGTATTTGAGTGTTTTTGAGCTCTTGAACTACCTACGGTGCGTCCCTAGTCCAAAAGATCTGAATCCTTCTCCAGTATGCCTCAGGCCTCCTTTTATAGTCAAAAGGGGTTGCCACAGTGGCAGACGGGAGGTGGAAAGGTATACAGTGTACAAGCTTATCTCCTGCCATTACGGGACAAGACACATTAAATGCGCTACTTAGGTGTCCACTTGCTTTATCATGGATGGCAACGAGGCCCGTCCCGTCCGCCGCCGCTCCGTCTGGCTGCGACGCGCGCCTGGCCAACGAGGCAGGCAGCTGAGATGGCGTGGTGGTATGGTCTTCACGAAGATCTGCATGCCACCACGCAGGTGCTTGACTAGCTGGACCAGGAACCACGTACTGCCACGTGGGTACCTGCCCAGGCTAGTGGGTTGGCCGCCGAGCTGGGGCTGCGATGAGGCGGCAAGGGCTTGTCGCGATCTTCCGTCTGTTCCCGTCAAGGGTCTTGACGGGGCCTCTGTGTGCGTCCTCGGCAAGAGGCTTGCCGGGGCTTCGGGGTGTCTTCGGCAAGGAGCCTTGTGGGGGCCTCGTGGGCATCCTCGGCAAGGAGCCTTGTGACAGCCTTGTCTTGTGGTTCTCATCTTAGGATTCATATACCCTTGTCTTTACAAAGATCTGCATGCCATCACGTGGGCGCTTCCCAAGCCTTGGTTCCAACGCTGTTGATGATGTCGGAGCTCCTAGGCTTAAGGGTGGCAGCAACGGAGGCGTTTGGGTGAGTTGCCCCGACAAGGGTTCTTGTCGGCGGAAGCCTGTCTTCTTGCTTGGCCTTCTTCCGCCAGTGTCTTGGCGCTGCTCTGGTAGCCTTGTGTCTCTGGCTTCCTTCCTCTGCCTTGTTATGTGTGGCCGCAGGTGTGGCTTTGACTGCTCGTGCACAAGTAAGGGGTACAAAGGAGCGCCCTACTTTCATACACCGACAAGGAGTCTTAATGGCAGGACCGGCGGGTCAAAATTAGGCTGAGTATGACGAGCACGGACGATTGATCACAGGAGGGGGATGAATTAGAACCCGCCCCTTTCGTAGCAGCTTGGGTTACCCACACTGGTGGGGTCACGATAGCTGACCCGACAACTATAGTTGACCTGATGATGGTTGTAGCCGGCTCAAGGCTGTCCGACTCAGCACAGATGGGCACTCAAGCATTGGACGAGTTGATGGCTGCCCTAACTACAGTCCTTGCATACCCAATGACCACAGATAACACAGTGGCGCATAACACGAAGATCACTAAGTGTCATGAGCAGATGGCCAATGTCGTGGAATTAGCACGGCAGATGTCCGGTTTAGCGGACTTGATGATGGAACCATCGCACTGGTTAGCTTGAAGGGGTTCATAGCACACAAGGACACAGAGGGTTTATACTAGTTCGGCCCCTTCGATGAAGGTAAAAGCCTACGTCTAGTTGGTTTGGTATTGCTTGGGCGTCGGTTTACAGGGAGCGGATCGCTTGCCTGTAGTCTCGACGGGTTGATTCTTGCTCGTCCCTGAACCGTCGCCGGGTCGTCCCTTTATATAGAGGTGACGCCTGGTCCGGTTTATAGAGTCCCGAGGCCGGCTCATATTTGTTTCCGCCTCGGTCTCTGTCCTTTCTTCCTTATCTCTCAAGTTACATCGCTTAGCGGTTTACAAACCATAGTTCTATACATGGGCCCTAAGATTTTTATGGGCCGTAGCCTTTACTAAATATTACAACCAAGTATAATATAACTAAGCCGGTTCATACCTGCTAGTCATATCCCTGACGTTAGGCCCCAGAATGATTTGAACTTGTTCATATCAATCTCCTTTGTCTTGTATAATTTTCTTCTGTGTCTTCTCACTTTTGTAAACCGGCTCTGACGTCATCTTCGAGATTCACTAAATCTGACCGTGACATCATCTCCGCATTTAACGCTGCGAGATGTACTGTAGCTTTGTTTAATGGTTATCCGAAAATCGAGGCGTCAAAAAGGATCTTTATCCGATCTTTGCCCCCTCGAATCCCGCACCTGTCGCTTCACATCTGTCCTTCGCTTATAAATACCGCCGTCCCCCTTCGTTCTTTCTTCTTCTCACCTCTTCTTCCTCCGTCTGCCGCCCGAGCTTCAAGACGCCATTGACTTCCGAGCTTGAAGCACCGCCGTTGCCTCGCCGAGTCAAGACCTCCCTGGCCGCTGCATCAACCTGATTCGACCAGAGAACTCCGCCGCTGTCCTCCATTGTTCAGGTACGTCTTTTCTTCCTCGTTCTAGATCTGCATCCTCTAGGGTTCTTCCCTGTTCCTCCGCCATTAGGGCTTTCAACGAGAGCTTCATCTTGTTCCTCTTAAACACTCACTTCGTAGAAAGTTTTTGACCTTTACGCCCAGTTAATAGATCTTCCACTAGTATTTGCTTTAGATCCCGCCATTTATACTTACCCTATAGATTCATCTGCTCTGCATAAGACCCTTGCGTTTCTTCCCGTACTTTGTTGCACTTATTTTTCTTTTCTTTGTGTGCCCAGATCTGTTCCACTTTAGCCGTTTACAAAGAAACTGTTTCTTCTCCTTTGTAGATTCATTAGGTATACTCCGGTTTAAACTGTTATGCCCTGTTCCTGTAAAAAATTTGAAGTTGAACGCGACGGTTTAGCTGTTCCTCTTTAACTGCCGTGGACCGGTAATGACATAGCTCCCTGTTATTGCCGGTTTAACCCTACCATTAGTCCTCTGTTTAAACCGTTGCGTGACTTTCATAGATATTTTCCGGTTTATACTGCTGTGCCCGCATAATCCGTTTTTGCACTTTATCTTTTTCAGTACTTGTCCTTCCATTGCTATGGCCAAGCAGTTTGTCTCTTGTGATTGGGTCCCTTCCATCATCACGTAAGAAGACTTGGTCAAAATTTCTGAAATTGGTACCTTAGGTCCTCAGTCTGTTTTGAAATGGCGAGCTCCGGGGAATGAATGCCCTCCTACTCCTAGGCCAGGGGAGGTTATTGTGTTCTTTGACCACATATCTCGAGGCTTCTCTCCCTCGGTTCAAAGTTTTTCCGGGATGTTCTTGCTGCCTTCCAACTCCACCCTCAGGATATTGGGCCCAACTCTATTTCAAATATCTGTGACTTCCAAGTGTTTTCGGAGGTGTATCTGCAAGAAGAACCGTCTGTCGATCTGTTCCGGGACTTCTTTCACCTGAACCGGCACACAGAGTTCACCAGCGGACCGCATTAGGAGCTCGGCGGTGTTAGTATCCAGAAAAGGAGAGACGCTGTCTTTCCTCACTCCGCTTTACACACGCATCCAAAGGAGTGGAACAAGTCATGGTTTTATTGCATTGACACTTCTCCTGAAGGGGAGAACCCTTTGCCGGGTTATTGTGAGCACCGTATTCCGGAGAATCATCCTCTACCACAACGACTCAACTCTGTCGAGCGGACCCGGTTTGCATCATAGCTCTCCAGGTTAAAAGCTTTCATGGCCAATGGCTTGACTGGAACTGACTTTATGCGCTGCTCGTTGTCTTGGAGCATCCTTCCCTTGAGCCGGCGATCACAGCTGATGTGCCAGTATTCTGGTAAACCGGACGATCCTCAACGGTTTACCAAGGATAAATTATCTGAATCGGAGGTTATTGAATCGGCTAAAAAGATGCTCAACGTCTCCTTAGCAGACTGCAGCAAAGTCGGGTTAGCACCATATTATAAGAAGAATAAACTGCCTGCGGTAAGTTTTGCTTTATCCTGTGCTTGTAATCCGTTTATTTAAACCGTCCTTTCAACTGTCTTTCCTTCTTTTTAATAGGCTGATGATCATTTCTGGAAGAGAAAACCTCAGGAGAAAACCGGCAAACAAGCCCGCCGTAAGACCTTTGCTAACAAGAAAAGAAAGGCAGCTCTTGACTCCAGCTCTCACGCCGAGGATGATGATCCGGATTCCGAGGTATGAATTAATCCGGTTTGAATTTTGCTTTCTTGTACTCATATCTGTATCTAACGATAACTTTTCACAGGAGTTGGCTGAAGGTGATAATCCGGCCGAAGTTGAGGTAACTATCCTTTCTTCTGATTCAGAACCTCTTCCACAAAAAAGTCGTCGGACCGTCCGGAAATACCAATTTTCTCACCCTTATGCTCAATTGGATCCTAATTTTCTTTTGAAGAAGCAACAACATGAAGCTCTTCGCCGGACCACTCGCCATAGTGGCCTGGCAGTGGAATCATCCGGGATTTCTTTAACTCCGGCTCGGAAATGCCGTGCTGAGGTGATACTTTCTCCGACTCTTCTTCATCCCAAGGCCGGGCTTATCCGAAAACCTCTTAAACCGTCTGACCCTGATTATCAGGAAACTCCACTGTCTTCTTCTGGTGAATCGACTACCACACAGCTTCCCCCATTGAAAATTGTCCCAGGGTAAATCTTTTTAACATTTCCGGTTTATGATTCCCTTTTTGCTTTATAATGTTAACTCATTTTGCAAACTTTTTTCAGCAAGCCAAAACCTAGCAAGAAACCCAAGGCAAACAAACCCCCTGCTGAGACCTCTACAGATGATCCGGTGAATGATCCGGCGACGACCGTTCCTCCAGAAGGCGAGCCCATAGCTCCTCTTGAAGATCCTGCGCCTACGGATCACATCTCAATGCCCGAAAATCCTACTGCTGAAGATGCCCACAATTTGCCAAGTCCTGCCCGGGTCAACTCTCCTCAAATTAATCCGGCATCTCCCAATCCGGCTCACACTGCGACTCCAATTGCGCCTGCTTCTCCAGAAGTTGTAGTGACTGGGGCTGCATTCGTTGCTCTGGCTGAGCCCACCGTTTTAGCCAAGCATACGGCTAAAACGGAAAAGCTATATAAGGAAAAGGGCAAATGGAGTACTGAAGTATCCAATCTTGCAGACATGAGCGCCCAAGAAATCTATTCTGGGTACCTAAACCGGCTCCACAGCAGCTGAGACTATGAAGCGAGTTTGGTTAACTTAATGAAGGAGAAATATGAGGTAATCCTTCTCTTCTGATTTTGCACCTTTGATATGCTTCTATCCCATAACAGCCCCCAAGTTCCGGTTTAGCTGCGTGCTGAAGGTGAACCGGAACTTTATAGTTTGAACAATTGATCTTTACATTTGCCCCCAAGTATCAAGTAAATAACTTGTTTATGTATTTGATACTTGTAAAAATTTCTGCTGATACTTCAATCATCCATTAGCCCCCAAGTGTCAAGTGGACAACTTGTTTGTGTGCTTGAGACTTGTAACTTTGAATTGCTGTTTGTTTGTTGCTTCAACTGCCATTAGCCCCCAAGTGTCAAGTAGACAACTTGTTTGTGTGCTTGAGACTTGTCTAATTTTTGCTTCTTGTCACTTGACTGTGCTTGCAGTCTGACTTAAACCGGAACGCTGATGAGATTAATGAACTTCGGAGCCGTCTTGCTGAGACAGAATCTGCCGCTTCAAAGGCTAAGAAAGAGCTTCAGGTAAGTTTAAAGACTGCTGAAGATCTGAAGAAATTCTTTGAAGAAGAGCGGACCACTTTTGAGGTTCAAAAGAAAGATCTGGAGAAAAGGGTTCAGGACGCTGAAGGGGCGCTTAATCCGGTTTACAGAAGAGTTAATCGGTTTAAAGCAGCAGATTGAGTTGATGACCTCTGCAATCTTTGGTAAGTATAATCTGAACTCCTGCTTTATCCTTGTAATCCTCCATCTGTGCCGGTTTAACCGTAATATCTATATGCAGGGCGCCGTGTCTCCCATCTTGGGGATGACCTACGGAAGAAACTTAAAGCGTGTAACACCTTGGTCGAGCAGCTGTATTCCGGTGCTCAGAGGATCATTAGTGCAACATCTTTCGGTAAACCGGCCCCTACGACTATCCAAGACACGTTGAAAAAATTATCTGTTTTGCCGGTTCGTCTAGAAGAAGTCAAAAAAATCTGCTGCCCGAGGTGGTGCTCTTCTGGCCCTTACCAGGGCTAAGGCCTGGGTCCCGGATCTTGATCCGGAAGAAGCTTTAACTGGATTTCCACACACAAAGGACGACGGTTCCACTTTTACCACAAAGGATCTCTACGCCTTGACAAAGGAGATGCGCCCCCTCGCCAGCAAGCTTGCAACTGAATCCGATTTATCCAGGTATCATCCGGGGTACGACTTGCAAAACGAGCGGGTGGAGCGGCCGGTTTATGACACCGTCAATTTAATCCCGCCGGTTCGTCCTCATACCTTCGCTCCAGATATCGAACCTTCTGAACTTATCAACGAAGAGATGTATTTCCGGGCTTTGACGAAGATTGATTGGCGTGTGCCGGACTTCCAGCCGCTTCAAGAAGACGAAGATATTCCGGATCAAGGTGATGGCCAGCCGTCTCAGCAAGGAGGAACATAATTCAGAATTTATTGTTGTAATCGCAGTCTCTGTTTTGCCAAACAATCTTTTTAATCCGTCAGGCTAGCTATGCCTTGTAATAGGATAGCTGAAACTTGATCTGCTTTAATCCGGATGTTCTGTCTTTCTTGTGTGAAATATTTGCCAATTTAAATGTTGTCTGATGTTGCTTATCTTGCATATCCTCTGCTCCTGCAGAAATAATACTGAAAATATGTCCTAGCGGTTTACCACTGGACGGATTACACTGTTCTCTCAAAACGTCAAATAAGTACATACTCATACCAGAAATAAAGTTATACCTGAGATTATATATGCTCAATACTCTTAATCCGATAGGACTTTAAAGACTCTTGATGAAGACCTTCATGGATTCAATTAGAAACCCGGGTTTTGATGATAGACTCCGGTTCATCTTGTTCTGAAAAACTTTGTTCAGAAATTTTTGGCTTGTTGCCTGATAAATGATCCGGGTTATAATGAACACCGGTTTACTCATGCTGGTATTCATAATCTAGACTTTTCACTTTATAGATATGTGGTCAGCTTCTGTAGCTGTTCCACTCCGGTTTAAAGGGTTATAAAACACAAACACAAAAAGATGCAAATTTTGCAAATAAGACCATGTAGTCGAGGCTTTTTAAGAGCTGCCAGGCTCAAAGCAAGGTTCAGCCAATCAATGGGATGTGGATTATCCATCTTTCCCAGGGGGCCTAGCCAATCACTGAATGTGGATTATCCATCTTTTCAGAGGGCCGATAGAACCGCAAATAAAAAACTGAGCCAATCACTGGATGTGGATTATCCATCTTTCCAGAGGGCCTAGCCAATCACTGAATGTGGATTATCCATCTTTTCAGAGGGCTGATAGAACCGCGCGTAAAAAATTGAGCCAATCACTGGATGTGGATTATCCATCTTTCCAGAGGGCCTAGCCAATCACTGAATGTGGATTATCCATCTTTTCAGAGGGCCTCCATGGTTCCTCCTGAACCGGTGGGTAAATATAAACCAATCACTGAATGTGGATTATCCATCTTTTCAGAGGGTCTCCATGGTTCCTCCTGAACCGGTGGGTAAATATAAACCAATCACTGAATGTGGATTATCCATCTTTTCAGAGGGTCTCCATGGTTCCTCCTGAACCGGTGGGTAAATCGTGAAGTGTCCTCTCTTCGAACCGGATATGATCTCATGTTCTTTAGAGAGTTTTATAACTTCTTTGTATACTCTGCAAAAAATCAATTTTTAAACCGGCCAATATGTTGAAATATAATATTTGATAAAAACTTGCATGGTTGTCCCCACAAGATATTTGTATGTGGAAAAAGGGCTGAGCCCCCGGTTTACCGAGGGTGCCGGTTTATTCATTAATCATAATATATACATAGGATACAGTGGAGCGCGTAGCTTAAGTATAGTATGACCGTAAATGGGCGATGTTCCACGGCCTCTTCGTCTCCTCTTCTGACGTCCGTGAGTCCTTGTGTTCTCGAACGTCCACCAAGTAATATGAACCGTTGTGTAGATTCTTACTGACTACAAAGGGCCCTTACCAAGGTGGGGATAGCTTGTGCATATCTGTTTGATCTTGGATGAGCCGGAGTACCAAGTCGCCCTCCTGGAACGTCCTTGTTCTGTTCCGGCGGCTATGATATCTGCGTAAGTCTTGTTGATAAATTCCAGATCGTGCCGCAGCTATATCACGCTCTTCATCCAGCCGGTCTAAACTGTCTTGCCTTGCTCTCTCATTGGCTGCTTCAACATAAGCCGTCACCCTTGGTGAATCATGACGTATATCGCTCGGAAGGACTGCTTCAGCACCATAGACCATGAAGAAAGGTGTGTAACCTGTAGACCGGTTTGGTGTAGTGTTGATACTCCAAAGAACAGATGGCAACTCTTCAACCCAACATCCTGGGGTTCTGTGCAAAGGTGTCATAAGCCGGGGTTTGATACCTCGCAAAATCTCCTGATTTGCCCTTTCAGCCTGACCATTAGATTGGGGGTGGGCCACAGAAGACACGTCCAAGCGAATATGTTCTCGTTGACAGAATTCTTCCATCTCACCCTGAGATAAATTGGTGCCATTGTCTGTGATGATGCTGTGTAGAAAGCCAAACCGGAAAATTACTTTTTTGATGAATTTGACTGCCGTTGCTGCATCACACTTGCTTATAGGCTCCGCTTCAACCCACTTTGTAAATTTATCTACTGCTACTAGTAGATGAGTTTTCTGATCTTGGGATCGCTTGAAGGGTCCAACCATATCAAGCCCCCAAGTCGCAAACGGCCAAGTTATTGGTATCATCCGGAGCTCCTGCGCCGGAACTAGAGCACGCCTCGAAAATTTCTGACAAGCATCACACTTCCGGACCAGATCTGCCGCATCTGCATGAGCAGTTAACCAATAGAAACCATGCCGGAATGCTTTAGCCACCAATGATTTTGAACCGGCGTGATGACCACAATCCCCTTCATGGATCTCGCGAAGGATCTCACAACCTTCCTCAGCTGACACACACCGCTGAAATACTCCAGAAGTACTGCGATGATGAAGCTCTCCGTTTGCAATTGTCATGGACTTAGAACGCCGGATTATTTTTCGTGCTTCTTCTTCATCGTCCGGTAATTCCCCTCGGCTCAGATATGCCAAATAAGGCAGCGTCCAATCTAGAATAACATAAAGCGCTGCAACTAACTGTGCCTCCGGATCAGGAACAACTAGGTCTTCCTCTGATGGTATTTGAACCGAAGGACTGTGCAATTCATCCAAAAAAGTGTTTGGTGGCACCGGTTTACGTTGAGAACCCAGCCGGCTTAGAGCATCAGCCGCTTCGTTCCTTCGCCGGTCTATATGATCTACCTGATATCCTTTGAAGTATCCCGCGACTGCTTCAACTTCTCGTCTATAAGCTGCCATGAGGGGATCTCTTGAATCCCACTTGCCGGAAACTTGCTGTGCCACCAAATCTGAGTCGCCAAAGCACTTAACCCGGCTCAAGTTCATCTCCTTTGCCAGCCGCAAACCATGGAGTAATGCCTCATATTCTGCTGCATTATTAGTACAAGGAAACAATAGGCGGAGGACGTAACAAAATTTATCACCTCCGGGGGAAGTTAAGACAACTCCAGCCCCCGAGCCCTCCAATTGTCTTGAACTGTCAAAGTGAATCGTCCAATAGGTAAGATCCGGCTTCTCCTCAGGAGTTTGCAACTCTGTCCAATCATTGATGAAATCCACCAATGCCTGAGATTTTATAGCGGTACGTGGCACATACTTCAACTCATGTGGGCTGAGCTCTATGGCCCACTTTGCCACCCTACCTGTAGCCTCCCTGTTCTGGATTATGTCCCCCAACGGTGCTGAACTAACCATAGTTATTGGATGACCTTGGAAATAGTGCTTCAACTTCAGGTTTGCCATAAACACACCATACACCAACTTCTGCCAATGAGGGTACCTCTGCTTGGATTCAATGAGTACTTCACTCACATAGTAAACCAGACACTGAACCGGGTATCCTTCCCTGCTTCCTTACGCTCGACCACTATTGCGACGCTGACTGCCCGTGCATTGGCAGCGACGTATAATAACAACGGCTCCTTATCAACAGGGGCAGCTAGGACTGGGGGTTTTGCCAATTGTCGTTTTAGATCCTCAAACGCTGCATTTGCCTCATCACTCCATATAAACCGGTCTGTTTTCCTCATCATCTGGTAAAGCGGGATCGCCTTCTCTCCCAAACGGCTGATGAACCGGCTTAATGCTGTGATCCGGCCAGCGATACACTGAACATCGTTGACGCAAACCGATTTAGTCAAAGATGTGATGGCCTTGATTTTCTCTGGATTAGCTTCTATTCCTCTGTTTGAGACCAAGAATCCCAGTAGTTTACCTGCCGGAACACCAAAAGCACACTTCTCCGGATTAAGCATCATCTTATAAGCTCGAAGATTATCAAAAGTCTCCTTAAGATCCTCTATCATTGTCTCCTCTTTCCTCGATTTAACCACGATGTCATCCACATAGGCATGGACATTCCTCCCTATCTGCCCTTTTAGACAATTCTGAACGCAACGCTGATAAGTTGCTTGTGCACTTTTAAGCCCAAAAGGCATAGATACATAGCAAAAAGCACCAAAAGGGGTTATGAAAGTTGTCTTCTCTTGGTCTTTAACTGCCATCTTGATCTGGTGATACCCTGAATACGCATCCAAAAAGCTTAGCCGCTCACATCCCGCTGTGGCATCGATGATTTGATCAATGCGAGGGAGAGCAAAAGGATCAGTTGGGCAAGCCTTGTTGAGGTATGTGTAGTCCACACACATTCTCCACTTCCCATTCTTCTTTAACACCAGCACCGGATTTGCCAACCACTCTGGATGAAAAACTTCCACTATGAATCCTGCGGCCAAAAGCCTGGCTATTTCTTCTCCGGCAGCCTTGTGCCTCTCCTCGTTGAAGCGGCGCAGATACTGCTTGACCGGTTTAAACTTCAGATCAATATTAAGACTGTGCTCAGCGAGTTCCCTCGGTATACCTGGCATGTCAGAAGGTTTCCATGCAAAGATATCCCGGTTCTCACGGATGAACTCGATGAGTGCGCTTTCCTATTTGGGATCAAGGTTAGCGCTGATAGTGAACTGCTTAGACGAATCTCCAGGCACGAAATCAACTTGCTTGGTCTCCTCTGCAGATTTAAACTTGAACGCCGGATCATGCTCTGTGGTTGGCTTCTTCAGCGGAGTCATATCTGCCGGATCAACATTATCCTTATAAAATGTCAACTCTTCCGTGGCACATACTGCTTCTGCATAGGCTGCATCTCCCTCTTCACATTCCACTGCTATCTTGCGACTTCCATGAACCGTGATCGTGCCCTTATGACCCGGCATTTTAAGCTGCAAATAAACATAACACGGCCTAGCCATAAACTTAGCATAAACCGTCCTTCGAAACAGAGCGTGATAAGGGCTTTTGATTTTGACAACTTCGAAAGTTATCATCTCCGACCTGGAATCATGCTCATCTCCAAAAGTAACTTCCAAGTCAATCTTTCCAACCGGTTAGGCCGACTTACCTGGGACCACTCCATGAAACACTATGTTTGACTGCCTTAACTTCTTATCCATCAGACCCATACGGCGGAAAGTCTCATAGTACAAGATATTGATACTGCTTCCACTGTCCATGAGAACCTTAGTGAACTTGTAACCTCCCACCTAGGGTGCCACCACCATGGCCAAATGGCCCGGATTATCCACCCGCATCGGGTGGTCTTCTCTACTCCACACAATGGGCTGCTCTGACCAGCGCATAAATTGGGGTGTTGCCGGTTCGACTGCATTAACAGCTCGCTTCAAAACCTTCTCATCTCGCTTACACAGACTTGTGGTGAAGACATGATATTGCCCACTGCTCAATTCCTTTGGATTACTCTGATATCCGGATTGCGGCTGATGTTGCTGACGCTGCTGATTCCCCTGATTATTGTAATTCCCTTGGCCATGTTGCTGATTGCTTTGGTTATTATAACCACCTTGATGATCCGACTGATTGCCCTGGTTATTATAACTTCCTTGATTATTTTGGTTACCGGCCCGGTTTTGATATCCATTGTTATTGCCCCTATATCCTGATCCGGAGCTGTTCCCCTGATGACCCGGACCATAAAATCCAGAACCTGAACCGCCATTTGGAGGCCTATCATGAGGATTAAAGCGGCCCGCCATTGCCTTCATAAGGGGCCTGCACTCTCTTATGGTGTGTTTTGCCGGCCGATTTCTCGCGCTATGCTTCGGACAAGGCTGATCTAACTCTTGATCCCAGCTAAGAGTTCCTTCGCCGGTTTGTGAAGGTGGGTTTCCCAGGCTACGCTGAAAATCCCCTTGAACTTGAGTGTTGGCCACGAAGTCAGAGCCACCCTCTGCCTTCCGTTTGCCCAAAAAACTCGCAGTAGCCGGATTAACTTGCGCCTGTTTACCAGACTTGCTAACCTTCCCCGTCTTGTCTCCTTCAGCTTCTGGATACTTGGTATTATTAGAGTCCCCATATTTTACCAAGGCACTCATGAGAGTTCCCATATCATTACAATCCCTTTTCAGCCGAGCTTTAACTTTAAAGATTCAAACCGGCAATTGTTTTCCAAAGTCACTATCGCCGTACTAGGATTGATACTATTCGAAGAGTGCAAGATCTCCGCTACTCTCCGCACCCAAGCAGCTGTAGACTCCTGCTCTCCTTGTACACAAGCTGCTAAATCCACCACTGACATCGGCTGCTTGCATGTATCCTTGAAGTTTTTGATAAACTGGCTGCGCAGTTCCCCCCATGATCCGATAGAGTTCGGGGGCAAACCCTTCAGCCAAGTCCTGGCCGTACCCTCAAGCATCATAGTAAAATACTTTGCACAAGCCGATTCATCCACGTCTAACATCTCCATGGCCATCTCATAACTTTCAACCCAAGCTTCTGGAGCTAAATCTGCGGTGTAATTAGGTACCTTGCGGGGCCCCTTAAAATCTTTAGGCAGCTTGACACCCCGTAAAGCGGGGATAAGACATTGCACCCCAAAGGAACTCGTCGTAGCTCCTGTTTCTGCTGTAGCTGTGTGAACCGGCGTCGTTTGACGAACCTCCTCCCGGGCTCCTGACCGAACCCGGTTTGCATCCGGAGCTGGTGCTGCTGCACCTGCCGGATTATCCTGTCTGCGCTGATGCCGCCTGCGTTCACTGCTAGATACTTCGGGTTCCTCCCAATGCCTAGTGTAACTCCGGCTGGGACGTGGTGTTGAATGTAGCCTTTCCCTGCTATGAGAGTATGCTTGCTGCTGTATCAACGCCGTATTAAGCAGCTCCTTGAACCTGCGCGCCTCCAATGCCACCGGAGACGTCTCCTCCACGGGTAAAGCGGCCAAACGTGCTGCAGCTGCAGCGATGTTATCCAAAGGGTTTGAATAATGACCTGGAGGGGTGGGCATGTAAGGTGCCGACATGATCCGACGATCCCGCTCTGCGGTGGGCTGCTGAACCGGCTCCTCCCTGGCTGGGGGTGCCCTCCGGTTTGAAGCCGGATTATTACTAGTCCCAGCCCCAGGTGTCCTGAACAGATTCGTTGCTTCATAAACCGGCGGTAGACGAGACTGGTACTTTCGTCCCCTTACTCCTTCCATAGAAGCTTGCTCCATCCTTAGGTAAAAAGCCTGATTATCCAGCTCCGCTTGTCTCACCGCTATCATCTCTCTCTCTGCCTTCAGATCCTCCTTTAACTGATCAATCCGGCCTTTCAACTGAAGGAGCTCTGCATCATGATGCGCCTTGTCTGCTGGAGCTACGGTTTCCACCGCTTTAGGTGTGAACTCCTCGATCAAGGTGGATAGAACTTCAGTAGGTGAGAGGGCCGGGCCGCTCCCCCCTACACCAGTTTCCGCTATCGTCCCGTTCACTGGGGGCTATGAACCGGCCATAAAGACAGCCACCCGGTTTGGCGGGCCGAAGGGGTCCGGAATACTATTTCCATCGGACTCGCCCTCAGACCGGCCGTCCTGCAGCTGATACAGAGACTCAATTTCTCCGGATGAAGATTCGTCGTCTGAGTAGACAACTGTTGCACCATCGGATTCCGATCCGTCCTCGGTTTGAACTCCATGGATTGCTCCAACGAACACGTGCTTCATGGCGGGCTGAACCCGGGCCGATCTTGCACGCTGAGCCGGCTCGACGATGTTGGGGAAGATGTCCGGCTCAGGTCCCGGTTCGCCGATTTTGCCAATGAAGACTTGGATGCCACCGAAGGGAACCCGGTACCCGTATTCGATTGAATCGGCCTCCGGTCCCCAACCTGCGTCGTCGATGTAGATCCGGCCGCGGCGACTCTTGGTCATCCGGCCAACCGCGTAACCCTTGAGCCCTTCAAAGCTTCCCTTCAAGAACTCGAAACCATCCTGCGGAGGCCCCACGGTGGGCGCCAACTGTCGTGGAATTAGCACGGCAGATGTCCGGTTTAGCGGACTTGATGATGGAACCATCGCACTGGTTAGCTTGAAGGGGTTCATAGCACACAAGGACACAGAGGGTTTATACTAGTTCGGCCCCTTCGATGAAGGTAAAAGCCTACGTCTAGTTGGTTTGGTATTGCTTGGGCGTCGGTTTACAGGGAGCGGATCGCTTGCCTGTAGTCTCGACGGGTTGATTCTTGCTCGTCCCTGAACCGTCGCCGGGTCGTCCCTTTATATAGAGGTGACGCCTGGTCCGGTTTACAGAGTCCCGAGGCCGGCTCATATTTGTGTCCGCCTCGGTCTCTGTCCTTTCTTCCTTATCTCTCAAGTTACATCGCTTGGCGGTTTACAAACCATAGTTCTATACATGGGCCCTAAGATTTTTATGGGCCGTAGCCTTTACTAAATATTACAACCAAGTATAATATAACTAAGCCGGTTCATACCTGCTAGTCATATCCCTGACAGCCAAGATCTAGGAGGACATCGACACGGAGAATACACACCTTGCGAGAGTCCAAGCTCAGATGATAGAAGAGAAAAGGTGGTTGGAGGCAGAATCGTTAAACCTCCACCTTTGTCAAAGGGGGTTGGCTACAGTCCACCGGGGGTGATTTCATTGCAGACTCCCAGTTACAATAGATCTGGCAAGGTTATTCGAGACGCCGGCCTCAACAGTCCTAGGAGCTGGAGCTGTAACGCCAGGCGCAGGGCCAGTGTAGATGGTTTCGCAACCGCCTTAGATCCAGTCACAACCGTTGGTGTAGCCCGCGTGTTTTTGAGCGCCGGTTGGGAACTACTCCAATCCAGTAGACAACATGTTAGCAGTGACAGGCAGGATTGCGGCAATCCCAATCAAAGTAAATACTCCTGGAGAAATCGCAGCTAGATAAACTATCAAGATGGTAAAGACGGTAGTCACACAACGGGTGAATTACTCCTACCGCCGAAGAAAACTTCACTCGACACACACCCCATCCGAGTAAGAGCAGGAGTCGGCATGGCGAATCTGTAGAGGTATCAAGCAGTGCACAACGCCAGAGGGAGCAACAACCACCTCCACCTCGACAACCTCAGCCTGCAGTTTCTGACGCACATGCCATTGTTGATGCAACACGAGCTTTACGTGGAGCCGGTGAAGGTGATCCGGGACGGTCATGGTCACCCAGCAGGGCAACACCCGCCCACCGCAGCCCAGTTCTACATCAACCAGTTTCTACAGGGCGAACAATTGGGACTCCATGCCTAGGGCCAACCCTTCGCAATGAGTGCATGCCGCCAGATTTTAAGGGTCCTTGCAAGGTGTCTAATTATACTGCTGATTTGGAGCCTTCTGAGTGGATCGAGAGTTATAAGGTAGCCATGGATATGCTCGAAGTCCACGATGTCGTGTGTGCACATTATTTTACCATGATGCCTGAAGGACCAACTCATACTTGGTTGAAAATTTACCCGCGAACTCCATCAATTCGTGGTAGGATTTGAAGGAAAGATTCATAAAAAAATTCCAAGGAACTTGCAAGTGCCCAACCACCATCGTTGACCTGGAATAGTGTATTCAGAGGGACAACGAGTCGGCTCACCATTGTTCATGCCAGGTTGCAGAGATTATACACTCCTCGGATAGCATACGACTCAGCAAGTTGTCCTTGTCTTGGAAAGAACTTATAAATTACAACCTCCGATCCAGAAACTCGGGCGACTGAAGAGAAAAGTACAAGATATGGGCGACCTCATGGACGTACTCACAAGGTATGCCGAGTCAGATAATACAAAGGATCCAATTGTGGATGACAACAAATCTGGCAAAGGCAAGAAAAAAATGGTGGTAAGGGTCATTAGCAGAGTAATCAGGGCAATAACAATGGCAAGTGCAAGAGTACTAAAGGAGGGTCAGATTTTGTTGCTAACACCTATACTGGTTTAAAAAATCAGCGTCAAGGTGGCAATTTAAAAAAACATACAATAGCAACCGTCCCCGGAATTACAAGGAAGCTCTTACAGGCCCATGTCCAAAGCATAGCTTGCCAGATAATACGTCCACTCACGCTTGGGAGGATTCTTCATAAAGCAAGAATTCAAAAACCAGGCATTTCAGCATCATCATGCTGGTGGTGGCGTCAAGCTGGCAGTGCAGGAGCCGGTAGCTCTCAAGCCGTCTTCCCAGGAGCAGGCTTCGCAGGTCCTTGCGGCTTTCAGGGCTCTGGTTTCAATGGTGGTGGTTCGGGATCCAACTTCCAGGGGCTGGAAATAATGGTGGCAATAACTAACACTCCGGCTAGGGGAATCGGAATCGCAAAAATCAGTCCAGATTTGAGAGTAATCACAAACAACTCAACAACGGGCAGTATCACGTTTTCACTACGAGTGCTTACAAGCGTGTTCGAAAGCTCCAGAAACGTGCAGTCGATGTGGTTGAGCCGGTAGTTCCAGAATACTTGAATTGGTCTGAGCAGCCCGTGACATGGAGTCGGGCTGATCACCCACCTCAAATTGACAATCTGGGTTGTCTTGCCTTGGTGGTAGCACCTCAAGCTGGCGGATACAAGCTCACCAAGGTGCTCATGGATGGTGGGATGATACATCGCCATCGTATCTACTTTTCCTAACGCTTTTTCTCTTGTTTTGGACTCTAATTTGAATGATTTGAATGAAACTAACCCAGATTGACGTTTTTTCAGCAGGACTACCATGGAGTTGTTTTTGTGCAGAAATAAAAGTTCTTGGAATGGAACGAAACTTTGTGAGGAATTCATATACAATAAAAGAGAATTTCAGGAGCCAAAACCACCGGAGGGGGGCACCTGCGTGGGCACAACCCACCAGGGCGCCCCCCCCCCTCCAGGCACGTCAAGGTGGGTAGTCCCCACCTGGTGGCCCCTCAGACCCTGAAACCGACACTATAAAATCACATTTTTCCAGAAAAAATCAAGGTAGAAATAATCATCGTGTTTCACGAGACGGAGCCGCCGCCGTCTCCCGTTCTTCCTCGGGAGACCAGATCTGGAGTCCGTTTGGGCTCTGGAGAGGGGAACCTTCGATCTTCGTCATCGCCAACCCTTCTTGGCCGCCAATTCCATGATGCTCCCCATTGGGAGTGAGTAATTCCTTCGTAGGCCGCTGATCGGTGAGGAATTGGATGAGATTCATCATGTAATCTAGTTTGTTTTCTTAGGGCCGATCCCTAGTATCCACTATGTTCTGAGATTGATGTTGCTATGACTTTGGCATGCTTAATGCTTGTCACTTTGGGCCCGGTTGCCATGATTTCAGATCTGAACCGTTTTTGTTATCATCATTATATTTATGTTCTAGGTCTGATCTTGCAAGTTATAGTCACCTACTACCTGTTATGATCCGGCATCCACGGAGTGACAACAGTCGGGACCACTCCCGGTGATGACCGTAGTTTGAGGAGTTCATGTATTCACCGTGTGTTAATGCTTTATTCTAGTTCTCTATTAAAAGGAGGCCTTAATATCCCTTAGTTTCCAATAGGACCCCGCTTCCACGGGAGGGTAGGATAAAAGATTTCATGCAAGTTCTTTTCATAAGCATGTATGACTATTTACGAAATACATGGCTACATTATATTTATGAACTAGAGCTAGTGCCGTCTCGCCCTAGGTTACAACTGTCACATGATGAATATTGTCCAACAAATCATCGATTCAATGCCTACAAATTTCTCCTATATTGATCTTGCTTAGTTACTACTGTTGCTGTTACTATTTCACTAGCTACAAAACTATTGCTATCACTGTTACCGTCACTATTGCTGCTACCACTACTATCAAACTATCATATTACTTTGCTACTGATCGCTTTGCTGCAGATAATTTATCTCCAGGTGTGGTTGAACTGACAACTCAGCAGCTAATACTTACAAATATTCTTTGGCTCCCCTTGTGTCAAATCTGTAAATTTGGGTTGAATACTCTACTCTCGAAAACTGTTGTGATCCCCTATACTTGTGGGTTATCAAGACCTTTTCCTGTCACCGTTGCCGGGGAGCCTAGCTATATTTGTTGAGTTAATTGGGATTATTATCAATATATCACTATGAAGAATCTGAAGGATGCTAAGACTAAGATATTTCCCTCTAAGATGAGGGGAGGTAAGGAACTGCCATCTAGCTCTGCTTTAGATTCACCTTCTGTTATAAGTAAACTTGCAACACCACCACATGCTATCAATCCTGATATGTCACAAGTTATTGATGATGCTACTTCTGCTATGAATGATGATTATAATGATGCTAGTACCTTGCTTGATGGTGACGTGCCATTAGGTGAATTTCTTGATGAACAAATTGCTAGAGTAAGATAACATGACATTGTTGAAACTGATGTGAGCTTGAAACTGGAAATCTTGAGACACCTATTAGAACTATTCTTCCTAGATATGAACTGCCTAAGGTACCGGAAGGTTACATTATGAATGAGGAGACAGCTAGAGATATTCTTGCTTGTAAGGATAGAGATGATCTTGAGAAATTATTATGTAAGTATAAAGATAAATCTTTGAATGCTAGAATGAAATGTGATCCTAAGTTTGCCACTTCACCTGTCTTTGTTGATGATAAGGATTATGAATTCTCTATCGACCCAGAGTTAATTACTTTGGTAGAATCTGATCCTTTTCATGGCTATGAAACTGAAACCGTAGTGGCACATCTCACTAAGCTGAATGATATAGCTACCCTATTTGCCCATGATGAGAAAATTTGCTACTATTATATTATCAAGTTATTTCCATTCTCATTAAAGGGTGATTCTAAAGCTTGGTACAACACTCTTTCTCCTGGTTGTGTGCGTAGTCCCTAGGATATGATTTATTACTTCTCTGAGAAATATTTTCCTGCTCATAAGAAACAAGCTTCCTTACAGGAAATATTTAACTTTGTGCAAATTGAAGGAGAGAGTCTCCCACAAGGTTGGGGGAGGCTTCTCCAATTGCTTAATGCTTTGCCTGGTCATCCTCTTAAGAAAAATGAAATACTCGATATCTTCTATAATGGACTAACCGATTCTTCTAGGGATTTCCTAGATAGTTGTGCTAGTTGTGTTTCAGGGAACGAACTATTGTACAAGCTGAAGAATTATTGAACAACATATTGAAAAATTATGATGATTGGACTCTTCCTGAACCACCACCTAAACCCACTCCGAAGAAGAGGGGTATCTTATATCTCAGTCCTGAAGATATGCAAGAGGCAAAGAAATCTATGAAGGAAAAAGGTCTTAAAATTGAGGATGTCAAAAATTTAACTCCTATTGAAGAAATACATGGGCTTGATACACCACCACTGTCTCATATGGTAGAGGTAAATTCTCTAATGAAATTCAATGATAATGATAATCCTCACAATATGCACCCTAGCCAATGCCTTTATGAGTTTGAAAATTACATTAGAAAGCAAGATCACTTCAATGCAAATGTTATGAAACAATTGCAATACAATTCTGATATGATTGCTCGCTTGAGTGACTTGTTATTTAGAGTCTCAAATGATGCTAGAGGTGTAGGGAAGCATGCTTCTATGGATCAATCTCGGTTAGAACAAGTTGCTAAATCTCAAAGGGAATTGCTTGATGAATGAATAATAATATAAGTGACTTTGCTGTTAGAGTAGCAACTAGAGGATGTAAAATGACTTAGGAACCACTATATCCTGAAGGATATACAAAAATAATTGAACAAGACTCTCAAAGAGTCCACACCGATGCACGTAGTCCTTCTAAAAAGAAAAAGAAGAAGAAAAATGATAGGACTTTGCATACCTCTAGTGAACCTGAAGTAGAAAACCCACCTGACAATGAAGTCTCTATTTCTGATGCTGAAACTCAATCTGGTAGTGAACACTCACCTTCTGATAATGAAAAGGGTAATGATGAGGTTCATGAATATACTCAACCCAACAATGAAAAGGAACCAGATAATGCTTTTGAGATAGAACCAACTGTTGATCTTGATATCCCACAACCTAAGAATAAAAGATATGAAAAAAGAGACTTTGTTGCTAGAAAACATGGTAAAGAAAGAGAACTGTGGGTTCAAAAGCCTATGCCCTTTCCACCTAAGCCTACTAAAAAGAAAGATAATGAAGAATTTGAACGCTTTGCTGAAATGCTGAGGCCATTCTTTTTGCGTACTCACCTGACTGATATGTTGAAAATGCACTACTGCAGGATGGTCCAAACGCGACACTATGATCAGAGTTCCTTCGACGAAACTGTGTGCGATGTCATAATCGCAAACGGTGGTGTAAGAAACCGTCAAAAAGGTGAAAAATGTTTGTGATGACGGATGCATTAAACATGGTTCAGATTTTAGTTGTGTGTGCGATGCAGGGCATACGGTTCAGTTCAATTAACTGTTTGCGATGAGGAGGAACAAAAAAAACGGGCAGCCAAATGAAGGTATGTGCGATATACAACATACGGTCCACAAGGATGAACTATGTGTGATTAGGCAACACAATAGAAACGGTTCAACTGAACAAGATGTGTGTGATACGCGGCAAACAGGTCCGTAATCAGAAATGTGTGCGAAGACCAATAATAACACAAACGATTGTTGCTAATAAGCCGTGTGATTTGCTCTATCTACAGAAGAATAACATGTATATATATAACTGAAATAAACATCCAATTACATAAGTGACTATACAGATCATTCGCAAACACCTCAATAAACAATTGCATGCATTCTAAAGTAGGAGAAACGATCGTCTAGTCATCTACTTCTTATGACGCTCCCGCCACTGCTCTGTGGCTAGATCCCTTGTCTGGGGCAGGAAGAAGACACTTCCTCATGTCAACGATCCGCATGTACATCTCGTAGCTTGTGTACGCGCCCTTGGCCGCGTACTTGACATGTTCTTCATCCAATCTCTCATGCCACACACTGTGTCAGGCGTTCTTGTCCTTGTTGCTCTCATTCTTCATCTTCATGTAGTAGGGGTCAATGATGGCCGAGGCGAGATCAACTAGGGAGTTTAGTTTGTTTTTGTCGCTGCCCCAGACCTTGTAGTGGTGCTGGATGTTGACAAGATTCGGGCATTTCAAGCCCGAAACCTTGAGCGCTTTTAGATCGTTGGTGGTGTCCACCGTAGTGAAATTGTAGTCGGAGCTGTTGATAAACCTGGAGAAACTCTCGCAAGGCCTTCTAGCCAGGTGGTAGTGGTAGATGAGGACGTCATGCCGCATGCACAACTGGGCGACAACAACCTTCTCATCATGCCCGGCATGACCGATGGTGTACTCGAGGTCGAAGCCGACTACTTGGTACTTGTCCTCGACAAGGAACTGCTCCAACATTTGAATCAAGCTCTCCACTGAGATAGGATCGTTCGTGTACACTACCGAGAGGGCCTTCCCCTTCACATGGGTGTCCACTACGTGATGCGTGGTGAACTGCCCACCGTTGTCGTCATCGGCCGCTGGGAGCGCCATTGGAGCCACGGGGATCGCCATTGGAACCGCTAGATGTCCTCTCTGTATGTGTCGTCGTGGGTGTGCTCATTGTGTCGTGTGACGTGATGTTTACTACACAACTTGTTCTTGTAGACTCGTGTTGGGCCGCCAAGCGCAGAGTTTTGTAGGAAAGTAGAAAATTTCCCACAAGTTGAAGACCTAAGGTTTATCAATCCGTGGGAGGTGTTGGTTGAAGATGGTCTCTCTCAAACAACCCTGCAACCAAATAATAAAAAGTTTCTTGCGTCCCCAACACACCAAATACAATGGGAAATTGTATAGGTGCACTAGTTCGGCGAAGAGATGGTGATACAAGTGTAATATGGATAGTGAATATTGATTTTTTGTAATAGTAATAATAAAAAACAGCAAGGTAGCAAGTGATAAAATGGAGCACAAATGGTATTGCAATGCTTGAAAATGAGTCCTAGGTTCCGTACTTTCTCTAGTGCAATCTCTCAACAATACTAATATAATTGGATCATATAACCATCCCTCAAACTGCGATGAAGAATCACTCCAAAGTTCCTATCTAGCGGAGAACATAAGAAGGAATTGTTTGTAGTTATTCTTTCTGATCGATCTATCCAAGAGTTTGTACTAAAATAACACCAAGTTATTCTTTCTGATCGATCTATCAAGAGTTCATACTAAAATAACACAAGTTATTCTTTCTGATCGATCTATCAAGAGTTCGTACTAAAATAACACCAAAACAAATTCATATTCATAATACTCAATCCAACACAAAGAACTTCAAAGTGTGGCCCAAGATTTCTACCGGAGAAAGAAAGACAACAACATGCATCAACTCCTATGCATAGATTACCCCAATGTCACCTCGGGGATCCCCGAGTTGAGTGCCAAAACATATATCAAGTGAATCAATACGATACCCCATTGTCACCACGAGTATTCAATTGCAAGACATATATCAAGTGTTCTCAAATCCATAAAAGTATTCAGTCCGATAACAACGAAATCTCAAAGGGAAAAACTCAATTCATCACAACAAGATAGAGAGGGGAAAACACCATATGATCCAACTATATTAACAAAGCCCGCGATACATCAATATTGTGCATCTCAAGAACACAAGAGAGAGAGAGAGAGAGAGATTAAACACATAGCTACTGGTACAAACCCTTGGCCCAAAGGGGGGACTACTCCCTCCTCATCATGGTGGCCGCCGGGATGATGAATATGGCCACCGGTGATGGTTTCCCCTCCGGCGGAGTGCGAGAAAGGGCTCTAGATTGGTTCTTGTGGACTACAGAGCCTTGCGGCGGTGGAACTTCTGATCTAGGTTGACCCTGAGGGTTTTCGGAATATTTGTGAATTTATAGGGTAAAGAGGAGGTGCGGGAGGCCACCGAGGTGGGCACAACCCACCTGGGCGCGCCCTGGTGGGTTGTGCCCCCCTCGGGGCACCCCCAGGTGCTGCTTTGGCCCATTGGTCATCTTCTGGTCCATAAAAAATCTACAAAACAATTTGTGGTGTTTGGACTCCGTTTGATATAGATTTTCAGCGATGTAAAAAACATGCAAAAAACAGCAACTGGCACTTGGCACTATGTCAATAGGTTAGTCCCAAAAATGATATAAAATGGTTGTAAAATGATTGTAAAACATCCAAGAATGATAATATAACAGCATGGAATAATCAAAAAATTAGATACGTCGCGGGAATAAATGGGGGCCGGGCGATCTGGATTCTCGGCGCGTCTGCATGGCAGTTTTTGCAGTGGTTAACTGCGTTGTCGCGCCGCGCTCGGCATAACCACATGCACACGGACGTGCATGATCGTGCGCCGGCCCCAAACACTGGCCGCGCGCGTGGAGGGATGAGGGCAGAGCACTCGGAGGGACGCGAGAGGAGAGCACGCGTGGCGGGACGCGAGCAGAGTGCGTCGCGGCCGCCTCAACCGCAAGCAACCACACGCATAGAGCAGTTTAACACGCAGGAAATGGTCGCCTACAACCTGTATATTATGTGCCATACTTTGCCCTCATATTTAACCAACAAAATGTTAATGCATGTTATAAAAATTATATAATTGGAAACTGAAGGAAATATGCCCTACAGGCAATAATAAAGTTATTATTTATTTCGTTATCTTATGATAAATGTTTATTATTCATGCTAGAATTGTATTAGTCGGAAACTTAGTACATGTGTGAATACATAGACAAAACATAGTGTCCCTAGTATGCCTCTACTAGACTAGCTCATTGATCAAAGATGGTTATGTTTCCTAGCCATAGACATGAGTTGTCATTTGATCAACGGCATCACATCATTAGGAGAATTATGTGATGGACAAGACCCATCCGTTAGCTTAGCACTATGATTGTTTAGTTTTACTGTTATTGCTTTCTTCATGACTTATACATGTTCCTATGACTATCAGATTATGCAACTCCCGAATACCGTAGGAACACCTTGTGTGCTATCAAACGTCACAACGTAACTAGGTGATTATAAAGATGCTCTACAGGTGTCTTTGAAGGTGTTTGTGGTGTTGGCATAGATCAAGAATAGGATTTGTCACTCCGAGTGTCAGAGGGGTATCTCTGGGCCCTCTCAGTAATACACATCATAATAAGCCTTGCAAGAAAATGACTAATGAGTTAGTCATGAGATGATGTATTACGGAACGAGTAAAGAGACTTGCCGGTAACGAGATTAACTGTAACACTCCAAATTTTGGATTTGTTTTTCGTCCAAGCTTTTGGTCTTTTGGAAGGGGGATATTTGATCTTCTCTTGAAAACCCTTCTAAAATCTTTTCTGACCAAAGTTTGTGTGTTCTTCTCAAGCTTGATTTTTGGTCTTGAAGGTTTTCTTCTTGTGTTAGCTCAAACACAAGTTGATTTTCAAAGGGGTTTGTTTGATTCTTTTCCCTTCTTGATTAACCATCATAGGAATAACCTTGGGCTTGTCTTCCTCTCCAACTTTTCTCTTGCCATGACACCCAATAAAAATATTTCTCTCCAAGACCTCCCCTTCACCTTGAATCAAGTCTATCATCAATTCTAGTGAGTTTCAAACTTATTGGAATTTTTCTTCTAATTATTTTTGCACCAAAAACAATTTCTGTCCATTAAAATGAACCATGGTGATTTACAAAGGAACCACCATGTTCATTTTGATATTTGATTCCAAACCAACTTCCCTGGATAGTCCTTAGTACCTAAAACCTAGATCCATCTTGTTTCACTGGTCCACAGTTCAAAATTTTCAAATTTCACTTGCTGCAACTTTGGACCAGATTTGCAAATTTTGGTGAAATTCATATTTTCCTTCTTCAAAAAATTCTGTGAAAATTCAGGCAGCCTCTAGATGCATCAAGAGACCACTCCACCAAATATCAGCTCTAGCAAGATTTTCCACATGCCAAAATCATTTTGTCCAACACCTGGCGTGCACTGTTTCTGTCAGTTTCAGAAAAGTTAACTGAACTTCACAGGCGACAGTGCAGTGCCGTCAGTTTCGTCAGTCAGAGTTCGTCAATCTCACCAGTGCCACTTTGGCTCGATGCTGCACTGCACCTCTCTCTTATCCAGAGTGCCGCACGCGTGCTTGGCTGGTTCTTGGCGTCGATGGCGCCCTGGCCCGCCCACGCCAGCGTCTTCCGCGGCGGCAGAACCTCCCGTGGCGGCCGACAGGAGGCACCCTACGGCACAACGCCGTTCTGCACCACCCAAGTCGCCTGGGGGCTCCGCATGGCCTTCTCCGTCGCCAGCGCACGCCTGCAGCACCGTCGCCGTGGCCTGGCTCGCACAGGGCGCGCTCTCTTCCGCCGACATGCCGCACGGCCGTTCCGTCGAGGACAGACCGTAACCACCCCTCCCTTGCTGAGTTAGGCACCGAAATGGAACCAGTGCACCTCCTAGTCGATGCTCAAGCTCCTAAGCCAACCGTCCAGCCACAGCGCCGCCGTAATCGATCGCCGGACTTATCCCGTTCACGGCAACCGCCTCGGTCCGGCTATATATAGCGCCTCCGAGCTCACTCTCGAGCCCGCATCTCTCCACCATCTCACTAGACCCCGCCCAGCCACTGGAAGAGCCTCGAGGGGCCCTTCTTCCTCAACTTCGGCCACCTCCGTCTGCCTCGGGTTCCAGCAGCGTCCGCTCTGGTGAGAGCTCCTCCACCGCCCTGGACTCGTTCGTAGCCTCCTGGCACCTACATGAGTCTAACCCCCACTCCAATTTGACCCTAGAAGCTCTCTCCGACGAGGCCCACGACCACCCGAGCCGCCGTCCGTCGGAGATAGGGTCGCCGTCGACGTGGGACTCGCCGACGCTCAACTCCACCACCCACCGACACGGAAGAAGACCAGGAACCCGTAGGTACCACTCCCTCCCCCTACCTCGCCGTGGATCGGCACCGGCGACCACCGCAGCCTTCTGGCGCCGGCGCGACTCTGTTCTGTTTTTTTAAACCCGACGAGTGGGGCCCCCTCGTTAGCCTCTCTTTTCCCTCCGAAAAGTTTTTCTGGAAAGCGCCTTCGGGCAAAGTACGTCTTCCTATTCGGCTGACGTACTCCGTACCGGTTCGCTTTTCTGTTTTCTATTCTAGCCCCTGGAAAGTTTCTGTTTCATTACAGATAAGTCCCTGGACAGAAACTCTAATATATTTTTAACTAAAAATGATTTGGAGTTGATTCTTTTTCTGTCCTCTTTAGTTTTCTGTCTAGTTTTTGTCATATTTATTTGAAAAATATTTGGGTCAACTTTTTTTTGCACGCGCGTATTTATGTAAGTATTCGTTTTGTTTGAATATGTAGATACCGAAGGACGTGATGGAGCCGTGAACTTCACCGAGTTAGACTCCGAATACTCCGAACCAGGCAAGCATGTTTGAACCTTTGATATGATGAGTGTGTTGCATGTTTGCTTGAGTAGTTGTTTTTCATAGCATGGTCATATAAGCATTTGTGGATGATTATATCTCATGCCAGCGTGCTTCGGGTGAACCCGAATGTTGTTTGAAACACCCCAGTCATGTGGTGATATGATGGGTCATGTACTGGTATTGTTGGAACATGCCAGTAAGTGGTTAACTATAATATCAACGTGGATCAAGTCGTGATCCCGTTCGTCTCCTTTTTGGTACTGTCACATGTCGTCTGCTAAGATTACGGTTTAGTCAGTTGCAAACCTCTTTCCATGTACACACCAAGTAGAGGGGCCGGGATGAGGGTTCCATGGCCCTGGATTAAAGCCCCTCATCCAGTCAGGGGGCATGGGTGTTTCCGGTTGGGACCGATAGGGGGGCACCCCTTAGAGCGCGCATATATAAATTTGATCCCATGCTATTCGAGGTTGTAGCCTCCCCGTCTTAAAGTTTTTCGTGAATGTTGTCACGGGTGATTCCGGACAGCAGGATGTGAAATGGGTGTGTACTGGTCAGTTGTGTTTCTGCTAAAACACCGTAGACGGAACTAGTCCCTGTGGCTAGTGGAATCCGTTGGCTTTGATTTAAGAGTACAAGCTCTGCAGAGTCAAATCTTCCGAGTAGCCATGTTTATGGCCTAGGGTCAATCTTCGTGTCAACCCCGGTGACCGTCTCTAGTAATTTTATGATAGTAACAAGAGTGGTGATTTTTGCCAAGTTCATTTTGGGTAGATGAACTAACCAGTTATCTCTGTACTGATTTACCTCCTGAGTATTTTACCGTTATACCATTGTTTATATAAGCCCTTTATGTGATGTCGCTAAGACGTCCGACTGCGGCATTCTTATTTATTTTCATTATAAGCCCTTTATGTGATGTCGCTAAGACGTCTGACTGTGGCATTCTTATTTATTTTCATCATAAGCCCTTTATGTGATGTCGCTCAGACGTCCGACTGTGGCATTCTTGTTATTTATTTTCATTATAAGCCCTTTATGTGATGTCGCTCAGACGTCCGACTGTGGCATTCTTGTTATTTATTTTCATTATAAGCCCTTTATGTGATGTCGCTCAGACGTCCGACTGTGGCACTCTTGTTATTTATTTTTCCTTATAAGCCCTTTATGTGATGTCGCTCAGACGTCTGACTGTGGCATGTTTTTAATTATTTTTCCTTGCGAGGCGTCACTCAGATACTCGTTTGGTCTTCTTTATTTATCTTATGGATTTCGGGAGGATTACCGCCCAACTTCTATTTTTACTTGCAGCACAGAGATTATATTATTCGGATACAAAAATGCTAGTATACTCACATGCATCATGTTTGCATTTATTATATCTTATGTCCGAACTGTCTTGCGAGTACATTCAAAGTACTCACCTGGCTTGTTGATTTGGCCAGTTGTTGACGAAGGCGATCTCATGGATGAAGAGTTCGATAGCGAGTCCGACGTCTAGTGGAGTCCCAGTCAGTCTCTTGCAATCCTGGAGTTGATCACTGTTATATAACCGTTTCCGCCAACCACCAAATAAATTCATCGGGTCTCACTCCGACACTCGATGAATTGTAAGATATTGGAGTCACGTCACCCACTACACTATGACATATCCACCACCTTTTTATTACGAGTTAGTAGTATGCCACCCTACCATTGTGTCATATCCGCCCTTATGTATTATATCGGCGTACTTGTAATAAATTGTTGAGCAACCTCAGCTCAACCTTGTATAATATTCAGTACTCTGGAATTCTATATCAAGGAATTGTCTATCAGCAAGAAGTATTCTTCTGTGCTGGTTCGATAAAAAGGTCGGTCTCTCGGTAATTATTTTACTGAAAAACCGGTCCTGACATTAACTAGGTATGGTGATACCGACGATCGAATCTCGGGCAAGTAACATACCGATGACAAAGGGAACAACGTATGTTGTTATGCGGTTTGGCCGATAAAGATCTTCGTAGAATATGTAAGGAGCCAATATGAGCATCAAGGTTCCGCTATTGGTTATTGAACGGAGAGGAGTCTCGGTCATGTCTACATAGTTCTCGAACCCGTAGGGTCCGCACGCTAAACGTTTGATGACGATCGGTATTATAAGTTTATGAGTTTTGATGTAACAAAGGTAGTTTGGAGTCCCAGATAAGATCACGGACATGACGAGAAGTCTCGGAATGTCCAAGACGTAAAGATCGATATATTGGAAGACTATGTTTGGACACCGGAAAGGTTCCGGGAGGTTTTGGGCATATACCTGAGTACTGGGGGGGGTTACTGTAACCCCCCGGGGAGTTAATGGGCCTTAATGGGCCATATGGGAAAGGGAGAGGAGGCGGCCAAGGTGGGGGTGCGCCCCCCACCAGCCCAATCCGAATTGGGAGGGGGGTCGGCCCCCCTTTCCTTCTTCTCCTTCTCCTCCTTCCTTCTTCTCCTACTCCCACTAGGGAAAGGGGGGAATCCTACTCCCGGTGGGAGTAGGACTCCCTAGGGCGCGCCATAGAGAGGGCCGGCCCGTCCCCTCGCCTCCTCCTTTATATACGGGGGTAGAGGCACCCCATAGACACACAAGTTTATCAGTTGATCTCTCCCAACCGTGTGTGGTGCCCCTCTCCACAGAAACACACCTCAGTCATACCGTTGCAGTGCTTAGGCGAAGCCCTACGCCGGTAGCTTCATCTTCTCCGTTACCACGCCGTCCTGCTGACAGAAACTCTCCCGCGAGGTTCTACTGGATCAAGAACTCGTGGGACATCATCAAGGTGAACGTGTGCTGAACGCGGAGGCTCCGTACGTTCGGTGCTTGATCGGTTGGATCGTGAAGAAAGTTCGACTACATCAACCGCGTCACTAGACGCTTCCGCTCCCGGTCTACGAGGGTACGTAGACACACTCTCCCCTCTCGTTGCTATGCATCTAGTAGATAGATCTTGCATGATCTTAGGATTTTTTTTGAAATACTACGTTCCCCAACAGTGGCATCATGAGCTAGGTCTATGCGTAGATGATATGCACGAGTAGAACACAATGAGTTGCGGGCGATAATAGTCATACTGCTTACCAGCATTTCATACTTTGTTTCGGCGGTATTGTGAGATGAAGCGGCCCGGACCGACATTACGCGTACGCTTACACGAGACTGGTTTCACCGTTACGAGCACTCGTTGCTTAAAGGTTACTGGCGGGTGTGTGTCTCTCTCACTTTAGCTTAATCAAGTGTGGCTACGCTCGCTCCTTGTGAAGGTTTAAACAACACATACTTGACGAAAAATCGTTGTGGTTTTTGTATGCGTAGGTAAGAACGGTTCTCGCTAAGCCCGTAGCAGCCACGTAAAACTTGCAACAACAAAGTAGAGGACGTATAACTTGTTTTTGCAGGGCATGTTGTGATGTGATATGGTCTAGACATGATGAGTTATACTCTATTGTATGAGATGATCATGTTTTGTAAAGTTATCGGCAACTGGTAGGAGCCATATGGTTGTCGCTTTATTGTATGAAATACAATCGCCATGTAAATGCTTTACTTTATCACTAAGCGGTAGCGATAGTCGTGGAAGCAATAGTTGGCGAGACGACAACGATGCTACGATGGAGATCAAGGTGTCGCACTGGTGACGATGGTGATCATGATAGTGCCTTGGAGATGGAGATCAAAAGCACAAGATTATGATGGCCATATCATGTCACATATTTGATTGCATGTGATGTTTATCTTATTATGCTTCTTATTCTGCTTAGTACGGCGGTAGCATTATAAGATGATCCCTTACAAAATTTGAAGGTACAAGTGTTCTCCCTGAGTATGCACCGTTGCGAAAGTTCGTCGTGCCAAGACACCACGTGATGATCGGGTGTGATAAGCTCTACGTTTAAATACAACGGGTGTAAGACAGTTTTGCACATGCAGAATACTTGGGTTAAACTTGACGAGCCTAGCATGTACAAATATGGCCTCGGAACACTGGAGACCGAAAGGTTGAGCGTGAATCATATAGTAGATATGATCAACATAAGATGTTCACCATTGAAAACTACTCCATCTCACGTGATGATCGGACATGATTTAGTTGATTAGGATCACGTGATCATTTAGATGACTAGAGGGATGTCTATCTAAGTGGGAGTTCTTTAGTAATATGATTAAATTGAACTTTAATTTATCATGAACTTAGTCATGATAGTATTTGCAAATTATGTTGTAGATCAATAGCTCGCGTTATAGCTCCCCTATGTTTTTTCGATATGTTCCTAGAGAAAACTAAGTTGATATATATTAGTAGCAATGATGCGGACTTGTTTCGTGATCTGAGGATTTTCCTCATTGCTGCACATAAGTATTATGTCCTTGATGCACCGCTAGGTGACATATCTATTGCAGGAGCAGATGTAGATGTTATGAACGTTTGACAAGCTCGGTATGATGACTACTTGATAGTTTAGTGCGCCATGCTTTACAGCTTATAAACTGGGACTTCAAAAACGTTTTGAACGCCACGGAGCATATGAGATGTTCCAAGAGTTTAAATTAGTATTTCATACTCATGCCCGTGTCGAGAGGTATAAGACCTTTGACAGTACTTTGCCTACAAGATGGAGGAGAATAGCTCTACCAGTGAGCATGTGCTCAGATTGTCTGGGTACTACAATTACTTGAATCAAGTGGGAGTTAATCTTCTAGATAAGATAGTAATTGACAAAGTTCTCTAGTCACTATCACCAAGTTAGTAGAACTTCGTGATGAACTATAATATGCAAGGGATGACGAAAGTAATTCCCGAGGTCTTCGCGATGCTGAAATCGGCGAAGGTAGAAATCAAGAAAGAGCATCAAGTGTTGATGGTTAACAAGATCACTTGTTTCAAGTAAAGGGCAAAGGGATAGAACGGGAACTTTAGGAAGAATGACAAGCAAGTTGTCACTCCCGTGAAGAAATCCAAAGCTGAACTCAACCCTGAAACTAAGTGCTCCTACTGCAAAGGAAATGGTCACTAGAAGTGGAACTGCCCTAGATACTTGGAGGATAAGAAGGATGGCAAAATGAACAAAGGTATATTTGATATACAGATTATTGATGTGTATTTTACTAGTGTTTATAGCAACCCCTGGGTATTTGATACCAGTTCAATTGCTATAATTAGTAACTCGAAACGAGAGTTGCAGAATGAACAGAGACTAGTTAAAGGTGAAGTGACGATGTGTATCGGAAGTGGTTCCAAGATTGATATGATCATCATCGCACACTCCCTATACTTTCGGGATTAGTGTAAAACCTAAATAAATGTTATTTGGCATTTGCGTTGAGCATGAATATGATTTGATCATGTTTGTTGCAATACAGTTATTCATTTAAAGTCATAGAATAATTGTTATTCTGTTTACATGAATAAGGCCTTCGATGGTCATACACCCAATGAAAATAGTTTGTTGGATCTCGATCGTAGTGACACACATATTCATAATATTGAAGCCAAAAGATGCAAGGTTAATAATGATAGTGCAACTTATTTGTGGCACTGTCGTTTAGGTCATATTGGTGTAAAGCGCATGAAGAAACTCCATAGTGATGGAGTTTTGGGATCACTTGATTATGAATCACTTGGTGCTTGCAAAACCATGCCTCATGGGCAAGATGACTAAAACTCCGTTCTCCGGAACAATGGAGCGAGCAACAGATTTGTTGGAAATCATACATACTGATGTATGTGGACCGATGAGTGTTGAAGCTCACGGCGGGTATTGTTATTTTCTGACCTTCACTGATGATTTGAGAAGATATGGGTATATCTACTTGATGAAGCACAGGTCTGAAACATTTGAGAAGTTCAAAGAATTTCAGAGTGAAGTAGAGAATCATCGTAACAAGAAAATAAAGTTTCTACGATCTGATCGTGGAGGTGAATATTTGAGTTACGAGTTTGGTCTTCATTTGAAACAATGTGGGATAGTTTCACAACTCACGCCACCTGGAACACCACACCGTAATGGTGTGTCTGAACGTCGTAACCGTACTTTATTAGATATGGTGCGGTCTATGATGTCTCTTACCGATTTACCACTATCGTTTTGGGTTATGCATCAGAGACAGCTGCATTCACGTTAAATAGGGCACCATCTAAATCCGTTGAGACGACGCTTTATGAACTGTGGTTTGGCAAGAAACCAAAGTTGTCATTTCTTAAAGTTTGGGGCTGCGATGCTTATGTGAAAAAGCTTCAACCTGATAAGCTTGAACCCAAGTCGGAGAAATGTTTCTTCATAGAATACCCAAAGGAGACTGTTGGGTACACCTTCTATCATAGATCCAAAGGCAAGATATTCGCTGCTAAGAATGGATCCTTTCTAGAGAAGGAGTTTCTCTCGAAAGAAGTGAATGGGAGGAAAGTGGAACTTGATGAGGTAACTGTACCTTCTCCCGAATTAGATAGTAGTACATCACAGAAACTAGTTCTAGTGATTCCTACACCAATTAGTGAGGACCCTAATGATGATGATCACAAAACTTCGGATCAAGTTACTGCTGAACATCGTAGATCAACCAGAGTACGTTCCACGCCAGAGTGGTACGGCAATCCGGTTCTGAAAGTCATGTTACTAGACCATGATGAACCTACGAACTCTGAGGAAGCGATGATGAGCCCAGATTCTGCAAAATGGCTTGAGGCCATGAAATCTGAGATGGGATCCATGTATGAGAACAAAGTGTGGACTTTTTTTGACTTGCCCGATGATAGGCAAGCCATTGAAAATAAATGGATCTTCAAGAGGAAGACCGACGCTGATGGTAATGTTATTGTCTACAAAGCTCGACTTGTTGCGAAAGGTTTTCGACAAGTTCAAGGAGTTGACTACGATGAGACTTTCTCACCCGTAGCAATGCTTAAGTCTGTACGAATCATGTTAGCAATTGCCGCATTTTATGATTATGAAATCTGGCAAATGGATGTCAAAACTGCATTTCTAAATGGATACCTCTAAGAGGAGTTGTATATGATGCAACCAGAAGGTTTTGTCGATCATAAAGGTGCTAACAAAATGTGCAAGCTCCAGCGATCCATCTATGGACTGGTGCAAGCATCTCGGAGTTGGAATATACGCTTTGATGAGGTGATCAAAGCATATGGTTTTTATACAGACTTGCGATGAAGCCTGTATTTACAAGAAAGTGAGTGGGAGCACTACAGCCTTTCTGATAAGTGTATGTGAATGACATATTGTCGATCGGAAATGATGTAGAATTTCCTGGAAAGCATAAAGGAGTGTTTGAAAGGATTTTTTCAAAGAAAGACCTCAGTGAAGCTACTTACATATTGAGCATCCAGATCTATAGAGATAGATCAAGACGCTTGATAAGTTTTTTCAATGAGTACATACCTTGACAAGTTTTGAAGTGGCTCAAAATGGAACAGTCAAAGAAAGAGTTCTTGCCTGTGTTGCAAGGTATGAAGTTGAGTAAGACTCAAAATCCGAACACGGCAGAAGATAGAGAAAGAATGAAAGTCATTCCCTATGCCTCAGTCATAGGTTCTATAAAGTATGCCATGCTGTGTGCCAAACCTGTTGTGTACCTTGCCATGAGTTTGACAAGTAGGTACAATAGTGATCCAGGAGTAGATCACTGGACAACGGTCAAAATTGTACTTAATTACTGGATGACTAAGGAAATGTTTCTCGATTATGGAGGTGATAAAGAGTTCATCGTAAAGAGTTATGCCAATGCAAGCTTTGACACTAATCCAGATAACTCTAAGTATCAATCTGGATGCGTATTAAAAGTGGGAGCAATTAGCTAGAGTAGCTCCATGCAGAGCATTGTAGAAATCAAAATTTGCAAAATACATACGGATCTGAATGTTACAGACCTGCTGACTAAACTTCTCTCATGAAGCAAAACATGATCACACCTTAGTACTCTTTGGGTGTTAATCACATGACGATGTGAACTAAATTGTTGACTCTAGTAAACCATTTGGGTTGTGGTCACATGGCGATGTGAACTATTGGTGTTAGTCACATGGTGATGTGAACTATTGGTGTTAATCACATGGTGATGTGATCTAGATTATTGACTCTAGTGCAAGTGGGAGACTGAAGGAAATATGCCCAAGAGGCAATAATAAAGTTATTATTTATTTCCTTATATCATGATAAATGTTTATTATTCATGCTAGAATTGTATTAACTGGAAACTTAGTACATGTGTGAATACATAGACAAAACAGAGTGTCCCTAGTATGCCTCTACTAGACTAGCTCATTGATCAAAGATGGTTATGTTTCCTAGCCATAGACATGAGTTGTCATTTGATCAACGGGATCACATCATTAGGAGAATGATGTGATGGACAAGACCCATCCGTTAGCTTAGCACTATGATCATTTAGTTTTACTGCTATTGCTTTCTTCATGACTTATACATGTTCCTATGACTATGAGATTATGCAACTCCCGAATACCGGAGGAACACCTTGTGTGCTATCAAACGTCACAACATAACTAGGTGATTATAAAGATGCTCTACAGGTGTCTTCGAAGGTGTTCGTGGTGTTGGCATAGATCAAGAATAGGATTTGTCACTCCGAGTGTCGGAGAGGTATCTCTGGGCCCTCTTGGTAATACACATCATAATAAGCCTTGCAAGCAAATGACTAATGAGTTAGACACGAGATGATGTATTACGGAACGAGTAAAGAGACTTGCCGGTAACGAGATTAACTAGGTATGGTGATACCGACGATCGAATCTCGGGCAAGTAACATACCGATGACAAAGGGAACAATGTATGTTGTTATGCGGTTTGACCGATAAAGATCTTCGTAGAATATGTAAGGATCCAATATGAGCATCCAGGTTCCGCTATTGGTTATTGACCGGAGATGAGTCTCGGTCATGTCTACATAGTTCTCGAACCCGTTGGGTCCGCACGCTTAACGTTTGATGATGATTGGTATTATGAGTTTATGAGTTTTGATGTACCGAAGGTAGTTCGGAGTCCCGGATGAGATCACGGACATGATGAGGAGTCTCGGAATGTCCGAGACGTAAAGATCGATATATTGGACGACTATGTTTGGACACCGGAAAGGTTTCGGGAGGTTTCGGGCATATACCGGAGTACCGGGGGGTTACCGGAACCCCCCAGGGAGTTAATGGGCCTTAATGGGCGATAGGGGAAAGGGAGAGGACGCGGCCAAGGTGGGGGCGCGCCCCCCACCAGCCCAATCCGAATTGGGAGTGGGGCCGGCCCCCCTTTCCTTCTTCTCCTTCTCCTCCTTCCTTCTTCTCCTACTCCTACTAGGGAAAGGGGGGAATCCTACTCCCGGTGGGTGTAGGACTCCCTAGGGCACGCCATAGAGAGGGTCGGCCCCTTCCCTCCCCTCCTCCTTTATATAGAGGGGTAGAGGCACACCATAGACACACAAGTTGATCAGTTGATCTCTCCCAACCGTGTGCGGTGCCCCTCTCCATAGAAACACACCTCGGTCATACCGTTGTAGTGCTTAGGCGAAGCCCTGTGCCGATAGCTTCATCATCTCCGTTACCACGCTGTCGTGCTAACGGAAACTCTCACGCGAGTTTCTACTGGATCAAGAGCTCATGGGATGTCATCAAGTTAAACATGTGCTGAACGCGGAGGCTCCCTACCTTCGGTGCTTGATCGGTTGGATCGCGAAGAAGGTTTGACTACATCAACCGCGTGACTAGACGCTTCCGCTCCTGGTCTACGAGGGTACGTCGACACACTCTCCCCTCTCGTTGCTATGCATCTAGTAGATAGATCTTGCGTGATCATAGGAATTTTTTTGAAATACTATGTTCCCCAACAGAAACTATGTTCAAATACGACTCCAACTATATAATCTTCGGCGACATGCATTCATATTTTATTAGTTAAATCCTATTTATAAACCAGGACGGGGGTATAGTAGGTAATTAAATTGCAAACGTTTTTTTATTAACCGTATGGGTACGTGGCCTTTCGTCCTCCTCTCGCACGTCTTGTCACCCCGTTGCCACAGACGGCTTATAGCGCAAGCTTGCGCAGCGCACGGGGGCATTATTTTTGCCAAACGGTGGTGCCAATGAATCATCGGTGAGCCTGTTCCCGCACAACCTCGCAGTTTCCCGCGCAAGCTTCTCGCCCGACTCGGTGAAATCCCCCAAAATCCCAATGCTTACCGGCCTGCTATATAAACCCTCACGGCTGGCGAGTCCTGCATCGCATTTCCCCTCCCTCCCTGTAGCTTATCTCGTCTTCTTCTCCCACAATCACCAATGGCACCGGTCCGTCATCGTCGCTCAGCCACTCTGCCGTCATCAAAGGACAGCTCCAGCTAGGAGGCTACACCGCGGCGGCGGCGTAGTCCCCGGCGTAGTGTAGTGCGCGTGGCGTCCCTGTTGGGTGTGCGCGGACTTGATGATGGAACCATCGCACGGGTTAGCTTGAAGGGTCCAACCATATCAAGCCCCCAAGTCGCAAACGGCCAAGTTATTGGTATCATCCGGAGCTCCTGCGCCGGAACCAGAGCACGCCTCGAAAATTTCTGACAAGCATCACACTTCCGGACCAGATCCGCCGCATCAGCATGAGCGGTTAACCAATAGAAACCATGCTGGAACGCTTTAGCCACCAATGATTTTGAACCGGCATGATGACCACAGTCCCCTTCATGGATCTCGCGAAGAATTTTAGAACCTTCCTCAGCTGATACACAACGCTGAAATACACCAGAAGTACTGCGATGATGAAGCTCTCTGTTTGCAATTGTCATGGACTTAGAACGCCGGATTATCTGCCGTGCTTCTTCTTCATCGTCCGGTAGCTCTCCCCGGCTCAGATATGCCAAATAAGGCAGCGTCCAATCTGGAATAACATGAAGCGCTGCAACTAACTGTGCCTCCGGATCAGGAATAGCTAGGTCTTCCTCCGATGGTATCTGAACCGAAGGACTGTGCAATTCATCCAAAAAAGTGTTCGGTGGCACCGGTTTACTTTGAGAACCCAGCCGGCTTAGAGCATCGGCCGCTTCGTTCCTTCGCCGGTCTATATGATCCACCTGATACCCTTTGAAGTATCCTGCGACTGCTTCAACCTCTCATCTATAAGCTTCCATGAGGGGATCTCTTGAATCCCACTTGCTGGAAACTTGCTCTGCCACCAAATCTGAGTCGCCAAAGCACTTAACCCGGCTCAAGTTCATCTCCTTTGCCAGCCGCAAGCCATGAAGTAATGCTTCATATTCCGCTGCATTATTAGTACAAGGAAACAATAGGCGGAGGACGTAACAAAATTTATCACCTCCGGGGGAAGTTAAGACAACTCCAGCCCCCGAGCCCTCCAATTGTCTTGAACCGTCAAAGTGAATCGTCCAGTAAGTAAGATCCGACTTCTCCTCAGGGGTTTGCAACTCTGTCCAATCATTGATGAAATCCACCAATGCCTGGGATTTTATAGCGGTGCGTGGTACATACTTCAACTCATGTGGGCTGAGCTCTATGGCCCACTTCGCCACTCTACCTGTAGCTTCCCTGTTCTGGATTATATCCCCAACGGTGCTGAACTAACCATAGTTATTGGATGACCTTGGAAATAGTGCTTCAGCTTCCGGTTTGCCATGAACACACCATATACCAACTTCTGCCAATGAGGGTACCTCTGCTTGGATTCAATGAGTACTTCACTCACGTAGTAAACCGGGCGCTGAACCGGGTATTCCTTCCCTGCTTCCTTGCGCTCAACCACGATTGCAACGCTGACTGCCCGTGCATTGGCAGCGACGTATAACAGCAACGGCTCCTTGTCAATAGGGGCAGCTAGGACCGGCGGCTTTGCCAATTGCCGTTTTAGATCCTCAAACGCTGCATTTGCCTCATCACTCCATATAAACCGGTCTGTTTTCCTCAGCATCTGATAAAGCGGGATCGCCTTTCTCCCAAACGGCTGATGAACCGGCTTAATGCTGTGATCCGGCCAGGGATACGCTGAACATCGTTGATGCAAACCGGCTTAGTCAAAGATGTGATGGCCTTGATTTTCTCTGGATTGGCTTCTATTCCTCTGTTTGAGACCAAGAATCCCAGTAGTTTACCTGCCGGAACACCAAAGGCACACTTCTCCGGATTAAGCATCATCTTATAAGCTCGAAGATTATCAAAAGTCTCCTTAAGATCCTCTATCATTGTCTCCTCTTTCCTCGATTTAACCACAATGTCATCCACGTAGGCATGAACATTCCTCCCTATCTGCCCTTTCACACAATTCTGAACGCAACGCTGATAAGTTGCTTGAGCACTCTTTAGCCCAAAGGGCATAGACACATAGCAAAAAGCACCAAAAGGGGTTATGAAAGCTGTCTTCTCTTGGTCTTTAACTGCCATCTTGATCTGGTGATATCCTGAATATGCATCCAAAAAGCTTAGCCGCTCACATCCCGCTGTGGCATCGATAATCTGATCAATGCGGGGGAGAGCAAAGGGATCAGTTGGGCAAGCTTTATTGAGGTCTGTGTAATCCACACACATTCTCCACTTCCCATTCTTCTTTAACACCAGCACTGGATTAGGCAACCACTCCGGATGAAAAACTTCCACTATGAATCCTGCGGCCAAAAGCCTGGCCACTTCTTCTCCTATAGCCTTGCGCCTCTCTTCGTTGAAGCGGCGCAAATATTGTTTAACCGGTTTATATTTCGGATCAATGTTAAGGCTGTGCTCAGCGAGTTCCCTCGGTATACCTGGCATGTCAGAAGGTTTCCATGCAAAGATATCCCGGTTCTCACGGATGAACTCGATGAGCGTGCTTTCCTATTTGGGATCAAGGTTAGCGCTGATAGTGAACTGCTTGGACGAATCTCCAGGCACAAAATCAACTTGCTTGGTCTCCTCTGCCGATTTAAACTTTAACGCCGGATCATGCTCTGTAGTTGGCTTCTTCAGCGGAGTCATATCTGCCGGATCAACATTATCTTTATAAAATTTCAACTCCTCGGTGGCACATACCGCCTCCGCATAAGCTGCATCTCCTTCTTCACATTCCACCGCTATCTTGCGGCTTCCATGAACTGTAATCGTGCCCTTATGACCCGGCATTTTGAGCTGCAGATAAACATAACATGGCCTAGCCATAAACTTAGCATAAACCGTCCTCCCAAACAGAGCGTGATAAGGGCTTTTGATCTTGACGACTTCGAAAGTTATCATCTCTGACCTGGAATCATGCTCATCTCCAAAGGTAACTTCCAAGTCAATCTTTCCAACTGGATAGGCCGACTTACCTGGGACCACCCCATGGAACACCGTGTTCGATTGTCTTAGCTTCTTATCCGTCAGGCCCATACGACGGAAAGTCTCATAGTACAAGATGTTGATGCTGCTTCCACCGTCCATGAGAACCTTAGTGAATTTATAACCTCCCACCTGAGGTGCCACCACCAAGGCCAAGTGGCCCGGATTATCCACCCGCATTGGGTGGTCTTCCCTACTCCATACAATGGGCTGTTCTGACCAGCGCAGAAATTGCGGTGTTGCCGGTTCAACCGCGTTCACTGCCCGCTTCAAAACCTTCTGATCTCGCTTACACAGACTTGTGGTGAAGACATGATATTGCCCACTGCTCAATTCTTTTGGATTACTCTGATATCCGGATTGCGGCTGCTGTTGCTGATGCTGTTGATTCTCCTGATTATTGTAATTCCCTTGGCCCTGCTGTTGATTGCCTTGGTTATTGTAACCACCTTTGCCATGCTGCTGACTGCCTTGGTTATTGTAACCACCCTGGTTACGCGGCTGATTGCCTTGGTTATTATAACTTCCTTGATTATTGTGATTACCGGCCTGGTTTTGATAACCATTGTTATTGCCCCTATATCCTGATCCGGAGCTGCTCCCCTGATGACCCGGACCATAAAACCCAAAACCTAAACTGCCATTTGGAGGCCTGTTATGAGGATTAAAGCGGCCCGCCATTGCTTCCATAAGGGGCCTGCACTCTCTTATGGTGTGTTTTGCCGGTCGATTTCTCGTGCCATGCTTCGGACAAGGCTGATCGAACTCTTGGTCCCAGCTAATAGTCCCTCCGCCGGTTTGTGGAGGTGGGTTTCCCATGCTATGCTGAAAGCCCCCTTGAACTTGAGTGTTGGCCACGAAGTCAGAGCCACCTTCTGCCTTCCGTTTGCCCAAAAAACTCGCAGTAGCCGGATTAACTTGCGCCGGTTTACCAGACTTGCTAACCTTCCCCGCCTTGTCTCTTTCAGCTTCTGGATACTTGGTATTATCAGAGTCCCCATATTTTACCAAGGCACTCATGAGAGTTCCCATATCATTACAATCCCTTTTAAGCCGTCCGAGCTTTAACTTTAAAGATTCAAACCGGCAATTGTTTTCCAAAGTCACTATCGCCGTACTAGGATTGATACCATTCGAAGAGTGCAAGATCTCCGCTACTCTCCGTACCCAAGCAGCCGTAGACTCCTGCTCTCCTTGCACACAAGCTGCTAGATCCACCACAGACATCGGCTGCTTGCATGTATCTTTGAAGTTTTTGATAAACTGGCTGCGTAGTTCCCCCCATGATCCGATAGAGTTCGGGGGTAAACCCTTCAGCCAGGTCCGGGCTGTACCCTCAAGCATCATAGTAAAATACTTTGCACAAGCCGATTCATCCACGTCCAGCATCTCCATGGCCATCTCATAACTTTCAACCCAAGCTTCTGGAGCTAAATCTGCTGTGTAATTAGGTACCTTGCGGGGCCCCTTAAAATCTTTAGGCAGCTTGACACCCCGTAAAGCGAGGATAAGACATTGCACCCCAAAAGAACTCGTCGTAACTCCTGTTTCTGCTATGGCTGTGTGAACCGGCGTCGTTTGACGAATCTCCTCCCGGGCTCCTGACCTAACCCGGTTTGTATCCGGAGCTGGTGCCGCTGCGCCTGCCGGATTATTCTGTCTGCGCTGATGCCGCCTGCGTTCACTGCTAGATACTTCTGGCTCCTCCCAATGCCTAGTGTAACTCTGGCTGGGACGAGGTGTTGAATGTAGCATTTCCCTGCTATGAGAGTATGCTTGCTGCTGTATTAACGCCGTATTAAGCAACTCCTTGACCCTGCGTGCCTCCAATGCCACCGGAGACGTCTCCTCCACGGGTAAAGCGGCCAAACGTGCAGCAGCTGCAGCGATGTTATCCAAAGGATTTGAATAATGACCTGGAGGGGTGGGAACGTAAGGTGCAGACGCGATCCGACGATCTTGCTCTGCGATGGGCTGCTGAACCGGCTCCTCTCTGGCCGGGGGTGCCCTCCGGTTTAAAGCCGGATTATTACTAGTCCCAGCCCCAGGTGTCCTGAACAGATTCGTTGCTCCATAAATCGGCGGCAGACGAGACTGGTACTTTCGTCCCCTTACTCCTTCCATAGAAGCTTGCTCCATCCTTAGGTGAAAAGCCTGATCATTCAGCTCTGCTTGTCTTACCGCTATCATTACCCTCTCTGCCTTCAGATCCTCCTTTAATTGATCAATCCGGCCTTTCAACTGAAGGAGCTCTGCATCATGATGCGCCTTGTCTGCTGGAGCTACTGTTTCCACCACTTTAGCTGTGAACTCCTCGATCAAGGTGGATAGAACTTCAGTAGGTGAGAGGGTCGGGCCACTCCCCCCTACACCAGCTTCTGCTGTCGCCCCGTTCACTGGGGGCTGTGAACCGGCCATAAAGACAGCCACCCGGTTTGGCGGGTCGAAGGGGTCCGGAATACTATTTCCATCAGACTCGCCCTCAGACCGGCCGTCCTGCAACTGATACAGAGACTCAGTTTCTCCGGATGAAGATTCGTCGTCGAAGTAGACAACTGTTGCACCATCGGATTCCGATTCGTCTGCGGCTCGAACTCCGTGGATTGCTCCGACGAACACGTGCTTCTTGGCGGGCTGAATCCGGGCTGATCTCGCACGCTGAGCCGGCTCGACGATGTTGGGGAAGATGTCCGGCTCAGGTCCCGGTTCGCCGATTTTGCCAATGAAGACTTGGATGCCACCGAAGGGAACCCGGTATCCGTATTCGATTGAATCGGCCTCCGGTCCCCAACCTGCGTCGTCGATGTAGATCCGGCCGCGGCCACTCTTGGTCATCCGGCCGACCGCGTAACCCTTGAGCCCCTCAAAGCTGCCCTTCAAGAACTCGAAACCATCATGCGGAGGCCCCACGGTGGGCGCCAACTGTCGTGGAATTAGCATGGCAGATGTCCGGTTTAGCGGACTTGATGATGGAACCATCGCACGGGTTAGCTTGAAGGGGTTCATAGCACACAAAGGACACAGAGAGTTTATACTAGTTCGGCCCCTTCGATGAAGGTAAAAGCCTACATCTAGTTTGTTTGGTATTGCTTGGGCGTCGGATTACAGGGAGCGGATCGCTTGCCTGTGCTCTCGACGGGTTGATTCTTGCTCGTCCCTGAACCGTCGCCGGGTCGTCCCTTTATAGAGGTGACGCCTGGTCCGGTTTACAGAGTCCCGAGGCCGGCTCATACCTGTGTCCGCCTCGGTCTGTCTTTTCTTCCTTATCTCTCAAGTTACATTGCTTGCCGGTTTACAAACCGTGATTCTATACATGGGCCCTAAGATTTCATGGCCGTAGCCTTTACTAAATATTACAACTAAACATATTATAATTGAGCCGGTTTACACTAGCCGGTTCATACCTGCTAGTCATATCCCTGACAATGTGCTCTGCCGTCGCTGCCCGTTGGCAGCTGTTGCCGGCCGTCGTTGCCGGCACACCACCGTCGAAAGCAAGGCCCATCGCCCGCTCCACCATCGCGGCCCGAAGGCGGGAGGTGGCCTTCGTGGCCGCCACCCCACTGCCGACCACCGTGGCCATCACCTGCTCCGCCACCGCTGCCCAAATGCGGGAGGTAGTTGTCGTGGCCGCCACCCCATCGTCAGTCGCTGGGGCCGCCAGCCCATCGTCGACGGCCGGGGTCATCACCCGCTCCACCACCGTCGCCCAAAGGCGGGAGGCGGAGGTGGATGCACGCACGTGCGTTAGCGACCTTGCGCGCTACACCGAGTTCCTGCGGGAGGAGGAGGAGCACCTCGTTGAGGACGCAAAGATCCATACCGCCGTCATGGCCGTGGCACACGCCACCTCAGAGGCGAGGAATCAGAAGATCTACGAGGAGAACCACCGCTTCGAGAGGGGTCATCTGGAGCGGCAGAGGGCGTTCGAGGTGAGCGTCGCTGAAGGTGCAACAGCTGCACACACCGTATTGCAGTTGTCCAGCTCGTCGGTTAGGCTCCTCCTCCTCTGCCTGTTACTGAGCGCGCTTGGCAGAGGAGAAGCTGCCGGAAGTAGTAAAAATCCCCTCCGTAGTAGTAGTAGTATTTAGGGGCTATTTTGTTCAGTTCATCTGACTATAGATGTGGTGGAACTGTACTACATACTTAAAATTAGCTAGTATATAAAGTAGAACTAGCTATTTTAGTATGTGGTTGGCAACAATTGGTGAAAAGTTCGGTCCCTTCAGCTGTCAAGTTGAACTGTTTGTATAAAGAATACCTCTTAATCTATGAATGAAATCTATGCTTAATTACTGAATTTTAGTTGCAAAAATTAGATACTGCTAGTGATTTTTAGCTCCATATTTTGAAAAATCGCAATGTTACAAGGTTGTCAAATGGCAATGTTACTAAATCAACAAATGCCAATCTTTCAAGTTTGGCAAATGGCAACATACCCAATATGACAGATGCAAATCTTACCAAATTGTTTGTAAGTGATTGCACACGGGTCATCCAAAAGAACCGTTTGCGTTGAAGAGATCCATAAATCCTGCTCTCACTTTGCATACAGGTGTTCTATCTTAAACGTTTGCGATCAAGAGCTGCACAAACCCTGCTCGGCACATTTTCCCTTGGCTTCCTGGGGAAGTTGTCGGTTTGCATATGGGTGTTCTAACTAAAACGTTTGCGATGAGTGTTTTATATTTAAAAACCATTGACGTTTTTTCAAAAGAAAATCGCCAATGGCACTGCGCCGTCATTGTCGTTGTCGTCCTCTGGGACGCCGTTAATGAAGTCTTCAATGCAGCACAGAATGTTTTTCACTTGTAAATCAAACATCATGTCGTCGCACTGGTGGCTTTGAGAGGTAGCGATCGACAGCGGCGTCCCATGCCGCGGAGCGGGGCGCGCACATGACCACGGGCGCAGTGGGTGCAGCCAAACGCACGAGGACCAGCGCCGTGGTGAGTGGAGGGGCGCGCACAGGCATGCTTCCCGGTGAGCCTGCGCAGCGTACAGCTTGCATGCTTCCCGGTGAGCCTGCACATTGGAGGACAACTTGCACGCGTCTCGATCAGCCTGCGCACCGGACTATGCTCCCACGCCTCCCGTTCAATCAAGCAACTGTCCACACGGGACCTCCTATAGCCATTAAAACGAAGACACGTGGTGACACGTGAATGGTTAACATAACACACATGATTTAATTATACAAACGTTTGCGATGTTAGAGTGGCAGCTATTTTTTTCAAAATGCCTTTGTTGGCTGTTATTCAAGTGCGCCTTCTCTCAAAATGGACACGAAAAATACCACAGCATGTCTGGTGCCATTCCATGATAGCATGCCAAGTTTCATGAATTTCAGACGAGTTTTGGATTTCCTAGAATTTGGAAAGAAAGTATCTCAACATTTTGCCAGTAATCAACGGTGCCCTAGTGTTTGAAATTCATTCCCATTTCTTGCATGGGACCTAAGCATGCACCCAAGGAGAAAGATTTTATTTTTCAACCAATTTATATGCACTGGAGCATGTGCATGTAGTTCAAATTTGTTTATGCACGTAAATGCATTGAAAACTCAATTAATGAATAAAATGTCCAAACGAACCCCGAAAAATTCCATAAATTGACACAACACACCTGTTGTTCTATGATGACACTACGACCAAAATTAAATCGAGAAGAGGCAATGGATATTGTTTCATCCTGAAAGGTGAAACGTTCCCTACCGAAACCAATAGGCTGGTTGTGAGAAGCTCTAGTTTGTGAGAAGCATATCCCCAAATCTGCCCCAAATGGGAGAAAAATTTACCACTGCATGTTGATGCCGCTCCATGATAGCATGCCAAGTTTCATGAATTTTAGACAAGCTTTGTATTTACTATAATTTGAAAACTAGGCAGCTCAATGTTTGCGGCCGAGTGACTATGGCATGGTGTTTGACATTCATTCCCATTTCTTGCATGGGACCTAAGCATGCAACCAAGAACACATATTTGAATTTTCAACCTATTTATATGCATTAGAGCATGTGCATGTAGTTCAGATTTGAATCATGCACATGAATGCATAGAAAACTTAGTTAATGCATAAAAATATCCAAGCGAACCCCGAAAAATCCCAAAAACTAACACAACACTCCTCTTGTTCTATGTTGACACTAGGAAAAAAGAAATTGAGAAGAGGCAATGGATATCGTTTTGTCTAGAAAGGTGAAATGTTCCCTACCAAAACCATCACACTTGTTGTGAGGCAGCTCTGGTTTGTGAGAAGCATATCCCCAAACCTGCTCCAAATGGGAAAAAATTACAACAGCATGTTGATTCCGCTTCATGATAGCATGCCAAGTTTCATGAATTTCAGACGAGCTTTGGATTTACTAGAATTTAAAAATGAGGTATCTCAATGTTTGCGGCCAAGTGACTGTGGCATGGTGTTTGACATTCACTCCCATTTCTTGCATGGGACCTAAGCATGCAACCAAGGACACAAATTTGAATTTTCAACCAATTTATATGCATTAGAGCATGTGCATGTTGTTCAAATTTCAATTATGCACATGAATGCATAGAAAACTCAGTTAATGTATAAAAATTTCCAAGCAAACCCCGAAAAATCCCAAAAATTGACACAACACTCCTGTTGTTCTATGTTGACACTAGGAAAAAATTGAAATCGAGATGAGGCAATGGATATCGTTTCGTGGAGAAAGGTGAAACGTTCCCTACCGAAACCATCACACTTGTTGTGAGAAAGCTCTGGTTTATGTGAAGCATATCCCCAAACCTGCCCCAAATGGAACAAAAAATTTACCACGACATGTTGATGCCGCTCCATGATAGCATGCCAAGTTTCATGAATTTCAGACGAGCTTTGGATGTACTAGAATTGGAAAACCAGGTATCTCAATGTTTGCGGCCGTGTGACCGTGGCATGGTGTTTGACATTCATTCCCATTTCTTGCATGGGACCTAAGCATGCAACCAAGGACACATATTTGAATTTTCAACCAATTTATATGCATTAGAGCATGTGCACGTAGTTCAAATTTGAATTATGCACATGAATGCATAGAAAACTTAGGTAATGTATAAAAATGTCCAAGCAAACCCCAAAGAATCCCAAAAATTTGACAAAACACTCCTATTGTTCTATGTTGACACTAGGAAAAAAAATTGAAATTGAGAAGAGGCAATGGATATCGTTTCATCTAGAAAGGTGAAACGTTCCCTACCGAAACCATCACACTTGTTGTGAGAAAGCTCTCGTTTGTGAGAAGCATATCCCCAAACCTGCCCCAAATCGGACGATTTTTTTACCACGACATGTTGATGCCGCTCCATGATAGCATGCCAAGTTTCATGAATTTCAGACGAACTTTGGATTTAGTAGAATTTAAAAATCAGGTATCTCAATGTTTGTGGCCGAGTGACGGTGGTAGGGTGTTTGACATTCATTCCCAATTGTTGCATGGGACCTAAGCATGAAACCAAGGACACATATTTTAATTTTCAACCAATTTATATGCATTAGAGCGTGTGCATGTAGTTCAAATTTGAATTATGCACATGAATGCATAGAAAACTCAGTTAATGTATAAAAATGTCCAAGCAACCCCCGAAAATCGCAAAAATTGACACAACACTCCTGTTGTTCTATGTTGACACTAGGAAAAAACTAAATCGAGAAGAGGCAATGGATATCGTTTCGTCTAGAAAGGTAAAACGTTCCCTACCGAAACCATCACACTTGTTGTGAGAAGCTCTGGTTTGTGAGGTGCTTATACCCAAACCTGCCCCAAATGGGACAAAAAATTTACCACGGCATGTTGATGCCGCTCCATGATAGCATGCCAAGTTTCATGAATATCGAACGACTTTTGGATTTACTAGAATTACAAAAGCATGTACGTCGACGTTTGCCGGAGAGCCACGGTGTCGTGGTGTTTGAAATTCATCCCCATTTGATGCATGGGACATAGGCATAAACACATGGACACATATATGATTTTACAACCCATGTTGGTGCACCGGAGCATGTGCACATAGTTTAATTTTGAATTGTGCACCTGAAATTGCTAGAAAACCAATTTAATGTATAAATTTTCCAAACGAACCCTGAATAATTCCAATTCTTTTACGACACACATATAGTTGCATGTTCGCTGCAGATAAAAGGTCTAGCAATTCAAACACTGTCCATTGCCACTGTGACCCCATTATGTAATTCAAATCAAGAAGAAAAATCAAGTAGATCCCACACAGTTTATTATCACCAACCGTGTGAGATGCAGTAGAAAATATCCTGGAGCACCGTCGGTGTATAGTACGCATATGGCTTACGCGAGAAGGTGCGTCGGCTACAGTCCACAGTCGACGTGTCAAGCACACTAGCTCGCTTCCCAAATATCATTTCACGGTTCAATCATCGCTTGTGAAAGATGGGGACGTGGACCCGCGTCGTGAGGGGAACTTCGGTAGCCCACTCCGGCGAGAGCGCGGCCGCAACCGCCATGCACGTGCTAACAAGGTGCATGAGTGTGGCCGCAATCCGCGACCGGGCGGCCAAGGCAACCCAAATGGCCGATGTTGCTTCTCAGGTGGCGGCAGCAACATTTGCCTCTGGGATAGCAACTGGTGAGAGTGGTACAGCAGCTGTCAGTTCCACAGCGGAGGCCTTAGCCCTGATGGAGGCCGCCCATGACCATGTCGAGGCCGCCAACGCCCAGGGCGTGGCGGTCACCGCACAAATCGAACAAAGCTTCTCCGACAACGGTCGACAACCCACGGCCGAAGAGTTGGCAACTGCCGAAAGCGTTCGAGCAGCCGCCCGTTCCTCCACCGCATACCTTGCGACGACGGAGCCCGTCCAAGCCGAGATCACGGCCGCCCACGCCCAGCTCGTGGCGGCCTTTTCCAAAGAGGTGGTGGACGCGGATGGCGAGATGCTCGCGGAGTATGGTGTGATCGATGCCATGGAGCCCCTTCCCCAGGAGACCGTCAGGCGCGAGCTGGACATGGAGGAGGCGGCGGAGATCGATGAGCACAAGCCGTAGTAGTACTCTTTGTTTTGTTTAATTAAGAGTGTCGGTCTTTAATTTGTTAGAGTAATGTTTAGGCCAGTTAGCTCTGTTTAATTGCTGAACTTGCTCAATTAAGAAGTGTGGGTGTGATGTAGTCTCCTTTGTGTACCCAAATTATGCAATGACGTGGATGACCACTGTAACCAGGGAAATTTGAACCAAAATTTTTGACGTTCAAACTCATCACACACGGGTTAAGCTATATGAATTGTTTGTGATGTTCACATATCGTACACAATTCTGAATAAGGGACAGTGTCTGATCACACTCTGCATGCCAGTTTTTTCGCTGAAGCGGTTCCAAATTTTCGGCTTCCGCGGAAATGTCTACCTCCTCGCCCCCTCCCCCTTACCAAAAGCCACATTTCCCTTGTTTCCACCTTCCTTTCCAAGTTGAAACCTTCACTCCTTGCTTGTAGCGTGCCTCCTCGCCAGCGACCCTCCTTCACGCTGCTCGGCCTCGTCTATCCAGGCAGGTAATCCACACCCGACCCCCATCCTCCTCCTCCTTCCATAGCCCATATGCCCCGACCACCGGCGCGACACCTTCCACCCAAATTACCAACCCCTCCACCAAATAAGTGTCGCCCTAAGCCATGGTGCCCGCAGTATGTCCAGGATCTCAAGGAGCATATGGCAGTGGAGAAGCAAATCGTGGCCGCACGCGCGGATGAGGTCGCGATGGCTGCCATTCCTGCCGACTCCTAGATCTTGGAGGAGCACCTTGCCATTTTCTAGATATGCCTATTAAGCATGCTCGGTTTACCCGTTGCATGTGTTGCTCCTGCCTTTCCTTCACAAATTCTAGTGAATTATGCTATCTAATTTTACCATGCAATAGGTTGCTCCAGTGTATATGTTCTACATGTCGTGCAGTGTGGTGCTCACTTATTAACTGTTTGGTTAATTAGTTGTCATCTTCAGTTAACTTTTTGGTTCAATTCTGCAAATGTGATGTTCAATTCTTCAGGCTGCAATTTTGTATTGTCTTCCCTGTGAGAAATAAATCGAATTTATCTTTACAAAATACACGAGAAATGAATACGATTGTTATATTTCCAAGTTGTCAAGCATGCTTGGTTTGGTTATACGAAAACTCTTCTTTTGTAGGCACATTTACTTCAATTCAACTACTTCATTGATGAATCAATTTAAGCCCTGGCTCGCAAACCCCAAGTTTGTCTATGAAGAGGTAATCTAATTGTATTTTTTTCCTTCAAGAGAGGCATTGTAGACTAAAATGTCGTCAAATAACACCAGGGCGCATTTGCGCAGAAGGGGTCTGTTTGAGAGTGGCGTTCATGGCTCCCAAGAAGGTGGTTGGTGCTCCTTCATACTTCCTGGACGTGTTGGTGTTGCTTTCCAATATGTCATTTTATCATAAGGTTTCGCCAATTTATCACTACTGTAGTTTAGTGTCGCTTGCTCTTGTTTGCTGCAGAGCTCTATTTTCTTTCCATCGATTAAGAGGCTAAAGAGAAGGGAAATATAGTTGAAATTGTTTTTTTCCGAATGAGAAAGCCTTTGGCAAACTCCTTGCAAATCTGTTTTTGTCGGGCACAGTAGACATATCTTCTCAATCACCAGCGGAATGATCGACCGGACAGAGGCTAGGGCAGCTTTCTTCCCGCCGTGTCCTTCCTTGTGTGTCGGAGATACAAAGGCCCATTGTATCTAAGCACATTGCGGCAAATTGATACAAGTAGATAAAGCGAACGGGTTACCTACTCCTAGGGGTCAAAGCAAGCCCTTTAATTCATTTCTTTATTCTTACATTAAAATTCTTACATCAAAGAATGAATAAAATCTCCCCAAGTAGGATTCGAACCTACGACTAGTCAGTTAACACGAGGAACTACTCAGCATGAATCCACTAATTCCTGCTGCTTCTGTTATTGCTGATGGATTGGCCGTAGGGCTTGCTTCTATTGGACCAAAGAGGAATTATTCCAGTAGTATCGGCCATTTCCCCTACTTTCCTCCACATTTTATCAATTGGTCATGCTAGAGACAAAAGTGCAATGTGGTGCTTAGTTAATGTTTGGTTCATTTGTGTTGTGGTGTTTAGTAAATTGTTTGGTTCAATTCTGCAATGCGATGTTCAATAGTTGTGGGTGCATTCTGTTATTGTATACCATGTGAGAAGTAAATCAAAATTGGTTGTACGAAATACATGAGAAACAAATACAATTGCTATATTTCCAAGTTGTTAAGCATGCTTGGTTTGGTTAAATGTCTGATCTTCTATTAGGAGTATGTTATATTATGAAATGTGGTGCTCAGCTAACGTTTGGTTCATTTGTTGTGGTGTTTAGTTAACTATTTGGTTCAATTCTGCAATGTGATGTTCAATTGTTGTGGGTGCATTCTGTTATAGTATACCATGTGAGGAATAAATTGAATTTGGCTGTACTAAATACATGAGAAACAAATACAATTGCTATATCTCCAAGTTGTTAAGCATGCTTGGTTTAGTTAATTGTCTGATCTTCTATTAGGAGTATGTTATATTGTGCAATGTGGTGCTCAGTTAATGTTTGGTTCATTTGTTGTGGTGTTTAGTGATGACTGCTAGAACTACGTCGGTATTTCCCCAAAGAGGAAGGGATGATGCAGTATAGTAGCAGTAGGTATTCCCTCAGTGATGATACCAAGGTTATCGAACCAGTAGGAGAACCAAGCAACACAACGTAAACAACACCTGCACACAAATAACAAATACTCGCAACCCGACGTGCAAAAGGGGTTGTCAATCCCTTTCGGGTAACAGACGTGATAGAGTTGTAAATAATGATAGATTGATTGATAAATAAGATAAATTGCAGCAAAGTATTTTTGGGTTTTTAGTTTAGTAGCTCTGAAAATAAAAGCAAAGGAAAAATAGATCGCAAAGCAAAATAATATGAGAAAGAGACCCGGGGGGCGTAGATTTCACTAGTGGCTTCTCTCGAGAAAATAACAAATGGTGGGAAGACAATTATTGTTGGGCAATTGATAGAACTTCAAATAATCATGACGATATCCAGGCAATGATCATTATATAGGCATCATGTCCAAGATTAGTAGACCGACTCCTGCCTGCATCTACTACTATTACTCCACACATCGACCGCTATCCAGTATGCATCTAGTGTATTAAGTTCATGGAGAAACGGAGAAATGCAATAAGAACGATGACATGATGCAGACAAGATCTATTTATGTAGAAATAGACCCCCATCGTTCTATCCTTAGTAGCAACGATACTTACTTGTCAGTTCTCCTTCTATTACTGGGATCAAGCATCGTAAGATTGAACCACTACAAAGCACCTCTTCCCGTGGCAAGATAGAGAGATCAAGTTGGCCAAACAAAACCCAATGTCGGAGAAGAAATATGAGGCTATAAGCAATCATGCATATAAGATATCAAAAGAAGACTCACATAACTTTCATGCATATAAAAAGTAGATCTGATCATAAACTCAAAGTTCATGGGATCTCAACAAACACACCGCAAAAGAGTTACATCATATGGATCTCCAAGAGACCATTGTACTGATAATCAAAAGATAGAGATGAAGCCATCTAGCTATTGACTACGAACCCATAGGTCTACAAGGAACTGCTCACGCATCATCGGAGAGGCGCCAATGGAAGTGGTGAACCCCTCCGTGATGGTGTCTAGATTGGGTCAGGTGGTTCTGAACTGCGGCGGCTGGATCGAAATTCCGTCTACTCCTCTAGTGTTTCTGGAATATTCAGGTATTTATAGAGCAAAGAGGCGGTCCGGGGGCCACCCGAGGTGGGCACAACCCACCAGGGAGCGCCTGGGCCTCCTGGCGCGCCCTGGTGGGTTGTGCTCCCCTCGGAGCACCCCCCAGGTGTTGCCTTGTCCCATTTGATGTCTTCTGGTCCAAAATAAATTCTCAAAAAGTTTCGCTGCGTTTCGACTCCATTTGATATTGATTTCCGGCGACGTAAAAACAGGCAGAAAACAGCAACTAGCACTTGGAACTATGTCAATAGGTTAGTTCCAAAAAATGATATAAAATGACTATAAAATGATTGTAAAACATCCAAGAATGATAATATAACAGCATGGAACAATCAAAAATTATAGATATGTTGGAGACATGTCATTTAGTTAACTGCTTGGTTCTATTCTGCAATGCGATGTCCAATTGTCGTGGGTAGAATTTTGTATTGTTGTGCATGTGAGGAATAAATCGAATTTGGCTGCCCTTAATACATGAGAAACATATACAAGTGCTATATTTCCTAGTTCTTAATCATGCTTGGTTTGGATAAATGGGTTTTCCATGTGGCTTGAATTAATCTGATGAATCAGCAATGTGCTTATTTTTCATCAACATATTTTACTGATAGCATGCAATCCCTTGCTTAACCTGATGACTCACTTCCCTATATGTGTTGTACGGAAACAATGGGAAGCACTGAGGTTTACAATCGAGGTTGGCACGTGCTTGGTCCATTGTCTAATAGCACATTATTGTGCAATTGCAGGAACCATTCTAATATTTAGGTTTTTAAAAATTTGGTCTTGCACATGTAGGTCCTGCTGTCAGAGGTTTTGACCCACTATTAGTGTGACACCCCGAGACCGGTGCGCCAGGTGTTAGCCAGTTATTCGTTGTCAGTGCCTTGTCATATGCTTGCGTGTTGCATCTTGCCATGTCATCATGTGCTTGCATCAGCATGTTTTCAAAACTTGCATTCGCCCGAGTTCCCTCGTCCTTTCCGTTGTCCGTTCTGAGCCCAGACACACTTGCACGCGCCCGCGGTGCCTCCGAATATTTATTTTATGAGTGGCCGGAAAATGTTCTCGGAATGGGGTGAAACTTGGCGTGTGGTCTTATTATAGTGTAGACAGGCCGCCTGCCAAATTTCATCGCATTCGGAGCTCGTTTGATAGCCCAACGGATTTATATAGCGGCACTAGTCGCCGGTTATTTCGTCGGATGTTTTCGGCCTTTGAAAACCCCCACGGGCCTCTCTCCCTCTCCTCTCATCTTAGCCCAACTACTCTACACAGCCCACCTAGGCCTTTCTAACTCCCCCTTCGCTCCGTTGCCGTTGGATCACGATTCGATGGCTCCGGAACGCTCTAAAACCCCTCCAAACTCCAAACCCTAGCCCTCCTGCTATAAATGGACTCCCCCTAGTCCATTTTTGGCCTTCCCCTACCTCCCTCCTCAAATTCCGCGCAGTGCTTCCACCGCCGCCTAGTGCTTCCACCCTCGCCGCGCCGTGCTTCCACCGTTGTCGCGCCGTGCTTCCACCGTCACCGTGCCGTGCTTCCACCCTCGCCGCGCCGTGCTTCTTCCACCTCCACGCGGCCCGCCTGGCCCGCATCTGGCCCGCCCGGGCCCGAAGCACCGCCGCCGTTCGCCCGGGGCCGCAGCTGCTCGAGGAGCCGCGCCCGACGCCCGAGCCTCGCCTCGTTCGCTCGCCTTCTCCCGTGCCGACCTCCTCCCCGCACCCCATCGGGGCGCTGCCGTTCTGCACCGAGCTCCCCTGCGTCGCACGCGAGCGTCGCCGCTCGACCCGATCTGGGCCTCGTCCTCCTGGCACCGCGGTGGCCCAGGTCGCCCATCGGTCCAGCCCTGCCAGGCCTCCCGCAAGCCACTGGCCCAGCATCCCGCCTGGGCCCAGCCTGCTCGCGTGGGCCGCGGCCCTAGCCAGCCTCGTCGGCCCACCTCTGCTCCCCCTCCCTCGGGCCTCGAGCAAGCCGAGCTCCCGAGGCCCACCGCAGAGGCCTGCCTCACCTCCTCTTCACGTCCGGGCCGAGCCCATGGTGAGGCCCAGTAATCCGTCGCCCTGTGCACTGCTTAGTATTAGACGCCCGTGTGTTTTCTTCCTTAGTGTAATTTTTCTGCTAAGTCTTTATTTCTGTCAGCATAATGTTGCATCTTTGCATGATGATAACTTTTTGTGTGGTGATCCAAATTGAGTGAATGATATGTCAAAATGTTCGTGGTGATATGCTCTACACTTTGTTCCATTGTGCCATGCTTGTTTGACTTCATCTAGATGCTTAAATATCTGTTGCAAGGGTGCTAATTGTTATAAACTGCTGCTACTTGTTATTTTGTTGCCATGTTTGTGATATGATAACTTGGTGTATGTTTATCCAAATGATGCAAATGATATGTCAAAATGTTCATCATGAGATGCTCTACATGTTGGTTGCTATAGCATGCTTGTTTGAGTTCATATTGCCATGTTTATCTATGTTGCAAAAGTGCATTTGGCTGTTAGCTTTTGTAACTTGTTACGAGATGCCTAGTTGAGGAGCTCGTTGATATTGTTGTGTTTGTCCCCTTGTCACATGCCTAGATGTTTTAGAATCTCCATGATGTGCTCTTTGATGTGGTGCATTTAACTTTCCATGATATGCCTTGTGTTGACTTAAACTTGCTCACAAACATGCCATAATAATACTGCTGCTTTAACACTTAGTGAAATTTCACTAAGTCTGGAATCTGTAATTTCCAGATGCCATGTTTGCTTGTTGTTCTAGGAAAATCCATGATAGTTTTGGGGTGACTATTGATGATTCCATGTTGTATATGTTGTTGGCTATCCTTTCATGCCTTCACTTGCACATTTGGGATGCTTTAGCTTATTTATTTCTTGCTCCCAAGTTGCTATAAAATATTGTTGTTAGATTTTTATTACCATGTTATGCTTCCTGTATAGACTTGATGTGCTTGCTGTATAGACTTGTTGTGCTTCCTGTATAGATTTGTCATGCATCATACCTTGCCATGTATTGCATCATATAAACTTGTGTTGTTTTCTATGCTTCCTACCTTGCCATGTTATGCTTCCTGTATAGACTTGATGTGCTTCCTGTATAGACTTGATGTGCTTCCTGTATAGACTTGTCATGCATCATACCTTGCCATGTTATGCTTCATAGGCTTGATGTGCTTCCTGTATAGACTTGTCATGCATCCTACCTTGCCATGTATTGCTTCCTGTATATATTTGTCATGCATCATACCTTGCCATGTACTGCATCATATATAGACTTGTGTTGTTTGCTGTGCTTCATACCTTGCCATGTTTTGCTTCCTGTATAGACTTGCTGTGCATCATATGTAGACTTGTCGTGCATCCTACTTGGTAGTGCATATTGTCATGTTCTTGAGTGGTTCGTTTACCGTGTTGCTTGCTTCTTCTCGTTAGTGCACCTCCCGTTGCGTTCGTGAGGATTCGTTCGTCTTCCCATGGTTCTTCTTCAAGGCTTCTTCTCCGTCTTCTTCACGGAACCGTTCTTCTTCCTTGCGGGATCTCAGGCAAGATGACCATACCCTTGGATACCTTTACTATCATTGCCTTTGCTTAGTTGTCTCGATGCTATCGTTACATGTCGCGCTATCCATCTTTATTGTCAGCCTCTCCTTGTTGCCATGAAACCTTTAACCTTTGAAACCTTCCTAGCAAAACCACTGTTTGGCTATGTTACCCGCTTGCTCAGCCCCTCTTATAGCGTTGTTAGTTGCAGGTGTAGATGAAGTTCGTTCCAGGAGGGAACTTGTTTTTGGAATATCACAATATCTAATTATTATTATTAACACACCTATATACTGGGCATGGGTGGAAGGCTTGACCTTTTGCTCGGTGTTTTGTTCCACTCAAGCCACCTTAGGCGCTGATAAACCGGCATTATGTTCCTTGATTTTGTGTTCCTTACACGATGGGTATATGGGGACCCCTTGACAGTTCGTCTTTGAATAAAACTCCTCCAGCAAGGCCCAACATTGGTTTTATTTGCTCATAATAACAACTTAATTAATTAATTAATTGCATAGGGAGTTAGCGCTACCCGAGGATTCTTTCTACATAGCAAGGGGGCCAGTGCTGATGGTGTTGATCCCAAACGGGGGTTATGCGGGGCCACCACGGGGAAACTCGAGGATTGGTTTTACTCGTAGGATCGCCCATCCGGTCATGGCCTGAGACGAGATACGCGCGGCTACTATCAGGGTGTCGACACACAGGGAGGTCTTGCTGGACTTGTTTTACCATTGTCGAAATGTCTTGTGCACCGGGATGCCGAGCCTGATCGGATTTCCCTAAGATAAGGGGTGATGATATTATATTTATCACTTCAGCTAATCGTGAGAGCTTGTGATGGGCTAAGTTGGGACACCCCTACAGGGTTATAATCTTTCGAAAGCCGTGCCCGCGGTTATGTGGCAGATTGGAATTTGTTAATGTCCGGTTGTAGAAAACTTGACAGAGGATCCGAAGTAAAACACACAACTGTGTGAGTAACCGTGACTGTCTCTTTCCACTTTGAGAAGAGAACATGGTGGGGTTATGTTTGACTCGTATGTAGTTTAGGATCTTTAGCGATCACTACTAGTTGCGACCGTTTGCGTAGATGCTCATCTTATTCTTGTGCTCGTAAGTTAGCCACCATACTTTGCTTAGCCGATGCTGCAACCTCAGCACTTTACCTCTTCCTACCTATTAAGCTTTGATAGTCTTGTTACCCATGGTTATGGGATTGCTGAGTCCTCGTGGCTCACAGATACTACAACAACAGTTGTAGGTGCAGGTTTCCGATGTCTTGACGTGAGAGCGTAGTTCGTTGTTTGGAGTTCTTCTTCTTCAGTCTTGGGTTAGGTTCCGGGTCGGCAGCCTGGGATAGCAAATGGATGTCTTTGTGCTTTTCATGTTTGCATCTGTAGTCGGATGCCTTGTATTGATGTTGTTGTATTCATGTGACTTGTATGTATTGTTGTATCCACTATGTATGTATGTAATGGTTTGATGTAATGATATCCATCTTGCTAAGCGCCCGAAATGCGGTTGTGCCCCACTCACGTAAGTGTCACGTGATCGGGATAGAATCGCATCTTGGGCCTGACAAGTTGGTATCAGAGCCTCGACCGACCATAGGAGACCCCTTTGTTGATCGTAGCTTGGCCGTTGTTGAGTCTAGCAGAAAACTTTTTCGGAGTCTAGTTATATCGGAGAGTAGGAATTCTTTTTACTCCCCTGCCCCTTCGTCGCTCTGGTGAGGAATCTTGACGTAGGTGTTTTGAATTACTCCTCTTCCCCTTCAAATTTTTTTTCAGGCTCGCGTGGTTAGTTTTCGTTCGTTGCGTTGTTAGTTCTTTCATCTGGTGCATCTCTCGTCAAGTGGATTCAACCCTCTTCTTCTTTACAAGTTCAACCTTCAGTTCTTTTCAACCGACGGTGCTTCCCCGTCCGATGTGGTCTTTCTTTTCCCACCCGCCCACCCTTTTGCTTCTCGGACCGGAGTCCTTAATCGAGTATCCATCCTACTCGTGTGAATCCTTTGCATTCTTTCCACAATTATTTCAACTGGTGAATTCTCGTCTAGCTCGTCATCATTCTTCTCTTTTCTTCTCCGATGAGTTCTTCTCTCGTTTGATATTCTTCACCTCTTCTTCTTTCCGGTGGATTCAATTCCAATATCTCGGAGTTGTTCTTATTCTTTCATCGACTCAAGTGTTTTCCTTTTGTTCGTTCGTCTCTCGCCATTTTATTATCCCGGAGTTCCGAAGAAATCTCAGGATATTCGTTTGTCTTCCAATTAATTCGAGGTTGTCACCTCATTCGATTATTTTAATCGTTCCGGCGCATCATCTCCTTTTCAATCTTTTTCAACGGTGGTTCTCTCTTCGGTGGGTCATAACCCACAGGTCTTTCCCAGGATCTTACCTGACTCTTCTTATTTCCCGGAGTGTTCCTATATTCATGTCAAGTGTGATGTAAGTATGGATCCCATCAGTCATATGCCTTCTCCAAGATTGCTTTCTATTCTTTTCATCGTTGGTTCAACATTTCTTCTTTTCATTCTTCCGAAGTATTTCAGGAATTCTTTTTCATTGTGTTCCTCCGAAGGCCATCATTTCAGAAGATTTCTTCGTTCTCAGTTTTCAACTTCGTCCTCCAAATATTCTTCATTGATGCCTCTTCGTTCGTCTCACATTCTTCCGGTGCTTGTTCAAGTATTCTTTAATAAGTTCACAATCTCTTCGTTCTCGTCATTCCAATTGTCCTCAAGTGCTTTATACTTCTCGGAGATTCATTCTCTTGTGTTTCACTCAATCTCAATTCTTCACGGTTGCTTGTCCTCCTGCATCGTTCAATTTCATTCCTTGCGGTGGTCATTCTCGTTCTTCACTCGATTGTAATTCTTCTCGGTGGTTTGTTCTTTTTCATCACTCGATTAATTCTTCCCGGTGGTTCGTTCTTTTTCCTAATTCGGTTTCAATTTTTATGGTGATTCGCTCAACAGTTCTTTTCCGGTGCTATCTTATCAATCCATTCATTTTATTCCAATCCTACTGGTGTTCCATGAAGATTGTGGCAAGTTCCCGTTATATCTCTCTTAATCTTTTCAATGAGAATAAGTAGTATGCGATTCCATTGCTTCTCATCAATTTATTGGTGGAGGATAATCATAACATAATTCTTATTCTTTTCATCAAATTGTTTCAATCCCTTCCTTCAGAGTTTATTCGTGATGAATAAATTCTAGTTCCAAGTGTCTCGGTTATCTCGTCGGAACCCCGTCTAATCATCGCAAGGCTTATTCTTATTCTTTTTCATCCGTCATTTCTATATCATCATCCTTTTGTTACTGGAGTTCTTCTTGGTGGTTCTACATCATTTAATTCATTCTTCAAACATTCATCTAATTCTTCTAGAGCAGCTCAAGCATTCTTATTCTTTTGCCTCTCAAGTGAATAATTCTCCGTATTCTCTTGAAGTGGAGTTTTGCAATTCTTCATTCTCAGATAATCCGTCTTTTCGTTGCGGCGGTAATTCACCTCAACTTTTGAGAAGAATAAATAAGTCCACAACAACCTTATTCTTTTGTTGTTGATTTTCTCAACAACTCCGTTCAAGTCTTTCTCTTGAAGATGTTATTTCAATTCATTCGTGATGGAAGTTGACATCTTCTTCTCCATTCTTTTAATTCCATTCTTTAATTCTTCCGGAGGCATTGTCTTGTTCATTTCGTCATGTTTTTATTCCATCTTCTCAGGGTCATGTTCCATTCCATTCGTGTTCAACCGGTGTGCTATTTCTATCAGTTTCAGCCGGCGTGCTGCCCGTATTCCTTCGTGGAGATTCTTTTCTATTCTCTTGCTAACCGGAGTGGTTTTGAATTCATTCTTGTTCCTTCAGCTCTTGTTTCGTGCCTTGCATCCTCCTTGATTTTCATCGGACACCTTCTTCCTCTTATTTAACGAAGTCTTTGCAACTTCGTTCATCTCCGTTGTATCCTTTCTTTCAAGTGGCTCAACCTCTGAACATTCTTTGGTTTCACTATTTGTCCTCGAAGAACTTTGTTCTTCCTTTTCTCTTCCGTCTCGTTCCTAAGATCTCGGGACGAGATCTCTTGTTAGTAGGGGAGTGTTGTGACACCCCGAGACCGGTGCGCCAGGTGTCAGCCAGTTATTCGTTGTCAGTGCCTTGTCATCTGCTTGCATGTTGCATCTTGCCATGTCATCGTGTGCTTGCATCAGCATGTTTTCAAAACTTGCATCCGACCGAGTTCTCTCGTCCTTTCCGTTGTCCGTTCTGAGCCCAGACACACCAGCACGCGCCCGCGGTGCCTCTGAATATTTATTTTATGAGTGGCCGGAAAATGTTCTCGGAATGGGATGAAACTTGGCGTGTGGTCTTATTATAGTGTAGACAGGCCGCCTGCCAAATTTCATCGCATTCGGTGCTCGTTTGATAGCCCAACGGATTTATATAGCGGCACTAGTCGCCGGTTATTTCGTCGGATGTTTTCGGTCTTTGAAAACCCCCGAGGGCCTCTCTCCCTCTCCTCTCATCTCAGCCCAACTACTCTACACAGCCCACCTAGGCCTTTCTAACTCCCCCTTCGCTCTGTTGCCGTTGGATCACGATTCGATGGCTCCGGAACGCTCTAAAACCCCTCCAAACTCCAAACCCTAGCCCTCCTGCTATAAATGGACTCCTCCTAGTCCATTTTTGGCCTTCCCCTACCTCCCTCCTCAAATTCCATGCAGTGCTTCCACCGCCGCCGCCCAGTGCTTCCACCGCCGCCGCCGAGTGCTTCCACCCTCGCCGTGCCGTGCTTCCACCGTTGCCGCGCCGTGTTTCCACCGTCGCCGCGCCGTGCTTCCACCCTCGCTGCACTGTGCTTCCACCCTCGCCGCGCCGTGCTTCTTCCACCTCCACGGGGCCCGCCTAGCCCGCATCTGGCCCGCCCGGGCCCGAAGCACCGCCGCCGTTCGTCTGGGGCCGCAGCCGCTTGAGGAGCCGTGCCCGACGCCCGAGCCTCGCCTCGTTCGCTCGCCTTCTCCCGTGCCGACCTCCTCCAAGCACCCCAGCACCTCGCCGCCGGCCAGATCGGCCCTCCTCCGGCCAGATCTGGTGAGCACCTGCGCGGATCCGCCTTCCCAGCCCTCGCCGGAGCTCCATCGGCGCGCTGCCGTTCTGCACCGAGCTCCCCTGCGTCGCACGCGAGCATCGCCGCTCGACCCGATCTGGGCCTCGTCCTCCTGGCACCGCGGTGGCCCAGGTCGCCCATCGGTCCAGCCCTGCCAGGCCTCTCGCAAGCCACTGGCCCAGCGTCCCGCCTGGGCCCAGCCTGCTCGCGCGGGCCGCGGCTCTAGCCAGCCCCGTCGGCCCACCTCTGCTCCCCCTCCCTCGGGCCTCCAGCAAGCCGAGCTCCCGAGGCCCACCGCAGAGGCCTGCCTCACCTCCTCTTCACGTCCGGGCCGAGCCCATGGTGAGGCCCAGTAATCCGTCGCCCTGTGCACTGCTTAGTATTAGACGCCCGTGTGTTTTTTTCCTTAGTGTAATTTTTCTGGTAAGTCTTCATTTCTGTCAGCATAATGTTGCATCTTTGCATGATGGTAACTTTTTGTGTGGTGATCCAAATTGAGTGAATGATATGTCAAAATGTTCGTGGTGATATGCTCTACACTTTGTTCCATTGTGACATGCTTGTTTGACTTCATCTAGATGCTTAAATAACTATTCCAAGGGTGCAACTTGTTATAAACTGCTGCTACTTGTTATTTTGTTGCCATGTTTGTGATATGATAACTTGGTGCATGTTTATCCAAATGATGCAAATGATATGTCAAAATGTTCATCATGAGATGCTCTACATGTTGGTTGCTATAGCATGCTTGTTTGAGTTCATATTGCCATGTTTATCTATGTTGCAAAAGTGCATTTGGCTGTTAGCTTTTGTAACTTGTTACGAGATGCCTAGTTGAGGAGCTCGTTGCTATTGTTGTGTTTGTCCCCTTGTCACATGCCTAGATGTTTTAGAATCTCCATGATGTGCTCTTTGATGTGGTGCATTTAACTTTCCATGATATGCCTTGTGTTGAGTTAAACTTGCTCACAAATATGCCATGATAATACTGTTGTTTTAACACTTAGTGAAATTTCACTAAGTCTGGAATCTGTAATTTCCAGATGCCATGTTTGCTTGTTGTTCTAGGCAAATCCATGATAGTTTTGGGGTGACTATTGATGATTCCATGTTGTATATGTTGTTGGCTATCCATTCATGCCTTCACTTGCTCATTTGGGATGCTTTAGCTTATTTATTTCTTGCTCCCAAGTTGCTATAAAATATTGCTGTCAGATTTTTATTACCATGTTATGCTTCCTGTATAGACTTGTTGTGCTTCCTGTATAGACTTGTTGTGCTTCCTGTATAGATTTGTCATGCATCATACCTTGCCATGTATTGCATCATATAAACGTGTGTTGTTTTCTATGCTTCCTACCTTGCCATGTTATGCTTCCTGTATAGACTTGCTGTGCTTCCTGTATAGACTTGTCATGCATCATACCTTGCCATGTTATGCTTTGTTGTGCTTCCTGTATAGACTTGTCATGCATCCTACCTTGCCATGTATTGCTTCCTATATATATTTGTCATGCATCATACCTTGCCATGTAATGCATCATATATAGACTTGTGTTGTTTGCTGTGCTTCATACCTTGCCATGTTTTGCTTCCTATATAGACCTGCTGTGCATCATATGTAGACTTGTCGTGCATCCTACTTGGTAGTGCATATTGTCATGTTCTTGAGTGGTTCGTTTATTGTGTTGCTTGCTTCTTCTCGTTAGTGCTTGTCCCGTTGCGTTCGTGAGGATTCGTTCGTCTTCCCGAGGTTCTTCTTCAAGGCTTCTTCTCCGTCTTCTTCACGGAACCGTTCTTCTTCCTTGCGGGATCTCAGGCAAGATGACCATACCCTTGGATACCTTTACTATCATTGCCTTTGCTTAGTTGTCTCGATGCTATCGTTACATGTCGCGCTACCCATCTTTATTGTCAGCCTCTCCTTGTTGCCATGAAACCTTTAACCTTTGAAACCTTCCTAGCAAAACCACTGTTTGGCTATGTTACCCGCTTGCTCAGCCCCTCTTATAGCGTTGTTAGTTGCAGGTGAAGATGAAGTTCGTTCCAGGAGGGAACTTGTTTTTGGAATATCACAATATCTAATTATTATTATTAACACACCTATATACTGGGATGGGTGGAAGGCTTGACCTTTTGCTCGGTGTTTGATTCCACTCATGCCACCTTAGGCGCCGATAAACCGGCATTATGTTCCTTGATTTTGCGTTCCTTACACGATGGGTATATGGGGACCCCTTGACAGTTCGTCTTTGAATAAAACTCCTCCAGCAAGGCCCAACATTGGTTTTATTTGCTCATAATAACAACTTAATTAATTAATTAATTGCATAGGGAGTTAGCGCTACCCGAGGATTCTTTCTACATAGCAAGGGGGGGCAGTGCTGATGGTGTTGGTCCCAAACGGGGGTTATGCGGGGCCACCACGGGGAAACTCGAGGATTGGTTTTACTCGTAGGATCGCCCATCCGGTCGTGGCCTGAGACGAGATACGCGCGGCTACTATCAGGGTGTCGACACACCGGGAGGTCTTGCTGGACTTGTTTTACCATTGTCGAAATGTCTTGTGCACCGAGATGCCGAGCCTGATCGGATTTCCCTAAGATAAGGGGTGATGATATTATATTTATCACTTCAGCTAATCGTGAGAGCTTGTGATGGGCTAAGTTGGGACACCCCTGCAGGGTTATGATCTTGCGAAAGCCGTGCCCGCGGTTATGTGGCAGATTGGAATTTGTTAATGTCCGGTTGTAGAAAACTTGACAGAGGATCCGAAGTAAAACACACAACTGTGTGAGTAACCGTGACTGTCTCTTTCCACTTTGAGAAGAGAACACGGTGGGGTTATGTTTGACTCGTATGTAGTTCAGGATCTTTAGCGATCACAACTAGTTGCGACCGTTTGCGTAGATGCTCATCTTATTCTTGTACTCGTAATTTAGCCACCATACTTTGCTTAGCCGATGCTCCAACCTCACCACTTTACCTCTTCCTACCTATTAAGCTTTGATAGTCTTGTTACCCATGGTTATGGGATTGCTGAGTCCTCATGGCTCACAGATACTACGACAACAGTTGCAGGTGCAGGTTTCCGATGTCTTGACGTGAGAGCGTAGTTTGTTGTTTGGAGTTCTTCTTCTTCAGTCTTGGGTTAGGTTTCGGGTCGGCAGCCTGGGATAGCAGATGGATGTCTTTGTGCTTTTCATGTTTGCATCTGTAGTCGGATGCCTTGTATTGATGTTGTTGTATTCATGTGACTTGTATGTATTGTTGTATCCACTATGTATGTATGTAATGGTTTGATGTAATGATATCCATCTTGCTAAGCGCCCGAAATGCGGTTGTGCCCCAATCACGTAAGTGTCACGTGATCGGGATAGAATCGCATCTTGGGCCTGACAATTAGACCCTTTTTGCATATGAGGAAATGAGTTTCCCATGAATATCAATCAAGTCAAGAAACCCAGAAAGATTGTTAGGATAAAGAAATTAGCGACAAAAAACAGCAAGATCTTTGTCTGCACAATGAAGAAGACGACAGTTAACTACAAGATGGTACTACACTACTAGGAAAAACCTTATAGACGGAACTTTAAGAGTAGCGCTTGTTAAAAAAGCACGCTAGTGCTAACTAGCAGTAGCGCGTTGGCGAAAACCACATTACAGATACATAGTATGTAGCAGTAGCGCGTCTAACGGTAAATGTGCTACTACTAAAATTCCCACTGCTAAGCCGATAGGCTGCACATAGTAGTAGCGATCTTATAGGAACAGCGTTACCACTACTAGTTTTGTAGCAGCGCATTTACGTAGAAAGGCGCTACTGCTAACGAAAATAAAATTAAATGGAAAGCAACTTGAAAAGTAAATGAAAATGAAAGAAATAGAAAAGGCAGAAAGAAAAAAATAAAATGTAAAGAAAAATAAATGAAAAAGTCAAAAAAGAGAAAGGAATAGCAGTAGTGCATCTGCTGAAACGTGCTATAGCTAACTTAGCAGCATCGCACTTCCTGGAACGCGCTACTTCTACTTTTGATTTAACCGCGCGGTTCGTTCTTCCCCACGGCCACTTCCGCCAAATCCCAACTCCCGTTGTCGCCGCCATCGTCACCCGGCATCGCCATCGGCCTCCGCGCGCTCTCCCATTGCTCTCCGCACACACTCGACGCCGCCCCGACCCCGACCTCAACACCGCCCCCAACCCCAACCTCGACGCCGCCCTCCGCCGCGCGCCCGAGCCCCGACCCCGACCTCGACGCCGCCTGCCCCTCCCTTGCCGCAGGCACCCGAGGTGAGCACGCCTCCTCCTCCCCTCCCCTACCTCTGCCTAGCTAAAGTTCCTATGGTTCTTCCAATTTTAGATTCAATCAAATTAGTTAGGGTTCATAAAATTAGATGGTAATTAGTTAGTAAGAACTAGGGCAGTAGTGTTTAATAGAATTAGTAAGAAATTTAATAGAACTAGTTGAACTAGTATTTTTAGTAAGAACTAGTTGAATTAATAGAACACGTGTATTTTTAGTACAACAACAACAACAAAGTCTTTAGTCCCAAACAAGTTGGGGTAGGCTAGAGGTGAAACCCATAAGATCTCGTGACCAACTCATGGCTCCGGCACATGGATAGCAAGCTTCCACGCACCCCTGTCCATAGCTAGTTCTCTGGTGATACTCCAATCCTTCAGATCTCTCTTAACGGACTCCTCCCATGTCAAATTCGGTCTACCCCGACCTCTCTTGACATTCTCCGCACGCTTTAGCCGTCCGCTATGCACTGGGGCTTCTGGAGGTCTGCGCTGAATATGCCCAAACCATCTCAGACGATGTTGGACAAGCTTCTCTTCAATAGGTGCTACCCCAACTCTATCTCGTATATCATCATTCCGGACTCGATCCTTCCTCGTGTGGCCACACATCCATCTCAACATACGCATCTCCGCCACACCTAACTGTTGAACATGTCGCCTTTTAGTTGGCCAACACTCGGCGCCCTACAGCATTGCGGGTCGAACCGCCGTCCTGTAGAACTTGCCTTTTAGCTTTTGTGGCACTCTCTTGTCACAGAGAATGCCAGAAGCTTGGCGCCACTTCATCCATCCGGCTTTGATTCGATGGTTCACATCTTCATCAATACCCCCATCCTCCTGCAGCATTGACCCCAAATATCGAAAGGTGTTCTTCTGAGGCACCACCTGTCCATCAAGGCTAACCTCCTCCTCCTCACACCTAGTAGTACTGAAACCGCACATCATGTACTCAGTTTTAGTTCTACTAAGCTTAAACCCTTTCGATTCCAAGGTTTGTCTCCATAACTCTAACTTCCTATTTACCCCCGTCTGACTATCGTCAACTAGCACCACATCGTCCGCAAAGAGCATACACCATGGGATATCTCCTTGTATATCCCTTGTGACCTCATCCATCACCAAGGCAAAAAGATAAGGGCTCAAAGCTGACCCTTGATGCAGTCCTATCTTAATCGGGAAGTCATCAGTGTCGACATCACTTGTTCGAACACTTGTCACAACATTATCGTACATGTCCTTGATGAGAGTAATGTACTTCGCTGGGACTTTGTGTTTCTCCAAGGCCCACCACATGACATTCCGTGGTATCTTATCATAGGCCTTCTCCAAGTCAATGAACACCATATGCAAGTCCTTCTTTTGCTCCCTGTATCTCTCCATAAGTTGTCGAACCAAGAAAATGGCTTCCATCGTCGACCTCCCAGGCATGAAACCAAACTGATTTTTGGTCACGTTTGTCATTCTTCTCAAGCGGTGCTCAATGACTCTCTCCCATAGCTTCATTGTATGGCTCATCAGCTTAATTCCACGGTAATTAGTACAACTCTGAACATCCCCCTTGTTCTTGAAGATTGGTACTAATATACTTCGTCTCCATTCTTCTGGCATCTTGTTTGCCCGAAAAATGAGGTTGAAAAGCTTGGTTAGCCATACTATCGCTATGTCCCCGAGGCCTTTCCACACCTCAATGGGGATACAATCAAGGCCCATCGCCTTGCCTCCTTTCATCCTTTTTAGAGCCTCCTTGACCTCAGACTCCTGGACTCGCCGCACAAAACGCATGCTGGTCTCATCAAAGGAGTCATCAAGTTCAATGGTAGAACTCTCATTCTCCCCATTGAACAGCTTGTCGAAATACTCCCGCCACCTATGCTTAATCTCCTCATCCTTCACGAGGAGTTGGTCTGCCCCGTCCTTGATGCATTTGACTTGGCCAATATCCCTCGTCTTCCTCTCTCGGATCTTGGCCATCTTATAGATGTCCCTTTCCCCTTCCTTCGTGCCTAACCGTTGGTAGAGGCCCTCATACGCCCTACCCCTTGCTTCACCAACAGCTCGCTTTGCGGCCTTCTTCGCCATCTTGTACTTCTCTATGTTGTCTGCACTCCTATCCAAGTACAGGCATCTGAAGCACTCTTTCTTCTCTTTAATCGCCTTCTGGACGGCATCATTCCACCACCAGGTATCCTTATCTTCGCTTCTCCTTCCCCTGGACACTCCAAACTCCTCCGAGGCCACCTTACGAATGCAAGTCGCCATCTTCATCCACACATTGTCCGCATCCCCTCCTTCCTCCCAAGGGCCCTCCTTAATGACCCTCTCCTTGAACGCCTGAGCTAACTCCCCCTTGAGCTTCCACCACTTCGTTCTAGCGACTTTGGCACGCCTATCCCGCTGGACACGAGTCCGAAAGCGGAAGTCAGCAACCACCAGCTTATGTTGAGGTACAACACTCTCTCCAGGTATCACCTTACAATCTAGGCATGCACGCCTATCTTCTCTTCTCGAGAGGATGAAATCAATCTGGCTAGAGTGTTGGCCACTACTAAAAGTCACCAGATGTGATTCTCTCTTTCTAAAGAGGGTGTTAGCTACAATCATGTCGTAGGCTAGAGCAAAGCTTAAGACATCTTCTCCTTCCTGATTCCTGGTGCCATAGCCAAAGCCCCCATGCACCCCTTCAAAACCTGTGTTAGATGTACCCACGTGGCCATTGAGGTCTCCTCCTATGAAGAGCTTCTCACCAATCGGTACACTCCTAACCATGTCTTCTAGACCTTCCCAGAACTCCCTCTTGGTGTTCTCAGTGTGGCCTACTTGCGGGGCATACGCGCTGATAACATTGAGAACTAAGTCCCCAACTACCAGCTTGACCAGGATAATCCGGTCCCCACATCTCGTGACGTCTACCACTCCATGCTTGAGGCTCTTGTTGATCAAGATGCCTACGCCATTCCTGTTTGCAGCCAACCCGGTGTACCACAGCTTGAAGCCGGTACCCTCCACCTCCTTTGCCTTCTGTCCCCTCCACTTGGTTTCCTGGACGCAAAGGATATCAACACTTCTCCTCACCGCTGCATCGACTAACTCCCGAAGCTTCCCTGTCAGGGACCCTACGTTCCAGCTACCTAAGCGGATCCTCCTAGGCTCGGCTAGCTTCCTTACCCTTCGCACTCGTCGAGTCAAATGCGAAGACCCTTGCTCATTTTCCACTACATCCGGGCGCCGATGTAGCGCGCCACTAAGGATGCGACGACCCGATCCTCGCTCACTTGCCACCGTATCCAGATCAAGATACGGCGCGCCACCAAGGGGGTGACGTCCCGGCCCTTGCCCATTTGACACCACACCCGGGTTCCGATGTGGCGCGTCGCTAAGAGGGTTACACCCCAACGAAAATCTTTTGGGTTTCATCTCCATAAGAGTAGCTGAGTTTTCACGTTGGCTCGCCAAGCCTAACACAACCCTCCTCCTTTACCCGGGCTTGGGACCGGCTATGTTGAGACAACATAGGCGGAGACCGGCTATGTTGAGACAACATAGGCGGAGTTAACACGTGTATTTTTAGTAATAAAATTAATATAGCTAGTTGAACTAGTTTATATTTAGTAAGAACTAGTTTATTTTTATTTATAGTAAGTATATTTTTAGTAAGAACTAGTTGAACATGTCATATTTGTTTTTATTTTTTAGTTAAAGCAATTATTCCTGCATCGACGTCGACGATGCCTATCCCGCATCCTTGTCGTCGACTCGGCGGAGGACACCTGCTTGACCAGATAGGCAATGTCGGGGACTGGGCTCCACTGGGCTGGTACTGGGAGGCGCTACCTACTGGGGGGCGCAACTTGGTGAGGAGCCAGCCCATCGTTGACCCGAACCTTGCTTTGTGGCGGTCTCGTGAGCCAGTGACGGTGCAGAGGCTTGAGGACCCCGCGGAGGTGGTACGTCATCGTGTCAGCGAGGAGGACGAGCATGTTCATCGCTACATGGTTGCGTTGGAGGGCAGGTTCTCCAACACCTGGCAGGTTCTTCAGGGATCTCACTGGAGCTATGATCCTGTGATGGTTCCTTCTCTTTGGGTGTCCACCGCCCGCGCCGATACCTATCGTTCGCTAGGGTTTTAGTTGTATTAGTGATGTTATATGTATGATACTATTCGGGGTGTATAAGTGATAATATTCAACGATGTACAGATGCAAGAGATGATTTAGTTTTTCTTATTGAATGCATGCTAATTTGAATAATTATATATTTTACGATTTGGTTTTGCTTATTGAATGCTCAAATTGGAAATGTTTTTGTTTTTGGTTGATAACTTGTAGGGTTTTTGTTTGTGCAGAAATCAAGGAGCCCCTCCATCGTCCCCGCCGTCTTCCCCGTCACCGACCCCCTCCAACCTCGAGGTGAAACCAGCCAAATATCCATGTCAATATGAGTCCTATAAGATATTTTGAAATGTTTTGTTCATATTTTCAACCATTGAAATGCAATGACCATCAAGTTTGAATGCTCATATGATGTAGATAAAAACATGTATATCTTGTGTTGCTCAAATAGGATATGTGCTCGCCCAAGTGGTCGGTCATGTTTGCAGGTTACACCTCTGAGTGGCCTATGTTTTGCCGGAGTGTTGATTAATTTCCGTTCCGGCAAATTTCAGGCGGTTGATATGTCCTTTTTTAGCAAAGGTCATGCCAGATTTTTCCGTGAATTTTGGCATGACTTGTGCTAGAATATGTAGGAAATATCGAGTGGCCTAGATTTTCTAGAAAGATAATTAAACAACATTTCAAGTTGACTTTAAGTCTGTCGAGGGGAAGCAGGAATAACGACCATCACTGAAGGTCGAAAAATCAGTGAGGGAGTGTATCCACCATATATGAGAGAGGACGAAGAATCCCGACTGTTGTCGTGGGGGTCGTTTCTCCTTCTTCTCCTTGTGCTAGACCTTTGTTATGCACTAGCGGAAGGAGGAGTAACGATGTGACGCCCCCGATTTGACCGTACACTAATCATGCACGCAAATGTGTACGACCAAGATCAGGGACTCACTGGAAGATATCACAACACAACTCTAGACACACATTAAAATAATACAAGCTTTATATTACAAGCCAGGGGCCTCGAGGTCTCGAATACATAAGCTCGGATACACAAGAGTCAACGGAAGCAATAATATCTGAGTACAGACATAAGTTAAACAAGTTTGCCTTACGAAGGCTAGCACAAATGTAACAACAATCGAAAAGGCAAGGCCTCCTGCCTGGGACCTCCTAACTACTCCTCGAAGCCAAACTCCACGTAGAAACATCCTTGGGATCCTCTGGCTCCTAGACTCCACCATCTGGTTGTGTCATCCGAGAAGAAGGGGCAAAAGGGGAAAAGGGGGAGCAAAGCAACCGTGAGTACTCATCCAAAGTACTCGCAAGCAAGGATCTACTACATATGCAAAGATATCTGTGTAAAGGGGGTAATATCGGTGGGCTAAACTGCAAAATGCCAGAATAAGAGGGGGATAGCTAATCCAATCGAAGACTACGCTTCTGGCCACCTCCATCTTGCAGCAGCAGAAGAGAGTAACTTGAAAGTAACAAGTATCCTCGCTTCTGGTAGCCTTCGTCTTGAGTAACTGGAAACTTCACCAAGTAACATCGTATAGCATAATCCTACCCGGCGATCCTCCCCTTGTGACCCTGTGGGAAAGCAATCACCGGGTTGTATCTGGCACTTGAAAGGGTGTGTTTTATTAAGTATCCAGTTCTAGTTATCATGAGGTCGGAGTACAACTCTGGGTCGTCCTTTTACCAAGCGACACGGCTATTCAAATAGATGAACGTCCCTGCATGGATGCACCACATAACCCAACACGCTCGATCCCATATGCTCGGACACACTTTCCTGGGTCATGCCCAGCCTCGGAAGATCAACATGTCGCAGCTCTACCTAAGCACAACAGAGAGGTCAGCCCGCCGATCTAAACCCTAAGCGCGCAGGGGTCTGGGCCCATCGCCCATTGTACACCTGCATGTTGCGTGGGCGGCCGGTAAGAAGACCTAGCCGCTCCTAATACCAAAGCGGCGTTCCAGGCCAATCCGGCGTGCGCCGCTCAGTCGGTGACGTCAAGAAGGCTTCAGCTGATACCACGACGTCGAGTGCCCATAATTGTTCCCGCGTAGCTGGTTAGTGCGTATAGGCCAGATGCCAGACCAAGATCAAATATCCAAACTTGTTAATAGTGTTATTATGAAATAACCACGGACAACGACCAGGGCCAGGCCCACCTGTCTCCTAGGTGGTTGTGACTTGCCCTGCCGCTCCGCCACAAAGCAACCATCAAGGGGCTACCGGGAACCCAGGCCCAACACTACCTGTGTGGAACCACCTGCCCCTTCACCCCCATCTCCGAATCATCATCATGAGTATGTAATAGTATAGTATATACCCGTGGTCACCTCCCGAAGTTATCACGGCCCGGTAGTATAGCATGGCGGACGGACAAGAATGTAGGGCCACTGATGGAATACTAGCATCCTATACTTAGCATTAGGATAGCCGCTAAAGGTATCAACAGTTGTAGCAATAATGACAGGCTATGCAACAGAATAGGAGCTATCGAACCAACAATAGTAGCATACCTAATGCAAGAATAAGAGAGAGGAGAATGGCCGATATCTGGTGATCAAGGGGGGGGGCTTGCCTCAAAGCTCTGCAGACGAAAGGAATCTTCGGAAGCGTAGCCGTAGTCGAACACAGTGGCATCGACATCGTCTCACAGTCTACCGGAAAGGAATTAACGGAGGGGGAACACAATAAATAACAGAGCAATCAAAGGCATCACAAAGCATAACATGGCAACACGCGGTGCTAGGTGTGACCTAACGCGGTACTAGGTGGTACTGGCGAAGGGGGGAAACATCAGGGAAAGTATTCCCAGTGTTTCGCGTTTTTGGACAGACAGACCGGAGGGAGACGATTGCAGGCTCGCTATGCTAGGGACGTGTGGTGAGCGAACGGACTGCGTATTCGGATTCATCTCGTCGTTCTGAGCAACTTTCATGTACAAAGTTTTTTATCTGAGTTACTGATTATTTTATATTAATTTATAAAGATTTAATCATTTTCTGGAATTATTATTATTTAATTAATTTGAAAAATCATTACTGCATCATCGTGACGTCAGTGGTCAAAGTTGACCGTTGACCAGTCAACTGACGGGTGGGTCCCGCATGTCATAGGCTTAGGGTAATTAATCAAAGTTAATTAGTTTAACTACTTTATTACGTTAACTAAATTTAATTAACCAAATTGACTAAGTTAATTAATATATTTATTTATTATAATATTTTTACGTATTTTCTTTTCTTTTATTTTTGTTTTACAGGGGCGGCCTCCACTTGTCATAGGTCGAGGGCCTAACGGGCCCCGGGCGCTAACGGGTGATGCTGGGCAGCGGGCAGAGCCCCGAGGGTGAACGGGCGCTGGCCATCGGTGGGCGCTGGCCATCGGCACGGCTAGGTGTCGGTGGCCAAGGCGCCGGCCAGCGGGGCGGCGGAGGTGGCCGCGGGCGGTGGCCGGTGCGTGGAGGCGAGCGAGAGGCGGCGCGGAGGTAGGCGAGCATCTGCGAGGCGGGCCAGCATGGCGCCTGGCTTGCGGAGGTAGAGTAGTGCGCGCTGGGTCGGGTGTTGGGCGCGTGCACGCGAGAGGAGGAGAGGCCAGGGCGGAGCTGGGCCGCGGCAGCGCAGGTAGCGTGGCAGCGAGTGGAGGCGGGTGAGGGAGGTCCGGGGCGCGGGTGGTGTGTGCGTGTGCGTGCGGCCGTGGGCACGCTCGGTGTGCGGCGGGAGCAGGCATGGATGCGAGCGCGCCGATCGAGGAAGAGAGGGGAAAGAGGAGGCCCGTGCCTCACCAGTGATGGAGGGAAGGGGGGCGGTGGGGGTTGGTGGAGCCGGCGAGGAGGAGGTCGAGGACGAAGCGGCCCGGCGGGTAGGTGGTCCGACGAGATGGTGGAGCGTCGGCAACGATGGGATGGGGCGACGACGGCGGCGCGGTCGAGGCAGCGTCGGGGCAACAGCTTCCACGGACGCAGAGGAGAGCGGCGGCGATGGCGGCTCCGGCAACGTGGTCCCGCGTGGCGGCATCGGGGTCGATCCCCACCAACCAAATCGGGGGCAGAGGAGGGGGTGGATCATGGTGGGGGTAGTGTGGAGGGCGCTAGGGTTTGGTCGCCCCAGGGGTGGTTGTAGGGGCTCTACTGGGCAGGGCGGTTCGGCGGCCAGCTGGGCCTGTTGGCCCAGTTGGGCCAGGGGGTTCTCCCTTTTTCTTTTCGTTTCTTTTCCTTTTTGTTTTTCTGTTTTGTTTTCTTATTTTATTTACTTTTTGTTTACTGTTTTCTTTTAGTTACCTTAATTTTTTTATCTTAGCAAAATACCAAAATGGCACCTAATTTGATGTTATCAAATATGTCACTGCCACATTAATTTGGTACTCAGACTAAATTAGTTTCATAATTAATTAATATTTAAAAGCATTTAAATAATAGTTTTCGCTACTATTTTATTCACCTAATAGTATTTAAATATTTTTGGAAGGTGTGGTTTCTCCACCATATTTACTTATGATTTATTTGACACAACTTGAACATTTTAGTTTTGATATTTGAAAACTTTTATCATTTGACTTTATTTCAGGTTTGGATTTGAACTGGATTGAATAAATGCGAGATTAACAACAGTAATCGTGGTGACGTGGCATCATTAGCAGGGAATTATTGTAGCTTAATTATCCGGGCGTCACAATTCTCCTCCACTACAAGAAATTTCGTCCCGAGATTAAAGAGGTGGAGTAAGGGGGAAAGTTCTGGTTACGAAATTGTAACGAATCTTGTTGCTCTTCCCAAAGTAGTTGAACCTCTACATTGATCTCTTCATTTCTCTGCTTCAGGTCATCATGATGAAGTAGGCATCCTTTCTTCAGGACCTCCATCGTACATACGGAAATGATAAGGGGTAACTTCGGAAGAATGGTCCTCTACAAGGTTGCTTAGCCGGTAGATAACACCAGGGAAGGTGGCGGAAAGTAACTCTCGAAACTAATCTTAAGAAAATATCAAGAGCAAAGTAAGGAGGTATCATGGGAAGTTTCGAGCGGGCAGGCAATCATTTGATGCCAGAATCAGGATGTGAAAGGGGTTCAAAGCAATGAGAATAAGTATGGTGTTTGATACAAGAATTGATGATCCCTCTATAAGAGGCCGCGCACGAGGAACAACCTTGGAAACGGGGGGGTACACGAGAGTCAGGTTTTGATCCTGTGGAACTATGGGTTATGGGACCACCATGTGGGCTAAAAGTAAGAAGGGTAGTGATGTCTTGCACGATCTCGTAAGCAAGGTATGTCAGAGGATGGCATGTCAGTCATGTCGGCAACAACATCGGTACCAAGGGCGAGGGACGGAGAGAACCATTTTCTTGCTCGTTGAACGAGGTGGACCAATATGCAAAGTTCTAGTCCATCGGTGGTTACCAGAATGTTATGAACAATAGTAACAGGTTCTTACTGACAGAGTTGTACACCAAGGTGTTTACATAAGCAGAAAAGTATTACTGCTTAGATTATATGTAGATCAAAGAAAGGTTAAACAAACAAATGGAAAGGAAAATTGTGATTACACACAATTATTAGGAGTATATCCTTCCCATGGACAAGCAGGACATGGCATACAGGGTAGGATAGCAAGTACCCAACCATTCAAATAAAGAGGCAAGGATTAATCAAGATGTTACCCATACAACGGTGTTTGGATAACTGACCAAGAAACATTTAGCTTCGAGGTTCTTGCTAAAGAGGATACTATAACAATAGGTCCTTCGGTCAGGTGTGCTAGGCATGACATCGCCTTACCGGGTCATGTAAAGATGTTATAACTCCTGAAAATATGTTTGAACCATCATATCTGACCAAGATTCAGATCTGATTGGTGTCAGGTCACCTTAGACTCGGGACGTCTGAGAAGAGAAGGTGCAACAAAAACTGATGGGATGACATGGTAAGATTCTCGGGAAATGAACTATGGAAGCGAGTTCCGAAACAGGAGTTCATCATTGAACCAAGGAGAGGATGAGGAGGTGGCTGATGGACTTAGCGACAATTCATCTAGAATTCCAAACGGATGGATTTCCACAATAATGTGATCAAGAAGATGACACTTGTCAATTCAAATGATATAATGTTGTATGCTCGAGGAAAACATACACCATTAATCATTAGTTGAAAGGTGTGCCCGAAATATGACCTTAGGCAGCAAGATCAATGTTAGAGTGATGATTCAATAACCAATCATCTAAGAACGAACTGTCGATCGTTAACTTCAAAGCAATAGGGTTGCTAGAAGTACAGAACTCAAGCAGCAGCATTACCATATTGGTATCCCGGTTAAAAACAACACGGGGACCAAGGAAGAATGTTGATGGTGAGAAGTATCATCATACCGAGCATTTATAAGAGGTGGAGCAATCCCCACAACATTCTCGACATAAAAGACAGAAATACTTCATGGCAGAACACTACACTAGCTGGAGAGCAAGTTGTATTCATAATGTGGACAAGTTCGCGATGAAAGGAAATCAAGGGTGTTGTCGATGATAATAAAAATCATCGAGGGCAAGCAGGGTATTTCTCATCATGAACACAGTTGACATCTCGGAAGAAGTCAAAGTGTTGAAGGTGATCCGACACATTTGCCGGGAGGTTTCAAGAGGATCCAATCAAACAACAACCACAACAAGCAAGGGAATGATGAAGTGGCAAGTTATAGGACCAATATATAAGATGCAAGCTCGGAACCAAAGTTGCCTTTCAAGACAAGCAGCATGATGTTGAAAGCTCGACGGAAGTCATGCTCACACACTAAAGAATTCGTGGACCAGAGACGGATGAGGTAGTACAGTCAAATATAGCAAGACTAGGATGCAGCCGATAGTCTAGGAATGACCAGATTGAGTTCAGAATTTCCCAGTAAAAATACTAGGGGTATATGATTTGTAGTGCGGAATAATTTCACTAGTCGGTGTCCTTGGTTGATAACAATCCAGAACCCGTAGAGTGATTATGACAAGGAAATACATTACTTCAACAATGTTAGTAAGATGTTGTGCAATGGCAAGACATCTTCGAGATACCAGGGGGGCAATACTCGAAGGTAGAACATAATAGAAGTAGAACCGGGTCATTGACCTATGACAGTAGATACTTAAACCTTGCCAAAAATAGATGAGGCACTGGAATGAATTCCCATCAGACATATCAGATCAGGACAGCATGGTCAGAACCATAACTGTAAGGAATCAATTCAAGAATATCGAAAGAATCATACAGCTGGATAATCATTTTGCAAGAAGCTTCCGAGATGGTCTACATCATTTTCATGGGCATGAACACAAAGTTCAAGGTCGACTCCCACTTCTTTAATGCATATCATTTCATTCACCTCTCGCTTTGATAAAACTATAGTGTTGGAATTTTATCTGGTAGAACACCGGAAGAGTATGACTTGTGAAAACTTTCGGGTCCTCATGAATTAGGGGAAGGCATAGGTTCAACCCATCGGGCATCTTAGTAACATATACCAGAAATTTCAAAAGTAAATATCACCGGCTCAAAAGCAGAGTATGGTTATCCAATCAGAGAATAGTATGTACCAATGGCATTACATGTCAGATAAAGAACTACTTAAGGTTTAGTATACGAAGGACACTGTCGAATGATAATTCAACAAAGGATCCGACGGTCCACAACAGAGCTGATGTGAGCATCGGCACACAATCGGAGGAAGAAAACAATGCAAATACATTGGAGTATAGAAACAATTGATTAATTCAACGTTTAAATAACAAAGGAATTATGATTTCCAATTCAAGGGATCAGAAGCAAACGCTATGATTAAGGATGGATAAGTTGAGTAGGCTTAGGGGTATAACCAGTGGCAATTTCGATTGGTCGAGATCCATCTCAAGTCTTTAAGATGATGTCTGAGCTGGAAGGATTCATTCTAGGATCCTATTGAGGATTGCGAGCATTCACAAAATACTGAATCAAGGGACTTGAAATGTTAGTGACAAAGGATGTGAACAGAGAGTGCTAGAAATATGGAATTAACCATAATACTGAAAGGCAAGGAATTCAGGAGCATTAGGCTGCTGAGGATTTCATAAAACCGAATAGTATTCCGAAGAATTTTTGTGAAACACATGAACAACTGAGGATCGAATCCTTGATAAGTGTGAGCAATTATTCATAGTGGTGTTCATGCGGCAAGACCTATGCAGCAGTGTCACAAGGGATTCTTAGAAAGTTGGAGAATAATTTGATGCATCTTGTAATAACAAGAGCAGTTGGGAATGAAAGTAAGATCGACAGGTATATGTATTTATCCATAGGGATATATCGGTGGTACCGGATTGCAAAAGTGACGGGCACAGAGTCTCGAGAGAACTTTGGAGAGTGTCTTCGGAATCTTCTCGTGCAGCAAGCAGTCATCTGGAATGAGGGGCTCTCTGGGCGAAAGTATTTTCGATAACCTAAAGTTAGGTTTTAGTAAAATCATTTACCCCGAGTAGAAGAGAGATCAGAGTCCCAGAGTACAGACGAGGAATAAAAGATCCTAATACCACCCAATGGCGACGTGGGCCTGTAAGCCACGCAGCCATGTTAGTAAAAGTTTTCAAAGACTAGACTCAACTTCGGCCAAGGAGTTGGAAAGGGGGATTCCTACAGGCAGTCAGCTCTGATACCAACTTGTGACGCCCCCGATTTGACCGTACACTAATCATGCACGCAAATGTGTATGACCAAGATCACGGACTCACTAGAAGATATCACAACACAATTCTAGACACAAATTAAAATAATACAAGCTTTATATTACAAGCCAGGGCCTCGAGGGCTCGAATACATAAGCTCGGATACACAAGAGTCAGCGGAAGCAATAATATCTGAGTACAGACATAAGTACAAGTTTCCCTTAAGAAGGCTGGCACAAATGTAACAACGATCGAAAAGGCAAGGCCTCCTGCCTAGGACCTCCTAACTACTCCTCGAAGCCGAACTCCACGTAGAAATATCCTTGGGATCCTCTGGCTCCTAGACTCCACCATCTGGTTGCGTCATCCGAGAAGAAGGGGCAAAACGGGAAAAGGGGGAGCAAAGCAACTGCGAGTACTCATCCATAGTACTCGCAAGCAAGGATCTACACTACATATGCAAAGATATCTGTGTAAAGGGGGTAATATCAGTGGGCTAAACTGCAGAATGCCAGAATAAGAGGGGGATAGCTAACCCAATCAAAGACTATGCTTCTGGCCACCTCCATCTTGCAGCAGTAGAAGAGAGTAGCTGGAAAGTAACAAGTATCCTCGCTTCTGGTAGCCTCCGTCTTGAGTAACTTGAAAGTTCACCAAGTAACATCGTATAGCATAATCCTACCCGGCGATCCTCCCCTCGTCACCCTGTGGGAAAGCAATCACCGGGTTGTATCTGGCACTTCAAAGGGTGCGTTTTATTAAGTATCTAGTTCTAGTTGTCATGAGGTCGGAGTACAACTCCGGGTCGTCCTTTTACCGAGGGACACGGCTATTCGTATAGGTTAACTTCCCTGCAGGGGTGCACCACATAATCCAACACGCTCCATCCCATTTGGCCGGACACACTTTCCTAGGTCATGCCCGGCCTCGGAAGATCAACACGTCGCATCCCTACCTAAGCACAACGGAGAGGTCAGCCCACCGGTCTAAACCCAAAGCGCGCAGGGGTCTGGGCCTATCGCCCATTGCACACCTGCACGTTGCGTGGGTGGCCGGTAAGCAGACCTAGCCGCTCCTAATACCAAAGCGGCGTTCCAGTTCAATCCGACGTGCGCCGCTCAGTCGCTGACGTCAAGAAGGCTGTGGCTGATACCACGACATCGAGTGCCCATAAATGTTCCCGCGTAGCTGGTTAGTGCGTATAGGCCAGAGGCCAGACTCAGATCAAATATCCAAACTCGTTAATCGTATTATTATGAAATAACCACGGACAACGACCAGGGCCAGGGCCACCTTTCTCCTACGTGGTCGTGACCTGCCCTGCCACTCCGCCACAAAGCAACCATCAAGGGGCTGCCGGGAACCCAGGCCCACCACTACCTGTGTGGAACCACCTGCCCCTTCAGCCCCCATCTCCGAATCATCGTCATGAGTATGTAATAGTATAGTATATACCCGTGGTCACCTCCCGGAGTGATCGCGGCCCGATAGTATAGCATGGCGGAAGGACAAGAATGTAGGGCCACTGATGGAATACTAGCATCCTATACTAAGCATTAGGATAGCAGGTAAATGTATCAAAAGTTGTAGCAACAATGACATGCTATGCAACACAATAGGAGCTATCGAATCAACGATAGTAGCAAACCTAATGCAAGAATAAGAGAGAGGAGAATGGGCGATATCTGCAGACGAAAGGAATCTTCGAAAGCGTAGCCGTAGTCGAACACAGTGGCATCGACATCGTCTCAGGGTCTACCGGAAAGAAATTAATGCAGGGGGAACACGATAAATTATAGAGCAATAAAAGGCATCACATAGCATAACATGGCAACACACGGTGCTAGGTGTGACCTAACGTGCTACTAGGCGGTACTGGCGAAGGGGGAAAACATCAGGGAAAGTATTCCCGGTGTTTCGCATTTTCGGACAGACGGGCCGGAGGGGGACGATTGCAGGTTCGCTATGCTAGGGGCGTGTGGTGAGCGAAAGGACTGCGTATTTGGATTCGTCTCGTCGTTCTGAGCAATTTTCATGTATAAAATTTTTTATCTGAGTTACGGATTATTTTATATTAATTTATAAAGATTTAATCATTTTTTGGAATTATTATTATTTAATTAATTCGAAAAATCATTAATGCATCATCATGATATTAGCTTGACGTCAGCGGTCAAAGTTGACCGTTGACCAGTCAACTGATGGGTGGGTTCCGCATGTCATAGGCTCACAGTAATTAATCAATGTTAATTAGTTTAACTACTTGATTAGGTTAACTAAATTTAATTAACCAAATTAACTAAGTGAATTAATTTACTAATTAATTAATTAATACATTTATTTATTATTATATTTTTTCGGTATTTTCTTTTCTTTTATTTTTGTTTTACAGGGGCGGCCCTCACTTGTCATAGGTCGAGAGCCTAACGGGCACCGGGCGCTAACGGGTGCTGCTGGGCAGCGGGCGGAGCCCCAAGGGTGAACGGGCGCTGGCCATCGGCGGGCGTTGGCCATCGGCACGGCTAGGCATTGGCGGCCAAGGCGCCGGCCAGGGGGCGGAGGTGGCCGTGGGCGGTGTCGGGGAAACTAGTCGCCCACGAACACCTATGGGACCGGAGCCCCTTTTCGGTACGGCAAGGGAGCGGAGGGTGCACGAAGAGTAGATCGAGGAGAGCACGCGGGCAGTTTACCCAGGTTCGGGCCGCACGGATGCGTAAAACCCTACTCCTGCCTTGGTTTGTATTGTGTTCTTGGCTCGGGAGCAAGAAGAGCTACAGTACTGGTTGCTGGCTACACCGAGCGTGAGAGTGATCAAGGATCGGAACCCCCTCTACGTTGCGCATGGGCCTCCTTTTATAGGTCAAAGGGGTCACCGACAGGTGGCAACGTAGGCGAGGGTAAAAACGTAAAAATGGTGGTAGTTGTAACAATGTATGTACAGTGGTCTATACCTAACCCTGACGGCAGGGGGCAAGGGCATTGAATGCCCGTCGCCGTCGCCCCCAAACAGTGCAAAAAGCGTCTGTTAGGGCGTCTCCGTTCGCCACGACGGTGGCCTCGTCATCGCGGCTCGCCACGGTGTACCCCAGGCTGCACAGCCGTCCGTCACGTGCACCTGGAAGGGCCCTAGGGCGACGCGTGGCCGGATGAGCTGGAGCGCGGGCACGTAGTGGGAGCTTGCCGCGGCAAGTGCCTTGCCGCGGTCGCTACCTTGCCGCGCCCGGAAGCTTGTAGCTCTCCGGGCCTTGCCGGGGCGCGCGATGCGCCACGGCGAGTCTTCTAAAATGCCATGTTTTGGCCTTCCTGGCAAGCTCCTCTTGCCAGGGTCTTGTGCTAAAGGGGTGGTCTTGAGCCTGGTACGGCCTTCCCGGCAAGCTCCTCTTGCCGGGGTCTTGTTTTCTTAACTTGAATACTTTGTTCTTGAATGGCTCTAAGGGATCCGGAGCGGGCCTTGGCGGGCGCGTGGTAAGCCCTGCCGCGGGACGCTGCTACTGCCCGTGCACAAGTCGGGATACTAAGGTACCCCTACTTTAGTACACCGACATGCGGTGGCCGGTGCGTGGAGGTGAGCGAGAGGTGGCACGGAGGTAGGCGAGCATCGGCGAGGCGGGCCGGCGTGGCGCCTGGCTTGCGGAGGCAGAGCAGTGCGCGCTGGGGTGGGTGTTGGGCGCATGCACGCGAGAGGAGGAGAGGCCAGGGCGGAGCTGGGCGGCGGCAGCGCAGGTAGCATGGCGGCGAGTGGAGGCGAGTGAGGGAGGTCCGGGGCACGGGTGGTGTGTGTGTGCGCGCGGCCGTGGGCACGCTTGGTGTGAGACGGGAGCAGGCATGGATGCGAGCGCGCCGACCGGGGAAGAGAGGGGAAAGAGGAGGCTCGTGCCTCACCAGCGATGGAGGGAAGAGGGGCGGCGGGGGTTGGTGGAGCCGGCGATGAGGAGGTCGAGGACGGAGCGACCTGCGGGTAGGTGGTCCGACAAGATGGCGGAGCGTCGGCGACGATGGGACGGGGCGACGACGACGGCGCGGTCGAGGCAGCGTCGGGGCGGCGGCTTCCACAGACGCAGAGCAGAGCGGCGGTGATGGCGGATCCGGCGACGTGGTCCCGCGCAGCGGCATCGGGGTCGATCTCCACCAATCCTATCACGGGCAGAGGAGGGGGTGGATCGTGGTGGGGGATTGGGGAGGCGCGCTAGGGTTTGGTTGCCCCAGGCGTGGTTGTAGGGGCTCTACTGGGCCGGGCGGTTCGGCGGCCAGCTGGGCCTGTTGGCCCAGTTGGGCCAGGGGGTTCTCCCTTTTTCTTTTTGTTTCTTTTCCCTTTTGTTTTTCTGTTTTGTTTTCTTATTTTATTTACTTTTTCTTTACTATTTTCTTTTAGTTACCTTATTTTTTTTATCTTAGCAAAATACCAAAATGGCACCTAATTTGATGTTATCAAATATGTCACTGCCACATTAATTGGGTACCCAAGCTAAATTATTTTCGTAATTAATTAATATTTAAAAGCATTTAAATAATAGTTTTCGCTACTGTTTTATTCACCTAATAGTATTTAAATATTTTATGAAGGTGTGGTTTCTCCACCATATTTACTTATGATTTATTTGACACAACTTGAACATTTTAGTTTTGATATTTGAAAACTTTTATCGTTTGACTTTATTTCAGGTTTGGATTTGAACTGGATTGAATCAATGCGAGATTAACAACAGTAATCGTGGTGACGTGGCATCATTAGCAGGGAATTACTATAGCTTAATTATCCGGGCGTCACAAACGACCATCACGGACGGTCGAAAAATCAGTGAGGGAGTGTATCCACCATATATGAGAGAGGACAAAGAATCCCGACTATTGTCATGGGGGTCGTTTCTCCTTCTTCTCCTTGTGCTAGACCTTTTTTATGCACTAGGGGAAGGAGGAGTAACGACCATCACCGATGGTCGAATATATACACCACGTGAGATGAGAGTTTTCAAGAAAAGACTCGGCAGACCTATAGTCAACCCGTGATGAATAATAATGATCTAATTTAGTTTTTGTAGTACATATTTTTGAATTATATGAGAGTTTAATCTTTAAATACATGAACCTAGGAAATGTCGTCATCGGACGATGAAAGTCTTCCGGGGGAGTGCGACTGGTGCAACGACGACCAGGGTCTTTGCGACAAGCCTCACCTAGACGAAGATCGGCGCTTCAGCATTAAGCTCAAGGAGACCTTGGATGTTGAAACGGTACGCAACGACGACGACTTTTTTCTCATATTTAAGCACGGCTTCTACTACTTCAATGTGTAATTTTTGTCTTTTACAATTTGACTAGCTTATCCCATGTCATGCAAGACGCTATGTCTTGGAGAGGTTTGATTTTGAAGATAATGAAACTATGGAAACAAAGAAAATTCACCTAAGGACCCATCATGATATGGATTTTGAAGTAAATCTGTACAATTCTAAGAGCGTAACCCATTTTGGTTGCAAGAATTGGGAAGCACTTTGCAAGATGTATGCTTTTTATGAGGGTATGCTTGTCACCATGGATCTTGGTGATCGTGGCATCGCCGAAGACAATTTGGACCTTTGGGTCCTTGTTGATACGCTTCCAATTCTACCGCTATGTGATTTTCTCAAACATAGTTATTACGAGCGCTGCCCATTTATATTGTTTATTTCAAAATAGTTGACAGCTTAGTTTCATTCTTCAAAGAATTTGCGGAAGATGGTAGACAACTCCTATTACACCGATGGCTCAGAATTAACTTATCAGGAGAAAAATCATCTGATCGCATTTTGTATTGATATTGAGAATTACAATATCTATTATCATACTCCTCCGCATTATGGTCAATACGTGCCACTAGTGCACGTGTTGAACCACGGTAACATCCATGGAGATGCCATGGTAAGATTTATTACTATTACGACATCCATGCATCTTTTGCATACTTCTAAAACTGAACTACATTGCTAACTACGAAGTTAGTACTATGATTTTCAACAGAAAATCCCGAAGGATCGTGTGCCTCATATGATGTTTCAGAATGGTCGCCTTGATGTTTTGAACATACAGCCAGGTCATCCTACGAATCTCACCTGTCCATATCGGATTTCTAAAACTAGTGAAGACATGGTAATCAAAGAATGGAAAAAATGTATGGACAGTCGTAAGGAGGTTCTTGGAAGGAACATTGTGTGAAAGGCAAGAATTGGAGACAGGACAATCTCCATTCTCCATAATGGAGAGTCAGGGCCTATCTTGTTTTATGCTATTTTACCTAAGAAAAGGTAGTAGGTCCTATGAGAGAGAAGTAGGTCCAAGGTACAATGTTTATTATGTGGTACAATGTGTTAGATTTGATGAGGAGGAGGAGTTGTGATTATGACTAGTGACCAACTTGCTATGTGATATCTCATTGATGAAAACGATGATCATGAGGAGGTGTTATATGACAATGATGTATTATGATGATAAGTTGTTAATGATATGATGATGATGATGATGATGATGATGATGATGATATTTATTACTCCCTCCGTCCCAAAATAAGTGACTCAAAAATGACTCAAATTTGTACTAACTTTAGTACAAAGTTGGGCCACTTTTGAGTCACTTATTTTGGGACAGAGGGAGTATATCGTTGGGTGAAAGAAATGTGGAATAGTTTCGAGTGGATGGACATCCACTTGAAACTAGTCCACGGTTCTTTCGCCCAGTGATGTAATAACTCATTATGATGTAAAAACAATCTCTAAATTTCTATTGTATGAAACTTGTATAAATGTGTGTGAATATAAAAGAAATATGATACGTAATAATAGTAGTAGCGCGGGCTAAAATAAGCGCTACTAGTAATTACCAGTAGCGGGCTAAACAGAAAGCGCTACTACTAAGAGGATATAGCAGTAGCGTGAGCTAACACTCACTACTGCTAACCTTTATCAGTAGCGCCGCACCCCGCGCTACTGCTAGGCGCAAAACATGCACTGCTGCTAGGCTTTTCCCTAGTAGTGCTAACTATTATACCTTGCATTTTTTATGCCTTTGCCCCATTTCCAATATAGAGAAGATATTTATGCACATCCTTGTTTTCAGGCCTTTCCAAAGCAGTTCACTGATGATTACCTCTCAAGCCACCTCTATGGTCAGGAGGCGAGGAAGGTTTTCATACAACACCCACGGTTCAATATTAAAGTTTTCCTGAAGAGGACGAAGAAAGGACGATCAATCATCCACAGGCACTGGCCTAAAGTTGCAAAGACCTTCAACATGAATGAAGGCTCAATATTCGCCTTCCGCTTCAGCAGTTTTCCAGATGAGATGCATATGTCTATGTACCGTCTATGATGCTAATTTCGAAAGGTTCTACATGTTGCATGTGAAACTTGGTGCTGGTGCAGTTGTGTAATCGGATAGCTGAGTGCTGAAGCTATATCATGTTGTACTCTAATGTATTTCAATTATGAAATCATGCTTCCTTAATATGGAAATGAAATATATTATGTGCTTAATACGAATGTCAATTAGATTATTAAATGGATTATTACTAATAGGGCAATTAGCCTGCTAATGGTGAATTAGCCTGCTAATTGGGTTCTGCTATTGCAAAGGGTATTGAGAAAATACCGTGGGCGATGACCTCAGGCAACGCACACAGTTTCTAGTAATAAACCATGTTGGATCAATAAACAATCACACACGACATCCTCTTGAAAACTGTTTGCGTTAGGCCACCTTGCGCAAGCGTTTACCACAAAAAGACTATGTGTGATGGACAACCTTTGCCACACAGTTTCTTCTACGCATCGTGTGTGATGCATTCAATAACGCAAACGATAAAATTGTTAATATCATGTGCAATGGCAACGCTATCACAAACGATTTAACGAGGAAAATTGTGTGTGATGTACCTGTGAACAGAAACATTTTCCTTGGAGCAACTGTGTGGGATGTACATACGAACGGAAACGTTTATTGGGGACTGACTGTGTGGGATGTACTTGCGACCAAAAACAATTTCGCCTGTATAATTATTTTTTAGCTCTACTGTACGTATTACCGTATTTGAGCGCTCGCCGGTCACACACGACCTCATTTTGCCGAGCGTGTGTGTGCCAGGAGGGCAAATCCCCAATGATTTCTGGGTCGTGTGGGAAGGACCCCCCTATCGCCCACACTCACTTGGCGACGGTTCCAAATGCCATCGCGGAAAGGGGTAAAAAAATATTTATATAGCGCCGACGCGTACCAGTGATGCCTCCTTATGCAAAGTACATGAAAGACATCATCACCCATAAGAGAAAAGTACCAGAAGCTGGAATCTCCATCATGCTTGCTAATTATACTTTTAAAGATTGACTACCTAAAAAAGTTGGACCCCCAGGCGCGCCCTGGTGGGTTGTGGTCCCCACGTGGGCCCCCTCACTTATCTCTTTAGCCCACATCATCTCCTACCTCCAGAAAAAAATCACCATAGCTCTCTCTCTCTCTCTTTCTCTCTCTCTCTCTCTCTCTCTCTCTCGTGTTCTTACTCTCAAACCCGGGGATTCGATCTCTTTGCTCGAAGCTGCATTTCTGAAACTGTTTCGGGGGATTGTTGTTTGGTATGTGACTCCTCCGTTTGTCCAAATAGTTTTTGCTTTAGTGGTTTATATTTAAAGTAATTAGCTGCTCTTGGTGCTATTGTATATGAGCTTGCATGTTGAATTCTTAGAGTTCTACGTAGTTTGAATGCTTGTTATGGCCTCTATGCATCCCTAAGTAGTTGCTACCAATCTTATGAAGTTTTGTTGACAAATTTTTGTGGACTAAAAAATTCAGAATTTTTGTTCATAGGAAAAACATGAGTATCTTTGGGAAGTTTGCTTCCAAGAAGAACTCCAAGGGAGTGATTGTGGAGTCATCTGACAGTGATCTTCATACCCAGAGAATGGTGGAGCTACGGTCGTGTGAATGGTCGCATGACCCGTTCATGGAAGGGGCCGGAATCCTTTAGGAGTTTACACAATATGCTAGTAATGCCGGCCTCACCGACTTCATCGCAGCTGAATGTGAACAGTATCATCTCCTCACAAATTACTTTGTGCAAAGTTTTCAATTTGTACCTAGGAACAACCCCCCTGAGGTACAGTTTAATTTATATGTTGAGCCCCATCAGATACCATTGACTAAATTTTGTAACATATGCTTGCTTCCTTCTAATGGTAGTTTACTTGAGCCTGGGCCAATAGAGTTTGATGGTTTTTACCGTACTCTGACAGTGGGGATGAGAGAGGGGTATCGAGTATAACTGTAACTAGCTTACACTTTCCGACTGTGTATTATTTTGCTCTTTTCATTGCAAAGTGTTTGCTTGCTAGAGAGAAAGTAGGTGCACTCGGTGCTCCAGACTTTGTTTTTTACATCGCGCACTTCACGGCGACAATACCTATAGCTTGGGAGCTATTGTGGCACGTCGCCTCCACATTAATGGATCCAAGGGCAAAATACATGGTGGGATCTACGCTACTCACTTGGCGACCCACCTTAACTTACAAATACGCCAGCATGATTATCCTCTACCTTAGGTTTATTTAGATCGTCAGGCTATGGAACACCACCAGTTTATTGCTGCCGATTACCCCAACATTCCCATTACTTATAACCTGGTTTTTAGTGAGAACACTCGTGATATTATCCCATTGCCTGCAGCTGTTTTGTTTGATCCTATTGCCACGGGCGGATATAGGATTTTGCCTGAGGACATTGTCGCCTACCGGAACAACCTAGTTGGAGCACGGGAGGAGCCTCAGGAGTGGGACCCTCAGGTACCCGCTCCCCAGCACTTCAACGTATGACCCCATGGCTTCTTTGAGTGGTGATTACCAAGCTAGGCCAAAAGCCTAAGCTTGGGGGAGTACGTATTTCCACCGGCATTATATTCATGTTCACACATTTCTTTCCAGTCATCGGTGTTCACACTTTTTCATTGTATTATCCATGCCAAATTTATTTTCTCGCTTTCTTCTTGTGCGTTCTAAAAACTCTGATAAAATACAAAAATATTTCGTGCTTCTATTTTATTTTTCTTCCTAGTTTAAATTTTAGTAGCACTAAAAACAAAACCCAAAAAGATTTCCTTATTCTTCGTTTACTTGTTGGGAGCTTTCCCCTGTAAATATTTTTTTCTCATTTTTGCTTTTCCCTTTTATTCGCTTGTTCAAGAAAAAAACTCAAAAAATATTTCAGTGTGTTTCTCTGAATTTCTTTTCCTTTTTATTGAGTCGTACCAAGGAGAAGACCACTATGAAAATGTTGAGTGGCTCTCGTTTGCATAATTATTGATCTAACAAAGAGCCCATTTTACCTTGTCTTCTCCCATGGAATAAAATGTTTGCAGATTCCAGCTTAGTCCATGACACTCTTGCACTATTGTTATTTTCATATCGTTCGGTCGTGCAAGTGAAAGGCAATAATGACGATATTTGGTGAACTGGCCGTGGCAGAGAGAAACGGGTATGGACTCGACTTGTTCTGTTTATGTAAATATGTTTAACCCGGTATCCATGATTTAGCTCATTATGATTAAACATGTTTGCAATGACAATTAGAGATTATAGTTTCTCATGCCATGCATAAGTAGCTAGGAGTGGATAATGATTTATCTTAGATATCAACATTGCGTTAAAATAATTGTGATGTAGTATGATGATATGGTATCCTCCTCTGAATGTTTCAAGTGGCTTGACTTGGCGCATGTTCATGCATGTAGTTGAATCAAAACCAACATAGCCTCTATGATATTTATGTTCATGGTGTCCATATCCTACTCATGCTGATGTCCAATGTTTATTATGCGTAGTGTATGTTCATGACCATTTTGCTCTCAAGCTGGCCGCTTCCCAACCTACTTGCTAGTTTTCACCTATACTAAGCGGAAATACTACTTCTGCATCATATTCAAAAATCAAAGTTATTCCACATGAGTCCACCATACCTACCTATATGCGGTATTACCCAACTTTCCTAAGTAAATTTGCATGTGCCACCTCTTAAACTTCAAACAAATACCCTTTTTGTGTGCCTGGAATGTTCATAGAGTCACAACAGGTAGTTGGTATCTTCCATGCTAAGCGGGTTATTCTCAGGTCGAGTGTTTATTCACTCGCCATTGCACGAGAAAAGGGGTGGTAAGAGGGATTCCCAGTCCTGACTGTAAAAACAAAAGAGCTTGCAAATAATCATACAAAAACTCCTAACGGAGTAATAACCTTTATTTTATCACTTGGGAACTGCTACTAATGTGTTTAGCATGGAAGATATTGATAACTGATGGTCGCAAAGTAAATATGAAGGGTGCATCTACCAAAATTACATTTATCTCTGTTTTAAAACCTTGAGCTCTGGCACCTCTGCAAATCCCTGCTTCCCTCTGCGAAGGGACTATCTATTTACTTTTATGTTGAGTCATCACCCTCTTTAATAAGCGCCGGATCTGAGAGCACTATTGTCATGCTTATGCAATGTGTGTAGTGAATGTTGGGTGTTAGCATGACTGGATCTTTTCTCTCATGAATTACAATGTTTAGTCGCTGCTTGAACTTTGGAGGTGCTCTGCATTTATGTTTTGCGGTCTCAGAAAGGGCTAGCGAGATACCACTATTGTCACATTATATCATGGTTATTTTGATAACGTGTTGCTGTTTGAGGTATCTTATTATCGCTCACCAACTGATTATGTCATTTATATGAGTTAATATAATTCCTAAGAGTTATTTTTGCCATGGTTTGTCACGATCTTTGCTGAAAACCAGGGTGCTACTTAAGCTTATTTATGTAAACAAGAGCAAAAGAGTTCATAAAAGTTTTTCTTTTTCCCTTTCAGTTTATCAACTGAATTGCTTAACGACAAGCAAAGGTTTAAGCTTAGGGGAGATGATACGTATCCATCATATCTACTTTTCCTAACGCTTTTTCTCTTGTTTTGGACTCTAATTTGCATGATTTGAATGAAACTAACCCTGACTGACGATGTTTTTGATAGAACTACCATGGTGTTGTTTTTGTGTAGAAATAAAAGTTCTCGGAATGGAATGAAACTTTGCGAGGAATTTTTATACAACAAAAGAGAATTTATGGAGCCAAGAACCACCGGAGGGGGGCCCTGCGTGGGCACAACCCACCAGAGCGCCCCCACTCCAGGCGCGCCCAGGTGGGTTGTCCCCACCTGGTGGCCCCTTAGACCCAAAAATCGACGCTATAAAATCACATTTTTCCAGAAAAAATCAAGGGAGAAAGAATTATCGTGTTTCACGGGACGAAGCCGTCGCCGTCTCCCATTTTTCCTTAGGAGGCCGGGTCTGGAGTCCGTTTGGGGCTCCGGAGAGGGAATCTTCGATCTTCGTCATCGCCAACCCTTCTTCGTCGCCAATTCCATGATGCTCCCCACCGGGAGTGAGTAATTCCTTCTTAGGCACGCTTGTCGGTGAGGAATTGGATGAGATTCATCATGTAATCTAGTTAGTTTTGTTAGGGCGGATCCCTAGTATCCACTATGTTCTGAGATTGATGCTGCTATGACTTTGCCATGCTTAATGCTTGTCACTTTGGGCCCGAGTGCCATGATTTCATATCTGAACCGTTTATGTTATCATCATTATATCTATGTTCTAGATCTGATCTTGCAAGTTATAGTCATGTACTACGTGTTATGATCTGGCAACCCCTGAGTGACAACAGTCGGGACCACTCCCGGTGATGACCGTAGTTTGAGGAGTTCATGTATTCACCTTGTGTTAATGCTTTGTTCTGGTTCTCTATTAAAAAGAAGGCCTTAATATCCCTTAGTTTCCAATAGGACCCCGCTACCACGGGTGGGTAGGACAAAAGATGTCATGCAAGTTCTTTCCATAAGCATGTATGACTATTTATGGAATACATGCCTACATTATATTTATGAACTGGAGCTAGTGCCGTATCGCCCTAGGTTATAATAGTCACATGATCAATATCATCAAGAAAATCATCGATCCAATGCCTACGAATTTCACCTATATTGATCTTGCTAAGTTACTACTACTATTGTTAATGTTCCCCTTGCGACAAAACTATTGCTATCACTGTTACCGTCACCATTGCTGCTGCCACTACTATCAAACTATCATATTACTTTGCTAATGATTGCTTTGCTGCAGATAATTAATCTCCAGGTGTGGTTGAATTGACAACTCTACTGCTAATACTTACAAATATTCTTTGGCTCCTCTTGTGTCGAATCTATAAATTTGGGTTGAATGCTCTACCCTCGAAAACTGTTGCGATCCCCTATACGTGTGGGTTATCATGGGAGAAGTATCAGCATCCTTTATTATGATACCTTTAGAAGGATGAACCTATCAGAGAAACAACTCAAGCCGTCATCCATAGTGTTTTATGGGGTGGTTCCCGGCAAGTCGGCATATCCTATTGGGAACAACTCCTTGGAAGTTGCTTTCGGCACTGAGATCAACTACAGAACTGAACATGTTATGTTTGAGGTGGTCAAAATCAAAAGTCCTTAAAATGCTCTATTCGGAAGGCCAGCTTATGAGCGGTTTATGGCTTGCCCGTGCTGTGTCTATCTACAACTTAAAATGCCAGGTCCTAGAGGGATGATTATGATCCATGGAGACCGTAAAATTGCTCTTGAGTGCGAGGAGGGTGACGATGCTTACGCTGAGTTGGCTAGTGCAGCTAAGGAGTTAAAATTCTACCAACACAACGTCGATCCGGCCGACATGACTTATCTAAAAAAACAACCACCGAGTAGGATCCCTTGCTCAAGTTCAAGTCAACATAGGATACATAGTAGGTTGACTTCTCCCCTGGCGACTCATCCAAGCAGTTCGCTATAGGGGCCAATATCGATCCCAAATAGGAAAGCACGCTCATCGAGTTCATCCATGAGAATCGGGACATAATTGCATGGAAACCTTCTGACATGCCTGGTATACCAATAGAACTCATTGAGTACCGCCTTAATGTGGAACCTAAAATGAATCATGTTCGACAATATGATGTCTACTACACGCTTCTATACCTGTAGACAGTGTTGGGCCTCCAAGAGCAGAGGTTTGTAGGACAGCAGCAAATTTCCCTTAAGTGAGTAACCCAAGGTTTATCGAACTCAGGGAAGTGGAGGTTGAACGTACCCCTTTCAAGCAACCCTGCAATCAAGATACAAGAAGTCTCTTGTGTCCCCAACACACGTAATACACTTGTCAGATGTATAGGTGCACTAGTTCGGCGAAGAGATGGTAAAATATGGATGATAGGAGTGGCAAAGCAAAGTAATATAAATCTTTAATAAAAAGTGCAGCAAGCAAACAAGTGGTAAACGTGAGCACAAATGGTATTGCAATGGTGGAAACAAGGCCTAGGCTTCATACTTTCACTAGTGGCAACTCCCAACAATATTGACATAGTCTAATCACATGATATTTCCCATAATGGAAACGCACTCGGAGTGTGGGGACCCCGACTTAGAAGTCGAGATCACCGAATGCACGTGTACAGTGATCCCAGAGATCAATGCTCACTGACCACACAGAAGCTGAATAACAAGAGTCTTACATCCATACATATCGTCTTACACAAATTAAGGCCATTATGGCCAAGTCTTACATAGATAAAACCTCAAGGGCTGAATAGCAAATAACTCAAATAGCGGAAGTCTTCGATAGTAGGTAGAACCCATGCCATCTGCCTTAACCCTACAGGCATTCTGACTGGGATAGTGTCCTAGTTCGCATGATCGTCTCCAAAGAACTCTTCATCATATTCCTGTTCCTCCATGCCTAGCCAATTAAATAACCAGTGGCAAGCCAATGAGTACTTTGAATGTACTCGCAAGCAACCCATGATGTGGTTCAAAGTAACAATGCAATTGAACAATAATGAACAATCTAGCAAGGGCTAGATTAAATATTCTACCATCAAGTTTATGCATCAATAAACTCACGTAACCTCGAAGACAGGTTACCGATATCAACATGAATATGATTCAACTCATTGAGTCAAGTCACCACCTTGACTCACATACACACACATGGTTTCGCAAACATTGGACGTAGCCCAAGAGCGGTTACCCAACTGTCCTTGACCGTGCACACGGCTATTCGAATAGTTTTACACTCTGCAGAGGTTGTACACTTTACCCACAAGATCCGGGGAACTTCCGTGTCATCCACGACCCGCGGTACCTCAAGTACCCGGGGTAAGCACCCGATCATTATCTTTCCTTAGACGACACTAACATAGAGTCGACTCGTTGGTACACGGCCCTCGAGTACAAACAATAAATCACGGGACTTGCCCTAATTTCAATGTCACGCGTACCCGAAGGGACCAACGGTGTGTCTGGTGCCCTGTAAAAACAGTCATGGCCGTCTATCCAAGCACGACCCCATCCCGGGAAAGACCTCAAGTCTACCCGTCACTAGTAATGCGGGCACCATGCTAGTATCGACCTAAGTAATCAATAAAGCCCCGTCCCATAAGGGGTAGTGTGGTTGCACATGTATGGTTGGAATAACGGTCGCAACTTAAACCAATCCGTTTGAAAAACACACACTCTTGTCTCGGTACACCACTTCATCATCAAGTGGTCACCCAACTCATCATCTCCCTCGGGCATGAGTGGCACCCAACGGGGTTTTATGCAAAGGTTTCAACCACGAAGGTTCATGTCACACATGCATCACTATTCATTACTACTAACCATATGCATTGCATCTAGCACATGGCAAGATCAAGAGTAAAGCATGCATCATGTGGTGGTTTCAACTAGGTCACCATCGTAACCCTATCATCATGCATCGGAAACAAACGGGTTCCGAGAACAAGTGTATCATGGTCAAAGGGCTGCTTGCCAGGATTGGCTTGGTCTTCAAAGTCTTCAAATCCTTCTCCTTCTCCTTCTTCAGCAACTTCGTCAAATACGGTATCTATACGTCGCATAATAACAACGGAAAAATAAGGCCACAAATAAAACAGAAAAATCAAAGTGCTCAGAAAAAAGTCAACTTATTTTTGTTAAATACTAGAGGGATTTCTAAGATGGAGAAAAATCTTAGTTGGAGTTTTGGAGTAACAGAATGGAATCTAATGATTTTAGAACAGGAGTTTTATTGCTCAAATTTGAATTTAAATTTGAACAGAACAGAAAAGTTTCATGGATGTGTGTGAAAGTGACACCATTAAATAGGTTGGAATATTACAAGAATTTAGGAGTTGGAATTATTTTATTTGGACCAATATTCTTTTCTGTAAAAATGTTTGAAGTAATTACGCAAAGAATAAAAAGAAAATGCCCTGTGCAACTGGGCCAGAGGGGCCACAGTGCACGGCCCAGGGCAAACCAGCCCGGTCGCTCGGGCGCCAGCGCGCGCACGTCAGGTTTTCAAACCTGACGGGCGGGGCCTGGCGGTCAGCGGCTGTGAGGAGAGGGAGAGAGGGGTGAGGATGACAGGCGAGGCCCGCCTGTCATCTCCAACCTCACGGCCACGGCGACGGCGAGCTCACCGGCGTTGATTCCGGCCACGGCGACGGCAACGGAGGGCAGGAACGGACTCAGCGTCGAGTGGCGGATGTAGTGGTGGTGGCGCGGCACGCTGGGGATGTCGGGTTCGCCGGCGGCGAGGTGGGACGGCGGAGGAGCTTCAGGAGGTCGTCGCTCCGGCCGATTCCAACTGCCACAGAGAGGGGAAAGCGAGGGGAAAGAGTCAGTGGTGCACGACGGTTCTAGATCGGGCAAAAGGAGGGGCGGAGGAGGCCCGTACTGCGAGATCACCGGCGGCCCGACGCGGCGGAGCTCCGGTCGATCCCGAGCACTGTAACCTTCTGGGGATGAACTGGTGGTGCTGGGGGACTGAGGAGGATGTGGTGAAGCTGCTGGTGCTGAGAGGAGGGCTCGGGGGGTCCTATTTATAGGGGAACGGCGGAGCCCTGTGGTCCAGTGCGCCGGCGAGCTCCTGCTCGACGCTACAGCGCACGGGAGGTGATGGGAGTGAGTCCACGGCGTTGCTGGACGAGCTCTACGTCCATTTGAGGTGAGAGGAGGAGCGGGGAACCTTCTAGGCCGTGCGCGTGTGTGAGCCCGAGGAGTGGACGCTGCGGGCGGCCAGCGCGCGTGCGACGATGGCCCCTGGAGGGCGGAGGAGGAGGGAGGACAGCGCCGGGGTGGTTGCGGACGTCGAGGGGCATCGACTGGCGCGAGGGAAGAGCCCGAGGCTGTCGGGGGACAGTGATTGGCTGAAGCTACAATGCGTGGGCGCACTGTAGCGCGCTTTGGAGCGCCCTCATTGCATGCCACGGCATGCCATTGGCCTCCTGGTCGCGTCCACCGTGCCTGGGGGGTCCAAGGTGATGCAAGCATTACGGTTGAAGCCTTGGATGCTCTGGAGATGCTGTGAGAGAGAGAGGAAGCTGGTAACTTCGTAGGAAATGGCTGTCCAGCAGGGTAAACTAGGGTTCTTAACCCTCAATCATGGAGCTGGGGTCCTGGGGAAGTTACTGGAGGTAGCTAGTAACTGGTTGAACATGTGGTAGAAAGTTGGGGCCAAGGTAAAAGGTGAAAGTGATCAAGAAGAAGGTTTTGGTAAAAAGCCAGAAGGTGTTTGATCAGTGTTTTGTCAAGTAAATGATCTCCACTTGCCATGACACTTAACAGGATTGAATGACATGTGAAAATAGGGTGCTTCACCAAATTTGGGCTCATTTGAAGAAACCAGCCAATGTAACTTTGGTGAACCCTAGAAAACAACAGAAATAGCTTCATCTTGTTTGAGTCAAGCTAATCATCTCCCCTTGATGCACCACTTGGTGTAGCATCATCATTTGGGGTATTGATCATGCCCACAAAGTTTGAAGCTCCAGGTAAAAAGTTGGTAATGTAAAGTTGTTCAAATTTGCATTTGAACAGAAAGGGTTTTGGGGTGTTCTGATCAAGTTGCTCTATTCCAAATCTTGTGCCATTTGGTCTAGATGCCTTATTAGGCATTTCTAGCATGTGCACCAAGTTTGAGAGCATTTGGACAAGTTTGGCAATGTAAAGTTGCTCAAACTTCAAATATGGACAGAATGGTTATGAAGGGTTTTGATGAGGTTTTCTTGCTTCCCAAGGCATGGGACTTGGCAAGATCATCAAATATGCCATATATGACATGATAGAATTTCCCTGGAATTTTTGGAGAATATTTCCTTTGTAAATATTTCAAAAGCTTGAAATATCCAGAAAGGGTTTTAGAGGGATTAGCCCATTATTTTGAACATGACCAAGTGTTGAAACTCTTATATATGGACAATATATGTCCTATGAGTCTCCCTGAATTTTGGCAAATATTTTTGAAATAGTTAAATAATTTTTCCCTATTAAAGACCATTTCTGGCCTTAAGAAAAAGCTTTTAAATAAAATAGGAAAATAACTTTTAAAATTATACTTTTGTGGTTTCTGGGAGTCCCATGGCTACTAGGTTTCAAATGTACCTTTTGAAATAATTTTCTCACCCTAAATCAAGCACTTGCAGTGCAAATCTCAATTCAGGGGTTTTTGGAAAACTAAATTTATAAAATACATTTTGGCCAAATTAATTTTGTAAGAAAATACTATACTGTTATATAACACTTGGCACGATCATTGGGCAGAAGTTTTGGGTATGGAGATGAATTCTACAAGAGGTAATAGTTGACTTTAATGAGCACATGAAAAGCACATGGAGAAAAACTCAATTCCAAATAAAAGCCAAATGATGCTAAAAAAATTGCTGGTCCAAATTTTCATGCTTCATTGATGCAAATAACATGATACAAAATGCAGGGTGTGACAGACCTACCCCCTTACAAGAATCTCGTCCCCGAGATTGCTAAACTAGGTCTTAAAAGAGATCGGGAAACTCGGATCTAAGATAATCTTCACGTTCCCAGGTTGCTTCTGCTTCGGTGTGGTTGCTCCACTGGACCATGAAGTACTTGATGGTACGGCTTCGCGTCCGTCGTTCTGCTTCGTCCAGAATGCGAATGGGCTTCTCGCGGTAGGTTAAGTCAGGCTGCAGATCAATGGCTTGGTGATCAACATCCTTGAAGAGATTGGGCTTGTCTGGAACTTGGAGACATTTCCGGAGTTGTGACACATGGAATACATTGTGCACATCGGATAGCTCAGGTGGTAGTTCCAACTGGTAAGCCACTTCTCCTCGTCGGTCGATGATCTTGAAAGGGCCAATGAACCTTGGCGCAAGCTTCCCTTTGACGTGGAAACGCTTGGTTCCCTTTAGAGGAGTTACTCGCAGGTACACATGATCTCCGACACGGAAACTCATGTCTCGGCGTCGAGTGTCAGCATAACTCTTTTGCCTTGACTTGGCTGCCTTCAAACGTTCTCTGACTAGTTGGACTTGCTCTTCTGCTGCGCGGAGAATATCCGGTCCAAAGACTAGTCCTTCTCCAGTCTCTGACCAGCTGAGGGGTGTGCGGCATCTGCGTCCGTACAACACCTCAAATGGTGCCATCTGAAGGCTCGACTGGTAAATGTAGTTATAGGAGAACTCGGCAAAAGGGAGACAATCTTCCCATTTGGCTCCATATGCCGAGACACAGGCTCGGAGCATGTCTTCGAGAATCTGATTGACTCGCTCTGTCTGACCTTCGGTCTGTGGGTGGAAAGCTGTGCTGAAAGATAACTTGGTTCCCAAGGCTTCTTGGAATCTTCTCCAGAACCTTGAAGTAAACTGGGTGCCTTGATCTGACACAATCTCCTTGGGAACGCCGTGAAGACTTACGATTCGGTTGATATAGAGAGTTTCTAGCTGGTTGCCTGAGTAGGTAGTCTTGACAGGAATGAAATGGGCCACCTTGGTCAAATTATCGACTATGACCCAGATGGAGTCATGTCCCCTATTCGACCTTGGTAAACCAGTGATGAAGTCCATTCCGACTTTATCCCACTTCCACTCAGGGACTTTGAGTGGTTGAAGCAATCCAGCAGGTCGCTGATATTCAGCCTTGACCCTTTGGCACACATCACATTTTGCAACACAGGTTGCAATCTCTCTTTTCATCCCGTGCCACCAGAATCGTGCCTTCAAATCTTGGTACATCTTGGTTCCTCCGGGGTGGATGGAATACAGGGTGTCGTGGGCTTCTTGCAGAATCAGGTTCTTCAGCGCTGTGTTGTTTGGTACGCAGATACGACCTTTGTACCAAACAATCCCGTGCTCGTCTTCAGAGAATCCTAGGGCCTTGCCTAGCTTCGTCTTCCTCTTGATGCCTTCAATGCTTGCGTGTCCATCTTGTGCCTTCTTGACTTCGTCCATCAGGGTCGGTCTGACTTCCAAATGATCCAGAAATCCAGGGGTGACCAATTCCAAACTGAATTGCTCGAGTTCCTTAAACAAGGCTGGCTGCCTTTCTTGAATAACCGCATTCAAAGAGCAAGCCTTCCTGCTTAAGGCATCGGCCACCACGTTAGCCTTCCCGGGGTGATATTGAACACTGAGGTCATAGTCTTTGATGAGTTCCAACCATCTTCGCTGCCTCATGTTCAATTCCTTTTGGGTGAAAATGTACTTCAGACTTTTGTGGTCTGTGTAGATCTCACACCGTTTCCCTAGGAGGTAATGCCGCCATGTCTTCAAGGCATGAACTACTGCCGCTAACTCAAGATCGTGAGTAGCGTAGTTCTCCTCATGAGGTCGTAGCTGCCTGGAGAGGTATGCTATGACTCGGCCTTCTTGCATCAGAACGCTTCCCAATCCGGTTCGAGAGGCATCACAATATATCACGAACTCCTTGTGAATATCAGGTGTTGCCAGAACTGGGGCGGTGGTCAATCTCTTCTTGAGCTCTTGGAAGCTTTCTTCGCATTTTGGTGTCCACTCAAACTTCTTGTCCTTCTTGAGGAGCTGAGTCATTAGCCGTGCAATGCTAGAGAATCCTTCCACGAATTTGCGGTAATAGCCCGCAAGTCCGAGGAAGCTTCTGACTTCCTTGACGGTCGTTGGAGATTGCCATTGGGTCACAGCTTCGATCTTCGTGGGATCAACTGATAATCCTTCTTCGGTCAAGACGTGACCTAAGAATCCAACTTTATGCAGCCAAAACTCACACTTGCTGAATTTGGCATACAGTTGGTGCTCTCGAAGCTTGTCTAGGACCATCCTCAGATGCTGCTCATGCTCTTCTTCTGACTTCGAGAAGACAAGCATGTCGTTGATGAAGACAACAACGAACTTGTCCAAATATTCCATGAAGACTTTATTCATGAGATACATGAAGTAGGCTGGGGCATTGGTTAACCCAAAGGACATGACCGTGCACTCGTACAGGCCATATCTGGTTACGAATGCCGTCTTCGGAATATCTTGGGGTCTGATCTTCAGCTGGTAGTACCCAAATCTGAGGTCGATCTTGAAGAACACCTTGGCTCCGCTGAGCTGATCAAACAGATCTTCGATCTTGGGAAGTGGATATTTGTTCTTGATTGTAACTTCATTGAGGGAACGATAGTCAATGCATAAGCGGATGGTACCGTCCCTCTTTGCCACAAACAGAACAGGAGATCCCCAAGGGGAGGCACTTGGGCGAATAAATCCCTTCCTTAGCTGCTCTTCCAGCTGCTTCTTCAACTCAGCTAATTCTTCCGTCCCCATTCTATAAGGCTTCTTATAGATGGGTCCTGCTCCGGGCACGAGCTCGATGATGAACTCAATGTCACGGTCAGGGGGCATTCCCGGTAGTTCATCCGGAAAGACATCAGGATACTCGCATACCACCGGTACTTGCTCTAGCCCAACTTCAGACAGACAGTTGACTTGAGTGGCTTGAGCGGAAGAGGAGTTGGGAGCAAACTTGACTTCGACTCCTTGGTCATTGGTCACAGTGACTGTCCGATTGTCACAGTCTAACAAGCCTTGGTGCTTGCTGAGCCAATTCATGCCTAGGATCACATCCAAGCCTTGTGATCTCAGGACGATGAGGTCTGCTAGGAAATCTACACCGTTAATGGTAATACTGACTCCTTTATAGCCTATCTTGGCTCTCATCTCGGCTCCGGGGGTTTGTACCACCATAGGGTTATTCAGGGGTGTAGGGGTCATGCCACTTTTTAATGCAAATCTTTGAGTGACAAATGAATGCGTTGCTCCAGAATCAAACAAGACAGTTGCAGGTGCTGAGTTGACAAGGAACGTACCCAGCACGACGTCCGGGTCTTCCTGGGCTTCTTCAGTAGTGACGTGATTCACACGCCCCTTCCCATGGTTAGGTGGATTGCGAGGAGTTGGGTTCCTTGGTGGCATCCCGCGGCCTTGTCCCTGGTTCTGCGCATTGGAGCACGGGGCATCAGGCTTCTTGTTGGGGCACACCCTTGAGATGTGTCCGGACTGACCACATCCAAAGCAAGTGACTTGGTTTGGATTGATCTTGTTGCCACCACTGATATTGGGGTTGAAAGCTGGCCTTGGGTTGGTATACTGCTGAGGCTGAGGGTTGGCACGAGGTGCATGAGCTCTTGGTTGCTGATAGGTTGGCTTGGCCGGGGCTGACTGCCACGGACGAGGCTTCTGGTTGCTGGAACTTCCCTTGCTGACCATCTTGCGCTTGCGAGTGTCCTCCAAAGCACGCCGCTTGTCTTCAAGCATAAGTGCCTTGTTCACCAAGTCAGGGAAAGATGGGCAGTCGCATATTACAAGCGAGTATTGCAGAGTCTGATTGAGGCCTTCCATGAAGCTCTCCCTTTTTGCAGCATCAGTGCTGACATCTTCAGGGGCATACCTTGACAGAACACTGAACTTCTGCATGTACTCCTTGACAGTGCCACTTCCTTGCTTCAGGGCTCGGAACTCATGCTTTTTGATAGCCATGATTCCGGAAGCAATGTGGGCCTTGCGGAATTCTGCCTTGAAGTTAACCCAGGGGATGTCTTGTTCAGCGTGCATGACCTTGAATCCATCCCACCAAGCTCTAGCAGTCCCCCCGAGGCAGTGGGCTGCATAAGCCACCTTCTCGCGGTCTTCGGTGCATCCGACTAGTTCCAGTATTTCCTCAATGGAGCGGATCTAGTCGTCTGCATCCAGGGGTTCAGCAGTCTCGATAAAGGTTGGCGGTGCATGCTTCTTGAACTCTGCCAACGTGGAACATCCATTGCCATTCCCCGCCGGCTGGCGGTTGTTGGTGACAGCTTGAGCAATCAGCTGGAGGGCTGCAGTGTTGGCTTGGCGTTCCTCTCGGAAAGCTTGGAGAAGCTGAGCCATGTCCATGTTCGGAGGAGGTGGTGGTGGTGGAGCTTGGTCGTTGGTTTGGTCGCGGCCTGCCTCTGACTGAGCGGATGCCCCGGCTTCAGGCTGCTGGGTAGAGGTACCAGTACGAGTTACAACAGGCATCATGTTGGAGCGGTAAAAGGTCTCATGACTCGAAAGAGGGAAAGCAAGATATATGGGTGCCTAGTAAGGGGGTGGGTGTGACACTAATAAAATCATGCAAGGGCCGAAAGGCCAAAACACATTCATTAAAAATCCAAATGGGTGATGTAGTCGTTTACACATGGTAGGAAGAATACGACATACATCCAGACACAGCAAAATCAAATACTAGATGGTTTCATATGAACCATACAAGGACTCGACTGCGCATAGGGGTTACACGACCTATCCTACCGTAGGGGTCACAACTGGCATATCCGAGTAGCGAATAATGCCTAAGCGGCGGAATGCTCGGTCGCGTATTCCGGCTCTTCTGGGTCTTCCTCCTTGTCTTCATCTGTCTGGGCCCCCTTGTCACTTGAGGGTGTGGGGGAGTGGAGGAGTTGGATACGACGGTGCTTCGTCGGAGGTGCAGGGAAAAGCTTGCGATATTCCCTTGCCGTCATCCGGCGTCGCCGAGGTGGTTCTTCATTCTTGGAAGATACATCCTCGGAGGGCCTTCCGCCTCGATATGCGATAGCGGACTGTCCAGAAGGTGCACCTTCCTTCTTGATCCTATTTGCCTTCTCTTGAGCTCGACGAAGAAGTGCCTTGGTCTTGTGAAGTTCTTCTCGAAGCTTCATTGATTCCGAGGCCAAGTCTTGTGCCAAACTGTCGGCACATAGACTGAAGTAGGTCTGGAACCGAAGTGAGAGTCCTTCCTTCAGTGGAGGGGCTAGTGCGCTGCTTTCTTCTTCACCTTCCTTCCGGTAAGGTAAGAAGCGAGTTGTCATCTTGGCTGCCATCTCCGGAAGAAGCTCGCGGAGACGGGTTAGTGCCTTGAGTGCAGCAGCCTCGACAGCGAGTGGTAGTGTTGCCATCTGGGGTCCCTCGAAGAACCAACTTGTGGGAGGATCGTTTGCCTTCACGATCACTTCCACATGGTACTCCACCTCAGTGTCGCTAACCCAATGCTCAAGGTAGGTGAGGATGGGCGCTCGGTGGTACTGACACTCCTGGAGGCTATCCTCGAGAAGTAAGGGAAACCCAGTGGTCAGGTGCTCTTCGGGTACAGCGGCCATCTACAAAGGTGGAATAGGAGGGGTTAATAAGCTGATGAAATCTCAGGTTCAGAAAAGGAGAGAGGTTCAGAAGGTTTTGAAAAAGGGTCTCATCTAACTAACGCCCATGCTAACTAAGGCTTCCTACAGTCAGGATGGCTCTGATACCAGCTCTGTGGGGACCCCGACTTAGAAGTCGAGATCACCGAATGCACGTGTACAGTGATCCCAGAGATCAATGCTCACTGAACACACAGAAGCTGAATAACAAGAGTCTTACATCCATACATATCGTCTTACACAAATTAAGGCTATTATGGCCAAGTCTTACATAGATAAAGCCTCAAGGGCTGAATAGCAAATAACTCAAATAGCGGAAGTCTTCGATAGTAGGTAGAACCCATGCCATCTGCCTTAACCCTACAGGCATTCTGACTAGGATAGCGTCCTAGTTCGCATGATCGTCTCCAAAGAACTCTTCATCATATTCCTGTTCCTCCATGCCTGGCCAATTAAATAACCAGTGGCAAGCCAATGAGTACTTTGAATGTACTCGCAAGCAACCCATGATGTGGTTCAAAGTAACAATGCAATTGAACAATAATGAACAATCTAGCAAGGGCTAGATTAAATATTCTACCATCAAGTTTATGCATCAATAAACTCACGTAACCTCGAAGACAGGTTACCGATATCAACATGAATATGATTCAACTCATTGAGTCAAGTCACCACTTTGACTCACATACACACACATGGTTTCGCAAACATTGGACGTAGCCCAAGAGCGGTTACCCAACTGTCCTTGACCGTGGACACGGCTATTCGAATAGTTTTACACTCTACAGAGGTTGTACACTTTACCCACAAGATCCGGAGAACTTCCGTGTCATCCATGACCCGCGGTACCTCAAGTACCCGGGGTAAGCACCCGATCATTATCTTTCCTTAGACGACACTAACATAGAGTCCACTCGTTGGTACACGGCCCTCGAGTACAAACAATAGATCACGGGACTTGCCCTAATTTCAATGTCACGCGTACCCGAAGGGACCAACGGTGTGTCCGGTGCCCTGTAAAAACAGTCATGGCCGTCTATCCAAGCACGACCCCGTCCCGGGAAAGACCTCAAGTCTACCCGTCACTAGTAATGCGGGCACCATGCTAGTATCGACCTAAGTAATCAATAAAGCCCCGTCCCATAAGGGGTAGTGTGGTTGCACATGTATGGTTGGAATAACGGTCGCAACTTAAACCAATCCGTTTGAAAAACACACACACTTGTCTCGGTACACCACTTCGTCATCAAGTGGTCACCCAACTCGTCATCTCCCTCGGGCATGAGTGGCACCCGACGGGGTTTTATGCAAAGGTTTCAACGACGAAGGTTCATGTCACACATGCATCACTATTCATTACTACTAACCATATGCATTGCATCTAGCACATGGCAAGATCAAGAGTAAAGCATGCATCATGTGGTGGTTTCAACTAGGTCACCATCGTAACCCTATCATCATGCATCGGAAACAAACGGGTTCCGAGAACAAGTGTATCATGGTCAAAGGGCCGCTTGCCTGGATTGGCTTGGTCTTCAAAGTCTTCAAATCCTTCTCCTTCTCCTTCTTCAGCAACTTCGTCAAATACGGTATCTATACGTCGCATAATAACAACGGAAAAATAAGGCCACAAATAAAACAGAAAAATCAAAGTGCTCAGAAAAATGTCAACTTATTTTTGTTAAATACTAGAGGGATTTCTAAGATGGAGAAAAATCTTAGTTGGAGTTTTGGAGTAACAGAATGGAATCTAATGATTTTAGAACAGGAGTTTTATTGCTCAAATTTGAATTTAAATTTGAACTGAACAGAAAAGTTTCATGGATGTGTGAGAAAGTGACACCATTAAATAGGTTGGAATATTACAAGAATTTAGGAGTTGGAATTATTTTATTTGGACCAATATTCTTTTCTGTAAAAATGTTTGAAGTAATTACAGAAAGAATAAAAAGAAAATGCCCTGTGCAACTGGGCCACAGGGGCCACAGTGCACGGCCCAGGGCAAACCAGCCCGGTCGCTCGGGCGCCAGCGCGCGCACGTCAGGTTTTCAAACCTGACGGGCGGGGCCCGGCGGTCAGCGGCTGTGAGGAGAGGGAGAGAGCGGTGAGGATGACAGGCGGGGCCCGCCTGTCATCTCCAACCTCACGGCCACGATGACGGCGAGCTCACCGGCGTTGATTCCAGCCACGGCGACGGCAACGGAGGGCAGGAACGGACTCAGCGTCGAGTGGCGGATGTAGTGGTGGTGGTGCGGCACGCTGGGGAGGTCGGGTTCGCCGGCGGCGAGGTGGGACGGCGGAGGAGCTTCGGGAGGTCGTCGCTCTGGCTGATTCCAACTGCCACGGAGAGGGGAAAGCGAGGGGAAAGAGTCAGTGGTGCACGACGGTTCTAGATCGGGCAAAATGAGGGGCTGAGGAGGCCCGTACTGCGAGATCACCGGCGGCCCGACGCGGCGGAGCTCCGGTCGATCCCGAGCACTGGAACCTTCTGGGGATGAACTGGTGGTGCTAGGGGACTGAGGAGGATGTGGTGAAGCTGCTGGTGCTGAGAGGAGGGCTCGGGGGGTGCTATTTATAGGGGAACGGCGGAGCCCCGTGGTCCAGTGCGCCGGTGAGCTCCTGCTCGACGCTACAGCGCACGGGAGGTGATGGGAGTGAGTCCACGGCGTTGCTGGACGAGCTCTACGTCCATTTGAGGTGAGAGGAGGAGCGGGGAACCTTCCAGGCCGTGCGCGCGTGTGAGCCCGAGGAGTGGATGCTGCGGGCGGCTAGCTGATGTCTACACACGCTTCTACTCTTGTAGACTATGTTGGGCCTCCAAGCGCAGAGGTTTGTAGGACAGCAGCAATTTCCCTCAAGTGGATGACCTAAGGTTTATCGAACTCAGGGAAGTAGAGGTTGAAGATGGTCTCTCTCAAGCAACCCTGCAACTAAGATACAAGAAGTCTCTTGTGTCCCCAACACACCTAATACAACTAGGAGTTGTATAGGTGCACTAGTTCGGCGAAGAGATGGTAAAATATGGATGATAGGAGTGGCAAAGCAAAGTAATATAAATCTGTAATAAAAAGTGCAGAAAGCAAACAAGTGGTAAACGTGAGCACAAATGGTATTGCAATGGTGGAAACAAGGCCTAGGGATCATACTTTCACTAGTGGCAACTCCCAACAACATTAACATAATCGAATCACATGATATTTCCCATAAAACATGCAATGGAGACGCACCCGGAGGTCATTCCTTCGTGGTCAAGAGAGGACGAGAATTATGTAGGGCTACAAAAGCACACCTCAAAGTTCGTAGTTCTCAATCTAAGGATTTCCCAATGTCTCCGCGGCCATCCAAAGAGAGTCCCACAATCACCACAACATATCTAAAGGATAGTCAAAGACAAGCACCAAGAGACTGTTAATCTTCAATCAACACACAAGAGAGGAAATCACTCATGAAAATATTTTTCTAATCCATGTCCAATAGACCGCTGTCACCTTGGTCTCGGGGATTATACTAGATAAAGACAAGTGAGTACATCAATCCAATACATAGAGGAAGGGGAAATATCATGGGATCACCCTAGATTAACATAGCCTATGATCACAACGAAGATCACATCATGGGAGAGAGAGATAACCACATAGCTACACGTACGAGCCCTCGGCCCCGGAGAAGACTACTCACAGATGGACATGGTGAGGAGGATCTTGATGGTGGTGTTGATGGAGAGGTGCAGCCCCGCGAGGAGGCGGCGGCCGGCGGCGGCCACGGAGGCGGCAGCGGCGAGGAGGAGACGGCGGCGGCCCTAGGGGGCGGCGGCGGCCCTTGGGGGCGGCGGCGGCCCTAGGGGCAGCGGCGCCTTGGCCCCCCTTCTTCCTTGTGGATGGTGCTGCAATGGTGCTGGTCCTCCACTCCAAGACGGCGGCTTGGGAGGAGGAAAATTCGTGGCCCTTGGTGACCTAGGTTTCCTCTCTTTATATAAACTCTCGGATTCCCGTCATCAGATTTTGGGCCTCAGTAAAACGAGCTTTACTCGGCCATCCGGACTCTGATTTGAACGAATTTTATATCCAGAAGCATCGCCTCGAAATTCCCCACAACTTTCGCAACTAGACTTTTTCCGTTTGACGTCGTCTTCGGGCCGGAACGTGACCATCTTTAAAAAACGTTCTCAGACAGATTTCAGGAAAGTCAGAGTCCTACTCCAATACGACTCCTTTTGCGTTTTTGTCAATTTCCAAGTAATTCCTACACAATAAAGTGTAAAACAAAAACATTATGCTCTTTTGCAACCATTAGTAGCTTAGTCCAAATATGATCAAAAAAGTGTATGGAAGTGCATAAATATCATAGCAATATCACACAAAAAGGGCATGGAGCAAGCAGAAATTATAGATACGTTTTAGACGTATCACCAGCGCGCGTGCGATGACGTCCATTTGAGGTGAGAGGAGGAGCGGGGAACCTTCCAGGCCGTGCGCGTGTGTGAGCCCGAGGAGTGGACGCTGCGGGCGGCCAGCGCGCGTGCGACGACGGCCACTGGAGGGCGGAGGAGGAGGGGGGACAGCGCCGGGGTGGTTGCGGACATCGAGGGGCATCGACTGGCGCGAGGGAAGAGCCCGAGGCTGTCGGGGGCCAGTGATTGGCTGAAGCTACAATGCGTGGGCGCACTGTAGCGCGCTCTGGAGCGCCCACATTGCATGCCACGGCATGCCATTGGCCTCCTGGTCGCGTCCACCGTGCCTGGGGGGTCCAAGGTGATGCAAGCATTACGGTTGAAGCCTTGGATGCTCTGGAGATGCTGTGAGAGAGAGAGAGGAAGCTGGTAACTTGGTAGGAAATGGCTGTCCAGCAGGGTAAACTAGGGTTCTTACCCCTCAATCATGGAGCTGGGGTCCTGGGGAATTTACTGGAGGTAGCTAGTAACTGGTTGAACATGTGGTAGAAAGTTGGGGCCAAGGTAAAAGGTGAAAGTGATCAAGAAGAAGGTTTTGGTAAAAAGCCAGAAGGTGTTTGATCAGTGTTTGGTCAAGCAAATGATCTCCACTTGCCATGACACTTAACAGGATTGAATGACATGTGAAAATAGGGTGCTTCACCAAATTTGGGCTCATTTGAAGAAACTAGCCAATGTAACTTTGGTGAACCCTAGAAAACAAAAGAAATAGCTCCATCTTGTTTGAGTCAAGCTAATCATCTCCCCTTGATACACCACTTGGTGTAGCATCATAATTTGGGGTATTGATCATGCCCACAAAGTTTGAAGCTCCAGGTAAAAAGTTGGTAATGTAAAGTTGTTCAAATTTGCATTTGAACAGAAAGGGTTTTGGGGTGTTCTGATCAAGTTGCTCTATTCCAAATCTTGTGCCATTTGGTCTAGATGCCTTATTAGGAATTTCTAGCATGTGCACCAAGTTTGAGAGCATTTGGACAAGTTTGGCAATGTAAAGTTACTCAAACTTCAAATATGGACTGAATGGTTATGAAGGGTTTTGATGAGGTTTTCTTGCTTCCCAAGGCATGGGACTTGGCAAGATCATCAAATATGCCATATATGACATGATAGAATTTCCCTGGAATTTTTGGAGAATATTTCCTTTGTAAATATTTCAAAAGCTTGAAATATCCAGAAAGGGTTTTAGAGGGATTAGCCCATTATTTTGAACATGACCAAGTGTTGAAACTCTTATATATGGACAATATATGTCCTATGAGTCTCCCTGAATTTTGGCAAATATTTTTGAAATAGTTAAATAATTTTTCCCTATTAAAGACCATTTCTGGCCTTAAGAAAAAGCTTTTAAATAAAATAGGAAAGTAACTTTTAAAATTATACTTTTGTGGTTTCTGGGAGTCCCATGACTACTAGGTTTCAAATGTACCTTTTGAAATAATTTTCTCACCCTAAATCAAGCACTTTCAGTGCAAATCTCAATTCAGGGGTGTTTGGAAAACTAAATTTATAAAATACATTTTGGCCAAATTAATTTTGTAAGAAAATACTATACTGTTATATAACACTTGGCATGATCATTGGGCAGAAGTTTTGGGTATGGAGATGAATTCTACAAGAGGTAATAGTTGACTTTAATGAGCACATGAAAAGCACATGGAGAAAAACTCAATTCCAAATAAAAGCCAAATGATGCTAAAAAAATTACAGGTCCAAATTTTCATGCTTCATTGATGCAAATAACATGATACAAAATGCAGGGTGTGACACGGAGGTCATTCCTTTGTGGTCAAGAGAGGACGAGAATTATGTAGGGCTACAAAAGCACACCTCAAAGTTCGTAGTTCCCAATCTATGGATTTCCCAATGTCACCGCCGCCATCCAAAGAGAGTACCACAATCACCACAACATATCTCAAGGATAGTCAAAGACAAGCACCAAGAGACTCTCAATCTTCAATCAACACACAAAAGAGGAAATCACTCATGAAAATATTCTTCTAATCCATGTCCAATAGACCGCTGTCACCTTGGTCTCGGGGATTATACTAGATAAAGACAAGTGAGTACATCAATCCAATACATAGAGGAAGGGTGAATATCATGGGATCACCCTAGATTAGCATAGCCTATGATCACAACAAAGATCACATCATGGGAGATAGAATTGACCACATAGCTACTGGTAGGAACCTCAGCCCCGAGGAGGAACTACTCCCGCATCAGGGAGGGAGGAAGCAATGTCGATGGAGATGAATCCGGGGGCACTTCCCCGTCCCGGCAGGATGCCGGCACAGGAATTCTGGTCCCACGAACCTTGGTGGCGATGGCGGCGGAGATCGGAATTGCGTCTGGAGAAAAGGGTTCCGGAATCAGGGTTTTTGCGACGGGAGAATAAATAGGAGTCCAGGTAGGGCACCAGAGGAGGTGGGAGCAGCCCAGGCGGCCCCCCGGCGCGGCCAGGGGTGGGGCCGCGCCATCAGGGCGCCTGGGGCCCCCCTGGCCCCCCTCTGGCCCCCCTTCTGGCGCACGGAAGCTTCTGGAGCGCTGATTTTTTATATATTTTTCCCGGAATTTTTCTGGCAATTTAAGTAATGGGAAAACCGGAAATACAAAAACAGCAGAAAACAGAAGCTGGCACTGGGGTGCACTGAGTTAATAGGTTAGTCCAAATATGATCAAAAGTGTATGAAAGTGTATCAAAAGCATAGCAATATCACCCAAAACATGCATGGAGCAAGCAGAAATTATAGATACGTTTGGGACGTATCACAATACCTCTGTCATTTTAACGAGGAGACAAGCAATGCTATTGGCGAAGAGGTGGCTCAACTTCTAGCTGCTGGATTCATAGTTGAAGTTTTTCACCCTGAATGGTTGGCAAATATAGTGCCTGTTCTGAAGAAAAACGGGACTTGCTGAATGTGTTTTGACTACATGGATCTCAACAAAGCTTGTCCTAAGGATCTGTTTGCTCTTCCTTGCATTGCCTAGATCATTGACTCCACCGCTGGTTGTGAGTGTTTGTGTTTCCTGGATACATACTCCGGATATCATCAAATCAAGGTGGAAGTAGAGGATCAGGAGAAGATCGCCTTCATCACACCCTTCGGAGCTTTATGTTATGTTTCCATGCCTTTTGAGTTGAAAAGTGGAGGGGCCACTTATCAGTGCTCTATACAGAACTGTTTGCACAAGAAAATTGGATGCAATGTTCACGCTTACGTTGATGATATCATGGTCGAGTCTCGAAAGAAAGAAACCCTGCTTGAAGACATGAAGGAGACTTTCGAGAATCTCCAAATCTACCAGATGAAGCTTAACACGGCCAAGTGTGTTTTTGGTGTTCCTGCAGGTAGACAGCTGGGCTTCCTTGTGTCAAAATGGGGCATTGAGGCTAATCTGGAAAAAATCAAATCTATCACAACATTGGCCAAGCTGGCCGACATTAGTGACATACACTGATTGGCGGGTCGTCTGGCAGCCTTAAGCCGGGTTTTAACCCGACTTGGGGAGAAGGCAATCCCTCTCTACCAATTGCTGAAGAAAACAGACATTTTTTTCTGGAATGACATTGTAGATAAAGCTTTTGAGTCTCTCAAGAAACAGTTATCCTCGGCCCCAATACTTGCTGCTCCTCGGGACAAAGAGCTAATGCTCCAATACATCACTGCTAATAATAAAGCAGTGAGTGTAGTGATGACCCACAAGTGTAGCGGATCTATCATAGTCCTTTCGATAAGTAAGAGTATTGAACCCAACGAGGAGCAGAAGGAAATGACAAGCGGTTTTCAACAAGGTATTGTCTGCAAGCACGGAAATTATCGGTAACAGATAGTTTTGTGATAAGATAATTCGTAACAGGTAACAAGTAACGAGTGTAACAAAGGTGCAGCAAGGTGGCCCAATCCTTTTCGTAGCAAAGGACAAGCTTGGACAAACTCTTATATAAAAGCAAAGTGCTCCCAAGAACACATGGGAATTGCTGTCAAGTTAGTTTTCATCATGCTCATATGATTCGCGTTCGTTACTTTGATAATTTGATATGTGGGTGAACCGGTGCTTGGGCGCTGACCTTACTTGGACAAGCATCCCACTTATGATTAACCCTTCTCACAAGCATCTGCAACTACGAAAGAAGAATTAAGATAAATCTAACCATAGCATGAAACATATGGATCCAAAACAGCTCCTTACGAAGCAACGCATAAACTAGGGTTTAAGCTGCTGTCACTCTAGCAGCCCATCATCTACTTATTACTTCCCAACGCCTTCCTGTAGGCCCAAACAATGGTGAAGTGTCATGTAGTCGACGTTCACATAACACCACTAGAGAAAAGACAACATACATCTCATCAAAATATCGAACGAATATCAAATTCACATGATTACTTATAACAAAACTTCTCCCATGTCCTCAGGAACAAACTTAACTACTCACAAAGCATGTTCATGTTCATATTCAAAGGAGTATTCAATAGCATCAAGGATCTGAACATATGATCTTCCACCAAATAAACCAACTAGCATCAACTACAAGGAGTAATCAACACTACTAGCAACCCACATGTACCAATCTAAGGTTTTGAGGCAAAGATTGAATACAAGAGATGAACTAGGGTTCAGAGGAGATGGTGATGGTGAAGATGTTGATGAAGATTGACCCTCCCTCAATGATAGGATCGTTGGTGATGGAGATGGCTTCGATTTCCCCCTCCCGGAGGGAAGTTTCCCCGGCAGAACAGCTCCCCTGGAGCCCTAGATTGGTTCTACCCATGTTCCGCCTCGGGACAGCGACGCTTCGTCCCAAAAACTCTCTCTTGATTTTTTTTTTCAGGTCAAAACCTTCAATATATCCAAAGATGGGCATCGAGGACCTGCTAAGGTGCCCACAATCCCCGGAGGCACGCCCAGGAGGGTAGGGCGCGCCCCCAAGCTTGTGGCCACCTGGTGGGTCCCCCTTTGTATTTTCATTGCCCAATATTTTTTATATTTTCCAAAATAATTCTCCGTTGATTTTCAGGACTTTTGGAGTTGTGCAGAATAGGCCACTCAGATTTGCTCCTTTTCGGTCCAGAATTCCAGTTGCCGGCATTCTCCCTCTTCATGTAAATCTTGTAAAATAAGAGAGAAAAGGCATTATTGTACCATAATGTGAAATAATAGTCCATAATGCAATAAATATTAACATAAAATCATGATGCAAAATGGACGTATCAACTCCCCAAAGCTTAGACCTCGCTTGTCATCAAGCGAAAGCCGAAATCGATAATCATGACCACATGTTTAGAGATGTAGGTGTCGATAAAATAAAATACGAGCACGAGGGTGATGCGTCTCCATCGTATCTATAATTTTTGAGTGTTTCATGCCAATATTATACAACTTTCACATGTTTTTGGCAACTTTTTATATGATTTATTAGACTAACCTATTGATCCAGTGCCCAGTGCCAATTCTTGTTTTCGCATGTTTTTTGTATCGCAGAAAATCCATATCAAATGAAGTCTAAATGCAATAAAATTTTACGAATAATTATTTTGGAATATATGTGATTTTTGGGAGTTAGAATCACCGCAAACGGAGGCCCACACAGCCCACAAGACACCAGGGCGCGCCAGGGAAGCATGGCTTGTGGTGGTGGGTTGTGCTCACCTCGTACGTCGGTTGGAGCTCTACTTCGGCCGCAAGGAAGCTTATATCCGGAAAAAAAATCATTTTAAAATCTCAGCGCAACCGGAGTTATGGATCTTCGAGAAGATAAGAAACGGTTTTCGGCCATATCTGGGGGACGCGAAACAGAGAGAGACAAAGAGACAGATCCAATCTCAGAGGGGCTCTCGGCATGCCTGGAAGTTCTTCAGGAAAGACGTCTTGATATTCGTTCACCACCGGAATTTGAGATATGGCATTAATTTCGCCCTTATCATTGAGAGAGAAAAGCCTGATAGTGTTATCCCTAGAGGCGAAGATAATCACATCTTCATCAGAATGAGTCAACTTGACTTCCTTCTGTGCACAATCAATGTGAGCGTCGTGCTGAGAAAGCCAATCCATTCCGAGGATGAGGTCGATGTCAGAATTACCAAGAACCACCTGTTTAGCCAGAAAGCGATAATCTCCCATGCGAATAGAAACATCCGGAGCATAGACAGTAGAAGACATACGTCTCCCCGGAGAAATGACTTGCAACCTTTGAGGCAAATTTGAAGTGGCAATATTGTGCTTGGATGCAAATGGTTGAGACATGAAAGAACATGAAGCACCCGAATCAAACAAAACTTTAGCTGGAAAAGAGTTCACTGGAAGGTTACCCAAAATGACATCAGAAGAATTCTCTGCTTGTGCTGCATTCATCAGATTGACCCTTGCTGCCTTTGGATCATGCCTGACAATAGCTGAACTCACAGGTGGAGGAGGAGGGAGACGCTTCGGATTCGGACATCTGTTGTCATAGTGACCTTTCTGAGTGCATTTGTTGCAAGTCACTTCTGAGAGAGGACGGAAATGAGAACCACTTGACTTGGAGCCTTGAGACTGAAACTGCTTCTTCGACTGGTTGCTCGGGTTGGGTGGGTGGGAGAAACCACGTGCACTAGAGTTCTTGTTGTTGGAGTTGTTGGAGTTGTTGTATGGAGCTCGAATCACTGGAGGAGGAGGAAGCCAGAATTTCTGATGCTTCGAGACCATCTGAGACGATGAGGAAGAGTGAACGGCATCTCGAATTCTCTTCTTAGAAGCCTCCATCTTAAGCTGAGCTGCTTCTTGTTTCAAAGCCATGTTATAGAACTTGTCGAATTCATCGGGCTCGAACAAAGTGAGAGCAAGCTGAAGTTCATCTTTGAGACCTCCACGGAACTGATAGATTTTACTCTTGGCATCAGGAATGTCTTGCTTAGCATAGCGGGCGAGGTTTTGGAACTTGACATTATACTGATAGACTGTCATGGAGCCCTGCTTCAGGTTGCGGAATTGCTCACGCATACCCTCGATGACACTTGTAGGAATGTGGTGCGAGCGAAAATCCTTGCAGAAATTCTCCCAAGAGATCACTTGACCTGGCCTGGAGTCTTTGTACTGCTGCCACCAATCAGCTGCTTGATCTTTCAGTTGGAAGGCTGCAAACTTCACATAATCATCTTCCTTCATGTTACTGCACTCAAAATGCTTCTTTATGTCGGTTAACCAATCTTCAGCATCAAGAGGGTCGACACAGTAACTGAAAGCTTTAGGATTGTTGGCCAAGAACTGGTTGAGAGTAGCATGGTGCTGCTGGTTGAAGAAGTTACCTTGATTCCCTGGAACACCCTGATTAGCTTGATTAGCTTGCATCTGTTGCATCATCTGCATCAACATCTGAGTGTTCTGAGCAGTGGTCTGCATAATCGCTCTCCAACCCTCAGACGGAGGAGGAGGGGAAGGAGGATGTTCTGGAACCTCTTCCGCCTCTGGGTTAGCGTTGGGAACCCTTTTCGGAGCCATCCTGTAAGAGATGACCACGAATCAGCAATTGATTGACAAAAGGTATAAGCTGAAGCAAAGGAATGAATTGCAACAAGTCTTCACAATAATCATTCAAACAATAGAACGAATGAAATCATCCGAACAAGAGGAACGAATGAAATTCTCAGTTTAATGATAACATCAATCTTCACGAGAAGCCACATAGGGGACAAAATGTAAAATAAGAAAAACAACAAGGTACGGAAGGGAACAAACACAAGAGAGGAGTTTCGTTCTAACATCTTTGTGCTGAAAGTATATGAACGCGTTACGAAAAGGTTTTGCAATCCCCGGATCAGCATAGCCAAGGACCCTTTAAGATGCAACTCCTGATAGTAACATCGGTCATATAACCCCTTCACTCAATGTAGAACCCCGAACTCACTAACCTGCATTCGTTGGAAGAATGCCTACGACCTACTGGAAAAACCCACCTATAGATTTCCGAAAGATTCCAGTTATGCAATCAGGTGTTGGGGATACACGGGAAGCACCGCGCAATCAACTCTAAACCTACATCCAGGTGTATCCATCCTTCAACACATAACCAGTCTTTCTCGGAAACTGTTTACCTCGGACCTTCGAAAAGCATCCACTATAACAAGCTATGGCAATACTCCCGAACTACCTCCCCAGTACTGGGTGATGTCGGGGTTATCTTGCCACTGGCCGTATAGGAGAGATTTTCGATGTCGGCCGTCTTAAGTATTTAGTACTGCCACGATATGCTTGTGACGACAATACCTCAAAGCTCAACTCCCCGGGACACTGCCACAACCCCTAATGTCAGGAGGCATCGAGAACAATATCCTCGTCACAAGAACATCGAAACAATCCCAGAATACTCGCGGGATTCCTAAAAAAAAATTGGTGCAATTTTGAAGATAGGAGAGACAAGAGTAGTCGTCAGGAGTCCTCACCAGAGAGAAAGGGGATGAGAAGCAAAGAAATACTACTCTCCGATATAATATAGGACTCAAAAAGTTTTCAGTGTGTGCCTAGACTCGACCGTCAACGATTCGATCAAACAGTGGGGGCTCCTAGGTCGGAGAAGGCTCTGAATACCAACTTGTAATGCCCAGGATGGAGTTATACCTCCTACGTGTCGAGGCACGACTTAAAGGCATAAATCCATCCTAGAATGATCTCAAGTTTGGTAATCTTTGCACATCTCATGTAAAAGAGGGGATTGTAAACATAAATAGTTGGCTTACACTCGCCACATCACGCAAATACAATACAAGTCTCAAACATCATACATTAAGAATATCACAACCCTCTAAGGGCAAAAAATCCAAATGTCAAGATACTAAACTGAAATAAATAAACCACAGGCAGATCGAATCCTAGTAGAAGTCTCCACTACTGATCATCCGGATATCGCACATAGTACCGACTACGCTCCTCGTCGTACTCCCAATCCAATTCGGTGCCATCACCTGGATAGCTCACAGTTGGACCTGCATCTGGTGTGGTGAAGTAACTGTGAGCCACAGAGGACTCAGCAATCCCGTTCCCGGGTAACAAGACTATTTAAGCCTTGGGAGAGGATAAGGCTGAAGAAAAGAGTAAGTGTCTGCAGCAGCAACTAGCAACTAGCTTACGTGAGTGAGAGCGAGAAGAGAAAGCCTCGGACGAGAAGTGATCACGAAGTGATCCTAACTACAAGCTCCACAAACATAACCCCTCCGTGTTCAACTTCCGAATCCCTATTCGCAAATTGACGGTCACGGAACACACGCTGGTAGTGTATTAGAAACATTGTGTCAAGTTATCTACAACCGGATATTAACAAGCTCCCATCTGCCACATAACCGCGGGCACGGCTTTCAAAAGTTCAAAACCCTGTAGGGGTGTTCCAACTTGACCCATTACAAGCCCACGATCCGCGGAGTCGCAACTCCAAAGTGGGAAGACCCGAGTATCCTCGGAATCCCGTGCTCAAGATATACCGAACTAAGGTAAGGCTAATCCAGCAAATCCTCCCGGCGTGTCGACACCCTGATAGTAGCCGCGTGTATCTAAGTCTCAGGACACGACCGGATGGGCGAAGCTACGGGTTTTTACCAGACCTCGAGTTTCCTTGAGGTGGCCCCGCAGGCTCCCCGTTTCGGACCAACACTCATGTGGAGCACTGGCCCGGGGTTGTTGATTAAGAAAAAGGGTTTATAACTCCCTATGCAAGTTTAGTTTGTTATTAGGCAAATAGTACCAATGTTGGGACTTGCTGGAAAAGACTTAGCACTTAGCGGTTTATCGAGGGGGTCCCATACACCCCAACCGTGTTAGGAACGCATAATCAAGGAACATAACACCGGTTTATACGGTTCCTAACGGCATGAGTGGAACAAATCACCAAGCAAAAGGCTTAGCCTTCCACCCTTGCCACTATATAGATGATTTCATTTTAAGCATTTATATAGTGTGATATAACCCAACAAAACTTCAACATGAAGCAAGCATCTTCGATCTTCACCTGCAACTAGCAATGCTATAAGAAGGGCTGAGCGAAGCGTACTTAGCCAAGCAATGGTTTGCATAGGTAGGTTGGTTAATAGGGCAATGGTTACAAGTAGGAGGCTGACAAGAAGATCATGGGCATCGAGGCAAAACTATAGATCGGAACTACTAGCAATAGGCAAAGATAGTAATGTTATCGGGGTTCGGTCATCTTGCCTGAAGAGAAGTCGTTCGGATCGTAAGAAGGGTCCTCGGGCTCAACCTCGTTGGTAACCTCGTGCTCGAACTCGTACTCGGTCTCAACTTCCGGCTCTAAACAAAACAATCACACCAAGCACAAATCAACAAGATGCAATGCGCACTCGAAAAAGATGGATGCATGATGGATGCACTAAGGATGCACACGGAGCACGTAAAATAGCACTCAAGCAAAACACCTCAAAACAATACAACAATAAGATATTATTAATCTACACAGAAAATCAATCAAGTTTCATATAAGACTCGCTGAAATCGGAGTTACGGGCTAAAAGTTATGCCCGAAACAAGAAATGAGCGAAAGCTGAAAATTACAGCAACATAGCAACTTCGGAGCACAAAATAATTAAGCTACAGCACTCAAATAACATGGCAAAGTACATGAACACAAACTAGACATATACTACAGCAACTAAGTCCAAAGGTGCACCCCCAAAGGAGTCACGGTTCAATAGCAATGAGCTTGGACATATCGAACTTGACAATAAAATTCTGGCAGCAGAATTTTATTGAAACTTTGGAGCAAAAGATAAACATGCTACAGCCACTCAAATAGGCATGTGAGAACATGAATGGAAAGCCAACAATATATACTACAAGGAACAATCAAGATCCACTCCAAAACTAACATGGTTTGTCCTAGAACATCACACGAACATGGCATCGGAACGTTACAGATTTCAGACTTAGTGAAAATCCACTAAGTCCTAAAACAGCAATTTCATCATGGCATCTAAAAGAGCATGTTTAAGTCACCTCGAAACTAAACATGGCAAGTGGTAAGCACCTCATCAAAGTACACATGATGGTGATTCCGAAACACACAAGCATGCTTCATGGAGATAAACACAACGATAGCAACGAGCTCAACAAGATGGCATTTCATAACAAGTGAAACAACATCACACGAACATGGCACTTTGCAACGATGATAAACATGGCAAGAATAAATCTAACATGCAACCTATCACATACAACGTGTAGAGCATGGCAAGACGAACACGTGGACATGTCATTTGCATCATTCGGACAAACGAGCTAAAAGATATCACATGGCAAAGATGGCATAAAAACATCACATAGCAGCAGTTTATATCATGATGCACTCTTGCAACAGCAAAACAAGCACCTAGATGATCTCTAACATGCATGACAACAAAAGATAAAACGTAGTGCTATTCACCACGAACGTCTGGACATGCTATTTGCGCGAATCGGAGCACCACACTAAAAGATATAGCAGTTTGAATATAGCATCAGCACACAAATAACGGAGACTTAGAGATATTTGGGGCAACCTCCTCTCAGATCTGGATCCGAAAAAAAACCCACGGGCTCGGGCGGCGGACTGGATCGGCGGAGGAGAGGCGGCGGCTGGGCCGGCCCGAGTGGCGGCGGCGCGTCCGGCGGGGTTCTGGGCCCCGGCGAGCGGAGCGGCCCACCTGGCTGCTGGCTCGGACGAGGCAGCCCGGCTCGGCTCGGCCCAGCTGAGGGAGCGGCGCCTGGGCGGCTTCGGGGCGGCGCGGCCCGCGGTGCTTGGCGATCCGGCGACGGGAGCGGAGGCCCGCGGCGACGATTGGGCCTGCTGCGGAGGCGCGGGGGTGGTGCGAAGTGCTGGGCCGGCGGCGGAAGGACGGAGGGGCCCAGGCGGGGCGATGCGGGGTGGTGGCCTTCGGGCCTGACGAGGCTGGCGCGGGGTGGTGCGAAGGAGCGAAGGCGATGCGGAGGATCGGTCGAGGCCCGAAGGAGGGGGCGGCGAAGTGGTCCTCCTCGAGGCCCGATCGGCTGGCGCGGCTGGAACGCGTCCTCGAGGCCTGGCGCGGCTGAAGAGGATCGCAGGATGCGTTGACTCAGCGGGAACGAAGGGATCCGGTCGGGGAGCTCGAAGGAGAGGCTCCAAGTGGCAGTTTTGATCTGATGGAGCACAAAAATTGAGGGGAGGAAGGGAAAAGAAGGGGCTAGGGTTAGGGATGGTCTAAAATGGACATGGGGGGTGCTATAAATAGCAGATTTTAGGGTTAGGGGGATTTGGAGGTTTAGGCGCCCTCCGATCGCGATCCGACGGATCCGATCGCGGGGGTAGTTTAGATGGGCCTAGGAGAAGGTAGTAGACTGCAATAGGGGTGTTTCTGGGACACAAAGTGAAGGCACTTTGGACCCACACGAATATCTGTTGGGATAGCACACGGAGTCCAAACGCAACGAGATTTGAGAGGCGGGTTGCACACAACAAAACAACAACACACACAACAACCTCGCGGCACAACGGTAACGTAACACGCCCAAACAACAAAGTAGGCCTACGGGACGTCACGGACACGTGAGGGAGCTCCGGAACGCGAAACGGACAACGGGAAGGAACGGAGGGAACCGGATGCAACCGACAACACAAATGCAATGCGATGCACATGTCTACATGATATGAATGAATGCCACACACTCACACAACAAAACGACGAAAACCCGAAAGACAAAGAACCCGGAATGGAAATAGATGAAGCCGGAGATATATTATATACCCAAAAGGGAAAGTATTACATCCGGGGCATTACACCCTCCCATGCCATGGAAGCCAAGGACCAGAGGGGAACCCTTCTCCCACCTAGGGATGAGGCCAAGGAAAAAGAAGGAGGGGGCTCTCTCCCCCTCGCTTCCAGTGGCGCCTGAGTGCCGCCGGGGCAACGATCGGGACCACGATCTACATCAACAATCTTGCTACCGTCAACACCAACTCTCTCCCCCTCATTGCAGCAGTGTAACACCTCTTTCCCCCCGCTGTAATATCTACTTAAACATGGTGCTCAAGTCCATATATTATTTCCCAATGATCTATGGTTATCCTATGATGTTTGAGTAGATTTGTTTTGTCCTATGAGTTAATCGTGATCTTGGCTGGTATGATTGTATATTTTATTTATGGTGTTGTCCTATGGTGCCGTCCGTTCTCGCGCAAACGTGAGGGGCCCTCGCTGTAGGGTGTTGCAATATGTTCGTGGTTCGCTTATGGTGGGTTGCAAGAGTGACAGAAGCTTAAACCCGAGTAAGTGGGGTATGACGTATGGGAGTAAAGAGGACTTGATACTTAATGCTATGGTTGGGTTTCACGGCCTTAATGATCTTAAGTAGTTGCGGATGCTTGCTAGGGGTCCAATCATAAGTGCATATGATCCAAGTAGAGAAAGTATGTTAGCTCATGCCTCTCCCTCATGTAAAATTGCAAGAATGATTACCGGTACTTGTTATCGATTACCTAGGGACAAATAACTTTCTTGTTGACACAAGATATCCACTTTTATTGTCTTGCAATTTATTTCAAGTTTTATTCTTTCAAACTACTCCTAGTTTCATACTTGTTTTTGGGAAAGCAAACGTCCAGTGTGCGTAGAGTTGTATCGGTGGTCGATAGAACTTGAGGGAATATTTGTTCTGCCTTTAGCTCCTCATTGGGTTCGACACTCTTATTTATCGAAGAAGGCTACAAACGGTCCCCTATACTTGTGGGTTATTAAGACCTTTTTTGGCGCCGTTACCGGGGAGTTATAGTGTGGGGTGAATATTTTCGTGTGTGCTTGTTTGCTTTATCACTAAGTAGTTTTTATTTTCTGTTCTAAGTTGTTCTCTATCTTTAGTCATGGATATGGAACACGAAACACCAAAAAAATTAGTGGTACTTGCTACTCATGGAGATGGGGAACCTCCTAAAACCCTCGATGCTGGTTATGTGAAAGATATTATGCACTACTTTGATAATCCTGAGAAAACCCCATTCAACTATATAATGGGAGTAACGTTGGATCAACGTGAATACTTTAGGGATTATCACTTAACTCATAAAGGGAAATTGTTATGGGATCAAATTTCATATGTTGCGTTGGTATGCTTATAATCTATGCTTGAGATATGATTATACTTGTTGCTCTAGGATGAATGCTCCCACTACTAGGGAAAAGCCTAGCGGTAGCGCGGGTTTTAGGTGTATCAGTAGCGCGGGCAACCGCGCTACTGATACGACGCTACAGCTAACCTGTATCAATAGCACGGCTCGGCCCACGCTACTGCTATACATTGGTAGCAGTAGCGAGCTTTGTAGAAACGCACTGCTGATAATAGTTGCAGCACTTTTAGTGAAGCCACGCTGCTGCTAATCTAACTAGTAGTAGCATGCTTTCTGTCGAGCGCTACTAGTATAGTGTTTTTCATTTTTTAGCATATTTATATGCCGTTATACAAATTTTGATACAGTACCATTTAAGAGGTTGTTATGTCATTATATCCATGATGAGTTAATATATCATTGTGAGGAAGAAACATGGATTAGATTCATTTGGATTAATCAAAAGTTGAATTAGGATGACGATCCTACTAATTCAACTTTTGGTCACTTTTGATCCATCCACATGAATATAATCCACGTTCCTTCAACCAACACTAGCTAATAACAAATCATCATGATAATCATGATCAACATCATCATCATATTAATATAAAAACTCTTGCATCATATCATCACCAAAAACACTAGCTAATAATCATCATAGTCATTACCACCAACACTATTTAATCATCATAGTCATATTGTATCTATCTAATCACCACCAACACTAGCTAATAATAATCATCATAGTCATTACCACCAACACTAGCTATTTAATCATCATAGTCATACTGTAGCACATCATCATCTTCAAACTCATTCTAGCTAGCTAATCACTCCTGCAGCTCTCTCTCTCAGGTAAAATAGCATAGAACATGTGTAGCACTCCTGCTTCATTATGTTGGAGCATGCAGATGAATATGTCTCCTAATTGCAGGCCGCGCTTCTGATTATTGCCCCCCAGTACTTCTCTGTTGTGATCCTTCACAATTTTGCTCCAGTCTTTGACTATTAAGACTTGCTTGCTTCGAGAAATCTTAAATGCACTAAAATGCAATGTAGGATGTCTTGGCCGTAAGTTAACCATTGTCATGCGACCTTTATGCTCGATCCATTGAGGCACAACTATCATCGGGAGTCCCTATTGAAGAACATCGTAGTAACATACTTAGCAATGAAGTTTAGCTTAAAAAGTAAGGTTAGCAAAAGATGCACTCAGGACAAATAGTAAAAATCTTACCATCTTTCCTAAATAGATGTGACCGTAGTTCAATACGCACGCTAGTCGTCGCATGTTTTGAGTAATAATATTTTGAAGTCCAGGAAAATAATTTGTCTTGGCAGTATCAAGATCCTCAAGCCATGAAACATAATGACTTATCTCCTCGCAGTTTAGTTCAGCCCCGGGACAATAGTAGGTCATGTCTACCAAGCGCCGGACATGTTTGCTTGAATGGAAATAAGCTGTCAATACAAATTAGCTGTCAACTATTTTTTAATAAACAATATCCAAGACATAAATATGGTTGAGAAACTCACATAATGGTAGAACTGGAGGAGTCTACACATCGACCCAAATGTCGATATTACCTTCAACTTCATCTTCTGGATGAATATCAAATGTGATAAGCATACCAGGCTCAAATGCATAAGCCTTGCATAGTGCTCTCCAATTTTTGCATTCAAAATAGGTGTAGGTGTCTGCATTGTATAATTTTATGGCAAAATAATAACCATGCTCGGTCCTCAATTGAACTCTCTTTACCTCCATAGTTTCTATAGTACTGAAACCAACCTTATCCAAGACATACATTCTTGCATGGCAGGGGAAAATTGAAATTATAAGTTGAAGCAAAAGAAGCAGCAGTCATGCTTAATTACGAAAAATACTTGTCGTTGTGACTTACTGTATCCACTTCGAAGGTCTCATCCAGCTTGATGCTGAAGCGCCTACCACCAACTAGGTGAGGCATGTCGCACTGGCCGCGCTCGTCTTTGCATTATTCACACATACCGAAATCCTTTTCGTTGTCAGACATTTCCTATGTTCATAGTTGAACCATTAATTAATTGAAAATCGATCGAAGGCAACTATAGGGAAACTCAACACAAAGATCACTATTATTCAATATGCAACATGTTGACTTTAGGTCTGTCGAGTCTTCCTTCCTAAACTCTTATCTCACGTATATAGTCGGGATTCTTCCAATCTCATATTTCGACCGTCGGTGATGGTCGCTACTCCCCCTTTTCCCTAGTGCATTGCAAACATCTAGCACAAGGAAAAGAAGGAGAAGCGACCCGCGCGACAATAGTTGGGATTCTTCCTCTCTCATATATATATATATATATATATATATATATATATATATATATATATATATATATATATATATATATGGTGGACACTCTCCCTCACTGAAAGACACACAAGGAGCCAAAACAGACCTAAAGTGAAGCCGTTCCAAATATCGAGCAATGACATAGAAAATATGCCCTATTTTTTGCTGAAATATCATTGAATTCCCGTTCTGGCAAATCACAAGCACTCGATATGTCCTACATTGTAGCACAAATCATGCTAAAATTCATGAAAAAATACGGCATGACCTTTGCTAAAGACAGGACATATCGAGCGCCTGAAATTTGCCGGAGCGGAAATTAATCAACACTCTGGCAAAACATAGGCCACTCGAAGGAGTTCCCTGCAAACATGGCCACTTGGTAAAGCACTAGTACTACAGAACATTGTCACACCTACTCATGTAGCTACTTCTCCACTACAACTATCAAAACATCTACATCATCCTCGACATGGAGATTTCGCTGGTCTCACCTCGAGGTCACAGGATGATGCAGGGGTCCTTGATTTGGCTGGAGATTTTGTCGGTCTCACCTCGACGGCGGCGGGGATGATGCAGGGGCTCCTTGATTTCTGCAATAGCAAAGTATAAACAAAATATTATTAATTATCCTCATCAAAAGACCTACATTTACTAAAAAATTGTAAAACCTAGTTCTAACCCTACAAATTTGTCACTATAGTTCTAGCCCTAACATGTTTCCATCCATCCATCTATCTATATATACATCAATATAACCATCCATCCATATATCCATCCATTTGTCTATCTATGAAATATATCAAACATCCACATCATCATCTATTCAAAATGTTCTATATATACCTAAAACTTCTACATCTTCATCCACTATATATTCCTAAAACATCTACAACACCATCCTAAAATTTCCTATTCTATTAAAAACCTACATTCTACAATGTCTGCATTCTAAAATCTACATTTAAATTAGGTACATTCTACAAGAACAGATAGAAGGGAGGGAGGAGGGGTAGGAAGGGGTAGGAAGGAGGGAGGGAGGAGGGACATGAATGAGGGAGGAGGCGGGAATGAGGGGGAGGAAGGAGGAGGGAGGTAGGAGGAGCTACCTCGGTGGCGGTGATGACGGGGGGGCGACGGCGGTGGGATGGAGGAGTGAGGGGAT
>LR738712.1:82304544-82347501 GCA_902687465.1 Secale cereale | reverse complement strand
CCCGCGTGCGCGCTATAATCTCTACTTAAACATGGTGCTCAACTCCATATATTATTTCCCAATGATCTGTGGTTATCCTATGATGTTTGAGTAGATCCGTTTTGTCCTGTGGGTTAATCGTGATCTTGGTTGGTATGATTGTATATTTTATTTATGGTGTTGTCCTACGGTGCCCTCCGTTCTCGCGCAATTGTGAGGGGCCCCCACTGTAGGGTGTTGCAATATGTTCATGCTTCGCTTATGGTGGGTTGCAAGAGTGACATAAGCTTAAACCCGAGTAAGTGGGGTATGACGTATGGGAGTAAAGAGGACTTGATACTTAATGCTATGGTTGGGTTTCACGACCTTAATGATCTTTAGTAATTGCGGATGTTTGTTAGGGATCCAATCATAAGTGCATATGATCCAAGTAGAGAAAGTATGTTAGCTCATGCCTCTCCCTCATGTAAAATTGCAAGAATGATTACCGGTACTTGTTATCAATTACCTAGGGACAAATAACTTTCTTATTGACAAAAGCTATCCACTTTTATTGTCTTGCAATTTATTTCAAGTTTTATTCTCGCAAAGTACTCCTAGTTTCATACTTGTTTTCTATAAAGCAAACGTCCAGTGTGCGTAGAGTTGTATAGGTGGTCGATAGAACTTGAGGGAATATTTGTTCTACCTTTAGCTCCTCGTTGGATTCGACACTCTTATTTATCGAAGAAGGCTACAAACGATCCCTATAATTGTGGGTTATCAGAGGGCATTTCATCTTTAGAACAGCGATATATTGTCATATAATTTCCTATATTAAAGTGATAATTAATTCACAATGCAAAGTATGAATCACAAGCCTTATTGGAAACTAACAAACTAGGGTCTCTGTCATTGAAGAAATTGCAATTTATCATAACATCAGAAAGAACCAATGTAAGAGCTTTGTATAGCAAGTTCACATACTCAACCATATTTTAGTCTTTCATAATTTCTAACACTCACGCGACACTTATGAGATCAAAGTTTCAATCGAACACATAGAAAGATAGGGGCTTATAGTTTCACCTCCCAACGGTTTACCTCAAGGGTAATATCAACAATAATGGTTCATGGTCTTCTACATCCGCGTGGGTATATATATTTAGATCCAGCTCCAATATATTGTGCTTGCCAAAGGTTAAAAGTAAAAAGGGAAAGGTGAAGATCACTTTGACTCTAGTATTGAAGCAGACATTAAAATAAAAGATAGGCTCTTCATAGAGGGAAGCAGAGGTTGTCACACTAGTACAACGAGGTGCTATACAAACGATTTTTAACCCCCTTCCGCGATGGCATTTGGAACCGTTGCCTATTGAGTGTGGGCGATAGGGGGTCCTTCCCACACGACCCAGAAACCGTCGGGGATATGCCCTCCTGGCACACACGCTCGGCAAAATGTGGTCGTGTGCAACCGGCGAGCGACCAAATATGGTTATACATACAGTAGTGCTCAAAACAATAAAATTATACAGGCGAAATCATTTCCGGTCGTCAGTACATCCCACACAGGTAGTCCCCACTGAACGTTTCCGTTTGTATGTGCGTCCCACACAGTCGCTCCAAGGAAAAAGTTTCTATTCGCAGGTACATCACACACAATTTTCCCCGTTAAATTGTTTGTGATTGCGTTTCCATTGCACACGGTATTAACAATTTTATCGTTTGCGTTATTGAATGCATCACACACGGTGCGTAGAAGAAACTGTGTGGCAAAGGCTGTCCATCACACCCAGTTTTTATGTGGTAAACGTTTGCGTCAGGTGGCCTAATGCAAACAGTTTTCGAAAGGATGTCGTGTGTGATTGTTCATTAATCTAACACGGTTTATTCCTAGAAACTGTGTGTTATTGAATGCATCACACGCGGTGTTTTCTCAATAACCGTTTGCAATAGTAAAATCTAGCAGGCTAATTATCCTATTATTAATAATCCATTTATTAATCTAATTGATATTTCATATTAAGCACACAATATATTTCATTTTCATAATTGAAATACATCAGAATACAACATCATATAGCTTCAGCACTCAGCTACCCAATTACAAAACTGCACCAGCACCAAGTTTCACATGCAACATGTATGACCTTTCGAAATTAGCAACATAGACGGTACATAGACAGATGTATCTCATCTGGAAAACTGCTGAAGCAGAAAGCGAATATTGAACCTGCATTGATGTTGAAGGTCTTTCCAACTTTAGGCCAGTGCATGTGGATGATTGACCATCCATCCTTCGTCCTCTTCGGAAACACTTGAATTTTGAACTGTGGGTGTTGTATGAATACCTTCCTCGCCTCCTGACCATACAGGTGGTTTGAGAGGTAATCATCAGTGAACTGCTTTGGAAATGCCTAAAAACAAGGATGTGCATAAATATCTTCTCTATATTGGAAATGGGGCAAAGAAATAAAAAAGGCAAGGTATAATAGTTAGTACCATCATGTAGTGAACTGATGTCTTCTTCATTGTGCAGACATAGATCTTGTTATTTTTTGTCGCTAATTTCTTTATCCTAACAATCTTTCTAAGTTTCTTGACTTGACTGATATTCATGGACAACTCATCTTCCCATATGCAAAAAGGGTCGAACAGTGGGTCAAAACCTCTGACAGCAGGACCAAATTGTTAAAAACCTAAATATTAGAATGGTTCATGTAATGGCACAATAATGTGCTCTTAGACAAAGGACCATGCACGTGCTAACCTCGATTGTAAACCTCAGTGATTCCCATTGTTTCCCTGCAACACATATAAGGTAGTGAGTCATCGGGTTAAGTAAGGGTTCGCATGCTATCAGTACAATATGTTGATAAAAATAAGCACATTGCAGATTCATCAGATTAATTCAAGCCACATGGAAAACCCATTTATCCAAACCAAGCATGATTAAGAACTAGGAAATATAGCACTTGTATATGTTTCTCATGTATTAAGTGCAGCCAAATTCGATTTATTCCTCACATGCACAACAATACAAAATTCTACCCACGACAATTGGACATCGCATTGTAGAATTGAACCAAGCAGTTAACTAAACACCACAACGAATGAACCAAACATTAACTGAGCACCACATTTCACAATATAACATACTTCTAATATAAGATCAGACAGTTAACCAAACCAAGCATGCTTAACAACTTGGAAATATAGCAATTGTATTTGTTTCTCATGTATTTAGTACAACCAAATTCAATTTACTTCTCACATGGTATACAATAAAAGAATGCACCCACAACTATTGAACATCGCATTGCAGAATTGAACCAAATAGTTAACTAAACACCACAACAAATGAACCAAACATTAACTGAGCACCACATTGCACAATATAATATACTCCCAATAGAAGATCAGATAGTTAACCAAACCAAGCATGCTTAACAACTTGGAAATATAGCAATTGTATTTGTTTCTCATGTATTTAGTACAGCCAAATTCAATTTACTTCTCACATGGTATATGATGGCTTCTCGCCCCTCGTTGGTTACCCCAAGTGGAAGGTTGAGATGTAGCGTAGCGGTAAATTTCCCTTGGCAAAGATACCAAGGATCGAATCATGTGAGACTCCGAGGGTCGACAAGTAGGTGTCAACGGCGCCAGAAACTTAGCGGTTGACGGGACCTGCACACAGATACAGATAACTTTGCTCCCAACGAGTACAGAGAGGTTGTCAATCCCTCCGTCCTTGTTGTTTACAAAGGATCAAACACAAGAGATAGTAATGATAGCTATGACTGCAACTAGGAAATAAAAACTGGAAGTAAATAGAAGGTGTGATCAGCGGTGGTAATATGGACCGGGGTCCCATGATGTTCACTAGTGATGTCTCTCTCCCAAAAGACGATAAAACAGCAAAGCGAGGTAAACAAATTACAGCTGGGCAATTGACAGGATTATGTGCGTAAATCAATGCTAACTATGCTGCAAAGAAAGGTAGAGGCTCAAAAGCATGGGCGGTACGCCAAGGCAAGTAGACCGAAATCCATCTACATCTACTACTAATCATCCACCTTGAGATATCTATCCAGAACATCTCGCTGGTATTAAGTTGCGAATCCCACCCAAAGTGTAAACTCAAAGCAACAGACAACTGCATTAAAAGAACTTTGCGTAAAGTAAACAATCCTTGCACCCGCAAGTACAAGCACCGTTGTTTTCTCCCTTGTGGCAACAACACATCCCCTAGACTCATGTTTCTGTCACTCAAGCTAGTCATCAGGGGGCATGAACCCACAATCAAGCATAACGCTCCCTCTTGGAGTTACTACCTACTACTTGGCCAAAGCAATGAACAGCAACGGAGAACATGCAAGAATTACTCAAGAACAAAGATATAAAAGAGGTGAATCAAATATATTACTCAAACACAATCTGAACATAGTCTCATAATACATCAGATCCCAGCAAACTCAGCAAAGCAACAGCAGAAAGATTACATATGTGCCTCGATCATGTAGGGCAGCTCACGAGGTCTAAACCATGAAGAGCAAAGAGGGGAGGAGAACATCACATAGCTACTGATCATGGACCCATGGTCCAAGGTGGACTACTCACGACTCATTCGGGAAGCGTCCATGGTGGTGGAGAAGCTCCCGGTGGTGGTTCTCCCCTCCGGCAGGGTGCCGGGAAGAGTTCTCTTGATGCTCCCGATCTTGGAAGCGCTGCGGCGGCGGAACAGAGGCGAGATCGCGAAAAAGGGTTCTGTCCTCGAGGGTTTCGGGACGAGAGGGTTATATATGCGAAGGGGGGCAGCCAGAGGCGGAGCAGGGGCCCCAGGCGCCCCCCTGGCGCGGCCAGGGGTGGGGCCGCGCCAGGTGGCCGCCTGGGCCTCCCCTGGCTCCCCTCTGGCCAATCTTTGGTTCTTCGCGAAGCTTCCTGTACGCTGATTTTTCCAATATTTTTCCTGGAATTTTTGGAGCACTTTTAATATGGGGGAAACCTGAAATGGAAAAACAGCAGAAAACAGGAACTGGCACTGTGGTGCACTGAGTTAATAGGTTAGTCCAAATATGATCAAAAGTGTATGCAAGTGCATCAATATCATAGCAATATCACACAAAAGAAGCATGGAGCAAGCAGAAATTATAGATACGTTTTGGACGTATCGACATCCCCAAGCTTAATTCCTGCTCGTCCTCGAGTAGGTAAATGATAACAAGCATAATTTATGTGATGACAGGCTATCAACCATATAAGAACTTTTAAGTAAAGCAATCAAGGCATGTAATTCAATTCAAGTCATAACAAGCAAGAGTCTATATTAGCATTGTAACAAGCAACATAAGAACATAAAGGTGCAAGAGCTCTCGCTATCCGTGACTCGAATGTCTCCAAATGGTGTTTGCGTGCAAGAAAGGGGATAGGGATATACGAGAGAGTAAAACATAGTTTTGTATTGTTGAGAACTTAATCTACTAAAGTTTCACACTTGGTCTTCTTTGGAATCTTATCTTGACTCATCCCCAGACCACTAGCCACGTACAAGTCAAAATGATCCACTCCCTTTCAATATTTTGAGCACTCATGCAATGGAGGAGCATAAGAAAGAAAGTTGACACTTAGGATGGCAAAGAGAGAAAAATGATGAAGGGGGAAGACAAAAAAAAGATGTGAAAGGCTCACATCAATGAGGACAATCATAGGCGAGAGAAAGCCAAATGATAGATATGATGTGAGGAGTAGGGATTGCCATGCAACGGATGCACATATGAGCTAAGGTAAGCTCTCCAATGGAACTAGTGGGGGTGCATCCAACTTGCTCGCTCAAGAAGACCTAGAGCTCTTTTGAGGAGGCTCATCATTGGAATATACAAGCCAAGTTCTATAGTGTGAAGGTCCCCACATAGCTATATGCATGAATGATAATCTCTATGGAGTACAAGGTATAAGATGAAGTACGAGTGTGGATCTCTCAAATGGAATAGTAGTGTGCCCCCTTCTCTCTTTTTATTTCTTTTTCTCTTTTTTCTATTTTTTTATTTTTGTGTGGCCTCAATGGCTCTTTCTATTTAACTCTCATTTGTCCTCTTGGGGATCTTTTGATTTTTCCTCTTTGGGATCTTTTCCTCACTTTAGGGGCAACACTCTATATATTACAAGAAGTATAGAAGATCTTTCACACTTTACAAAAGTACTCAACATAAAGAAGATGAAACTATCATGATGTATGCAAATGTATGCCTCTGCCAGTGTAGCAGGATATGCAATGATACTAGCGCGTCATGTAGCAATGATTAGGGCAAGGCCCAACTAGCATGCGGCTCATCGATCAAGCAAAAGCATGTATGACATGAAGATCAAGTCATGAGAAGATGGATGTTGCATGGCAATGTATCTCGGAAAGGCTATGGAAATGCCTTGATAGGTAGGTATGGTGGCTGTTTTGAGGAAGGATATAATGAGGCTTATGATGACAGAGCGTATCGTGCCAAGGATTTGGATGCACCGGCGAAGTATGCGCCAACTCTCGAGGTGAGAAAGGGCAATGCACGGTATCGAAGAGGCTAGAAAAATATGGCTAGGTGGAAGTGTCAACTTTCGAATACTCACATTAGTCTGAAGAACTCATGCACTTATTATCGGTAACTCTCAATCTAATTAGGAGGTTCACAAAGAGACAAGTACCCCGAGGAGGAGTGTATGGGGGTTTGGTTATCCTTGCGCATCCTCGACTCATGGTACGTGAGTGTACTCTAATATTCGATCCCTCCAAAGATTAGTGATCCATCTAGTAGCAAAAGTTCTCAACTATTTTGTAGGTTTTCGAAAATAAACATGGATTGCCCAAAATACGACATCTATCACTAATAGGCTAAAGCTCTTGACACCAAAAGTTCAGACATTACTCATGGCAATACCTCAAAGCTATTGCAAGTTACTACTAAAATTAAATAGCAACCTCAATTACCTACTTTAAGTTAAGACACACAACTCAGTGCAACAGGCAAACTCTCTTAACAAGATAAACATGAAAACTCAAGAGAGTTCAGCAACCAACTAAACAAAACCCTTTAAAAAGAAAAGCATGAAAACTAAGAGCTAAACATGACAGCAGTTATGGAAAGACAAAGAACACACACAGCAAAGATAAGCATGAAAATCCTATGTTGTGTTCTAGGTTGAAGTGGAGCGTGTTTCTCTCCCACACAAAGAAAGCTGGGTTCTAACTTGTTACGAACAGCAAGCAAAGCTAAAGAAAACTAAAAAAGGAAACTAAGAGCGAGACGCTCCAAGCATAGCACATAACGCATGAAGTGATAAGAATATAGTGGAACGAAAGACGAACAGATAATTGTTGATGGAGAAGGGGATGCATGGGGGCATCTGATGTCTACACACGCTTCTACTCTTGTAGACTATGTTGGGCCCCCAAGCGCAGAGGTTTGTAGGACAGCAGCAATTTCCCTCAAGTGGATGACCTAAGGTTTATCGAACTCAGGGAAGTAGAGGTTGAAGATGGTCGCTCTCAAGCAACCCTACAACTAAAATACAAGAAGTCTCTTGTGTCCCCAATACACCTAATACACTTGTCAGATGTATAGGTGCACTAGTTCGGCGAAGAGATGTTAAATGGCAAGTGATATGGATGGCAAAACAAAGTAATATAAATCTGTAATAAAAAGTGCAGCAAGCAAACAAGTGGTAAACGTGAGCACAAATGGTATTGCAATGGTGGAAACAAGGCCTAGGGATCATACTTTCACTAGTGGAAACTCCCAACAACATTAACATAATCGAATCACATGATATTTCCCATAAAACATGCAAAGGGGACGCACCCGGAGGTCATTCCTTCGTGGTCAAGAGAGGACGAGAATTATGTAGGGCTACAAAAGCACACCTCAAAGTTCGTAGTTACCAATCTAAGGATTTCCCAATGTCACCGCGGCCATCCAAAGAGAGTCCCACAATCACCACAACATATCTAAAGGATAGTCAAAGACAAGCACCAAGAGACTCTCAATCTTCAATCAACACACAAGAGAGGAAATCACTCATGAAAATACTTTTCTAATCCATGTCCAATAGACCGCTGTCACCTTGGTCTCGGGGATTATACTAGATAAAGACAAGTGAGTACATCAATCCAATACATAGAGGAAGGGGAAATATCATGGGATCACCCTAGATTAACATAGCCTATGATCACAACGAAGATCACATCATGGGAGAGAAAATTGACCACATAGCTACTGGTAAGAACCTCAGCCCCGAGGAGGAACTACTCCCGCATCATGGAGGGAGGAAGCAACGTCGATGGATATGAATCCGGGGGCACTTCCCCGTCCCGGCAGGGTGCCGGCGCAGGAATTCTGGTCCCCCGAAGCTTGATGGCGATGGCGGCGGAGATCGGAATCGCGTCTGGAGAAAAGGGGTCTGGAATCAGGGTTTCTGCGACACGGTGTAAATATATGCCAAAGGGGGCATCAGAGGGGGTCAGGGGTGCCCAGGCGCCCCCCCCCCCCCGGCGCGGCCAGGGGGCGCGTGGGCAGGCCGCCTGGAGCCCCTGTGGGTCCCCTCCGGCCCTACTTTGGCCGCATGGAAGCTTCCGGAACGCTGATTTTTTATATAATTTTTCTGGATTTTTTCTGGCAGTTCTCGTAATGTGAAAACCTGAAATACAAAAACAGCCGAAAACAGAAACTGGCACTGGGGTGCACTGAGTTAATAGGTTAGTCCAAATATGATCAAAAGTGTATGGAAGTGTATAAATAACATAGCAATATCATCCAAAAGAGGCATGGAGCAAGCAGAAATTATAGATACGTTTTGGACGTATCAACATCCCCAAGCTTAATTCCTACTCGTCCTCGAGTAGGTAAATGATAACAAGAATAATTTATGTGGTGACATGCTATTAACCATATAGGACTTTTTCATAGTCACATGACAAAAGCTTACTGAGATAATGAATCTATAGTAATTAAGTTGCCTCATGAGAAAATCACAAAGAACTGAAAGTTTTACAATATGATACTGAAACATCAAATAGATTTGTAATGAACATGGTGTGCAAATATGATAAAGTGATATCTCGCTTGCCCCCTTTAGTGAAGCAAAACATAAATGCAGGGGCACCTCCAAGGTTTAAGTGATGACTAGATACAATGATTTCAGAATAAACGATATCACAATCATGCAAAAGACAATGCTACTTTGGGACAATGCACATTACACTCAGAATGACAATCATGCTCTCAGTAGTTGGTGCTTTAAAAGAAGGTGGAGACTCTCGAACCGTGGCTTTTGTTGGCAAGGTTAAAAACCCGTAGTTAGAAACAAAGACAAAACATGTACCAGAGCTCTTGGTTTTAAAAACAGAGGTAATGATTTTTTTTAGATCATGCATGTTTCGTCAACGAATGCTAGCAGATAACTCAATCACTTCTTGAGATGGACAAGTTTCGAGGAACGGCTCCCGAATGAGGACGATCACATCCTCTCAATCTCCTTTCTTTATCACTGCCAAAGTTTTCTGATTTCTCATGAACAAAGCGTGAAGGAGGGTTTGTTTGTTATATTATCTTTTTGAGCCGGGCGCACTCAATGCCAGTTCCTTCTCGTATTATGGGTTTGCACATTATACATGCAATCCCGGGGTGAAGCCTGTCCAACTTAAAAAGATCATGAATTAACCATTACTTCCTCATGAACTTACAATAGAGGCACAAAATAGGAATGCTTTTTTTCTTTGAATAATTTCGAGATGGTACATGCAAGTCTCCGTTAGGAATGGCAGGTAAATACCATGTAGGAAGGTATGGTGGACTCATATGGCATAACTGGATTAAAAGGATGTGGATGCACAAGCAGTCAGTCCGCTTAGTACAGGTGGAGGTTAGCAAAAGACTGGGAGCGACCAACTAAGAGAGCAATGACGGTCATAATCATGCAAAGCGACAAAGCAACATTGAATCAGGCATAGAAGTTATATCGCTACTCAGAAACAAAAGATCATCAAGGCTTGACAGACTTTCTTTACAGTCTTAAATATGCATGAGCATACGCCAAGTCAATAAAAATAAATTCTTTGAAGGAAGATATTACTAAACCATACCACATCATAGGCAAACAAATCATGTTGGTACTCCAATAACACATTGGGAACCCCCCAGCTATTTGGGACTAACCATAAGAAAACCTGAACTACTAAGCGCCATTATGCACGTAGCATCTTTATCATAGACATATCAACCAATGCAACGGAAGCAAACTCTCTTAATAAGATAAGCATGATGACTAAAGAGAGTTCAAGCAACCAACTAAACGAAAGCTCTTTAAAAAGATAAGCATGAAAACTAAGAGCTAAGCATGATAGTAGCTATTGAAAGACAAAGAACACACACAGCAGAGATAGATATGAAAATTCTATGTTATGTTCTAGGTAGAAGTGGAGCGTGTTTCTCTCCCACATAAAGAAAGCTGAGTTCCGACTCGTTATGAAAAGCTAAAGAAAATTAAAAGGAAACTAAAAGCAAGACGCTCCAAGCATAGCACATAACACATGAAGTGATTAAAATATAGTGGAACGAAAGACGAACTGATAATGTTGATGGAGAAGGGGATGCACGGGGGCATCCCCAAGCTTAGACGCTTGATTCTCCTTGAATGTTTCTTGGGGGTGCACGGGGGCATCCCCAAGCTTGAGCGTTTGACACTCCTGAATCTTTTTATCATCTTCCCTCGCACACTTGAAAACTCCCTTCATACATAACTCATCATAATCTGATTAGCGAGGTTAGTACCCATAATAAAATAATTTTTCCTTCCTGGAAATAAAGATATTCTTGAAGTTCTACTGTTTCTCAAGATTGCCAAAAGGTTTTTGCAAAGAAAAAGCAAGCTCTAGGTTTGCAAAATGAAGGAAAGGCAAAACAGGACAGAATCTGTGAAAAACAGAACAGCAAGTAGTAAATGATTTTTCCGGGGCACTTCTGCAACTCTAATCAAAAAACTCAGAACAGACGCACGAAAGAAAATTATATAGAGCACGCTGTCGAAACAATTCAGACCAAAAAGATGATCTGGTGATTTTATACGAATTTTTCTATCCAAGGACAGAATCTGTTTCCTGGACAGCACGTCACAACTTTTGAACTTTCTTGCAATCAGAGGCTATACTTGGCACAAAATTTAAAAGCAAAGATACAATGATGATGCTACAGTAGTAACAACATCAAGACACAACAAAAGCAAAATAAAATTTATTCATTGGGCTGCCTCCCAAAAGCGCTTTCTTTTATGCCTTTAAGCTAGGCATAAGACTTTAATGATGCTCTCGTAGGAATAAGAGTTGAAGAACAAAAGAGAGCATCAAGAAGCAAATACCAAGCACATTTAAGCCTAACATGCTTCCTATGCATAGGAATATTGCAATAGAATAATTCATTGAAGCACAAAGCAATAAGCATAGGAAGACAAAACAAGTGCAACTTCAAAATATTCACCATAAAGAGAGGAAACTTCCTATTATTAAGATATTTAGAACCAAGTCTCCCTCTCTCATTATAAATTTCAGTGGCATCATGGATGAACTCAGCAATATAAGCATCACATAAAGCATTGTTACCATGATCCACATGCAAAAAGGTACTCTTACTCTCCACATAAGCATAATCTTTCTCACTGGTAATGGTGGGAGTAGGACTGTCATAAACAACTTGAACACTATAGTTTAATTGTATATTAGGAGGGTGGTGTTCAACAAGGGGGTAATTCCCTCCATGATTATGACAAGTTTCATAAGGATAATTTCTCCTTATGTCATAGGTACCTTTATAATCACTATAGATTGGAGTTATAACATCATCATGGTAGAGAAGAGCATTATCATTGCTAGCAACTATATTTGTAAACATGTTGTCTTTATTCTTACTAGCAAGAGAATTATCAATTATCACATCACTAGTGGGTAAAGGATTTGCAATCCTATCATCCCCAAGCTTAGAGCTTCCCATATCTTCACTTTCAGAGTTGGTACCAAAAAGATTTTCAAGATCATAAGTAGCATTATCATCATTTTCCCAATCACAATAAGTAACATGCATGTCATAATCAAAATCATCTTCAATAGTTCCTACGGACGTATCATCAAGATGATAATTAAGGCAATAAACTTCACCTTCTTCTTTAAACTTACAACCGTTAGGATAAAAGTTGATGGGAGGAATATGCTCAGGCCAGGTTGATACCCATTCTTCTTCCTTCTTGCTCCTCTTCCTCCTCCTCTTCTTTTTCTTTTTCTTCACCTTAGGAGGGAGTGGTTGGAGATGAAGCTTCTCCACATATCCTGGTTTATCATTAGAAACAATAGGGGAAATTTGGGAGAAACTCTCCTTTTTATTAGCAGAAATATAAGAGACATTTTTATACTTTGGTAAAGTTCCCTCCTTTCTAATCTTACTTATGTAATCATTTTCATGGCAATTAATAACACAATAGAGATGGCAATTTTGCAAAGTGTTTTTTATTCCTATGGCATTATCATCCAGCCAAGAAGTCTTTTCTGATAACTCTTCACACATCAAAAATAACATAAGCTCATCATAAAGATCAGAGGTGATCATGTTATCACACAACCGGTTAACAGTAATGTTTTGAAAGTTCATGCATTGAAAATTAAAGTGACCCTCTATACGGCAAAGTTCACAAGTAAAAGGATAAAGGTCACACAATTCTCTAGCAATTTCATTTAAATCTCTGACCCAAGTGATTGTTCTTTCATGCTTATGTTGCTTACAATACTTCTCTTCTTCAATCATAGGCCTTTCACAAGGTCTATCCACTCCACAAAAATTAACATGCTTATATAAAACTTCATTTTTAGGAATTGGATCATGCATGTTGCAATCATCATGAACAATTTCATTTTCTTTGGAAGTCTCTTTAAAAGGTTTATGATACTTGACCCAATCCTCCTTAGGCATATTAAGATGTGAAGCAAAAGATTTGAGGAAATCAACAAGGAGTTGAGAATCAAGCCCAAACTTAGCACTAAACTTATTAAAACTTGTAGTTTCAACAAAGGACTTAATGCAATCATACTCATAAATTATACCTGGCTCTTTACCTTTGTCGATCTCCCAATCTTCAGTGTTGCGTTGAATTCTTTCAAGGGGTTCCCATTTAGCATCAATCTTTTTGTTTGTGAAAGAACCCATAGAGGAAGCGTCAAGCAAATCTTCATCCTGTCGAGAAAGCCTCGCATAGAAATTAGTAATAATCATATCTTTGGGGAGCCCATGGTTAGGACATTTTAGCATTAACGTTTTCAGTCTCCCCCAAGCTTGAGCTATGCTCTCTCCGTCATGAGGATAGAAATTATAAACATAATTCCTATTCTCATGGACTTCATGAAGAGGATAAAACTTGGAGTAAAAGAGAGACTGGATCTCTTCCCAATCCAGCAGGTGAGAGTCATCTAGTAGCCTATACCATTCCAATGCTTTTCCTTTCAGTGACAAGGCAAATAATTTCCTCATGACAAACTCCCTTGATACACCTGCAAGCTTAAATAATGAACATAGTTGTGACAGATATAGCAAGTGTTCACCGGGATGTTTGTCTCCTGCATAACGATTAGCCAAAACATAATCGATAATACCAGCTGGTATTTTATAGGGCACAATTTCAGTAGGGGGAGGAGCAACCACCACAGGTGTGGGGCGTCTTCCCGCAAGCAACGATCCAGTAGCAAGGTTGTCCATAAGCATAACTAGTGAAATAAAAACAAGAAACAAAAAGATTTAATTGCAAGATCTAAAGATATACCTTCAAGCGCTCACCTCCCCGGCAACGGCGCCAGAAATAGCTTGATGTCTACACACGCTTCTACTCTTGTAGACTATGTTGGGCCCCCAAGCGCAGAGGTTTGTAGGACAGCAGCAATTTCCCTCAAGTGGATGACCTAAGGTTTATCGAACTCAGGGAAGTAGAGGTTGAAGATGGTCTCTCTCAAGCAACCCTGCAACTAAAATACAAGAAGTCTCTTGTGTCCCCAACACACCTAATACACTTGTCAGATGTATAGGTGCACTAGTTCGGCGAAGAGATGTTAAATGGCAAGTGATATGGATGGCAAAACAAAGTAATATAAATCTGTAATAAAAAGTGCAGCAAGCAAACAAGTGGTAAACGTGAGCACAAATGGTATTGCAATGGTGGAAACAAGGCCTAGGGATCATACTTTCACTAGTGGCAACTCCCAACAACATTAACATAATCGAATCACATGATATTTCCCATAAAACATGCAAAGGGGAAGCACCCGGAGGTCATTCCTTCATGGTCAAGAGAGGACGAGAATTATGTAGGGCTACAAAAGCACACCTCAAAGTTCGTAGTTCCCAATCTAAGGATTTCCCAATGTCACCGCGGCCATCCAAAGAGAGTCCCACAATCACCACAACATATCTAAAGGATAGTCAAAGACAAGCACCAAGAGACTCTCAATCTTCAATCAACACACAAGAGAGGAAATCACTCATGAAAATACTTTTCTAATCCATGTCCAATAGACCGCTGTCACCTTGGTCTCGGGGATTATACTAGATAAAGACAAGTGAGTACATCAATCCAATACATAGAGGAAGGGGAAATATCATGGGATCACCCTAGATTAACATAGCCTATGATCACAACGAAGATCACATCATGGGAGAGAGAATTGACCACATAGCTACTGGTAAGAACCTCAGCCCCGAGGAGGAACTACTCCCGCATCATGGAGGGAGGAAGCAACGTCGATGGAGATGAATCCGGGGGCACTTCCCCGTCCCGGCAGGGTGCTGGCGCAGGAATTCTGGTCCCCCGAAGCTTGATGGCGATGTCGACGGAGATCGGAATCGCGTCTGGAGAAAAGGGGTCTGGAATCAGGGTTTCCGTGACACGATGTAAATATATGCCAAAGGGCGGCATCAGAGGGGGACAGGGGTGCCCAGGCGCCCCCCCGGCGCGGCCAGGGGGGCCGCGTGGGCAGGCCGCTTGGAGCCCCTCTGGGTCCCCTCCGGCCCTACTTTGGCCGCATGGAAGCTTCCGGAACGCTGATTTTTTATATAATTTTTCTGGATTTTTTCTGGCAGTTCTCATAATGTGAAAACCTGAAATACAAAAACAGCCGAAAACAGAAACTGGCACTGGGGTGCACTGAGTTAATAGGTTAGTCCAAATATGATCAAAATTGTATGGAAGTGTATAAATAACATAGCAATATCATCCAAAAGAGGCATGGAGCAAGCAGAAATTATAGATACGTTTTGGACATATCAGCATCCCCAAGCTTAGACGCTTGAGTCTTCTTGAATATTTCTTGGGGGTGCACGGGGGCATCCCCAAGCTTGAGCGTTTGACCCTCCTGAATCTTCTTTTATCATCTTCCCTCGCACACTTGAAAACTCCCTTCATACATAACTCATCATAATCTGATTAGCGAGGTTAGTACCCATAATAAAATAATTTTTCCCTAATGGAAATAAAGATAATCTTGAAGAGCTACTGTTTCTCAAGATTGCCAAAAGGTTTTTGCAAAGAAAAAGCAAGCTCAAGGTTTGCAAAACGAAGAAAAGGCAAAACAAGACAGAATCTGTGAAAAACAGACCGGCAGGTAGTAAATAATTTTTTCGGGGCACTTCTGCAACTCAAATCAAAAAACTCAGAACAGACGCTCGAAAGCCAATTGTATAGAGCACGCTGTCAAAAAAAGTCAGATCAAAAAGATGATCTGTTGATTTTATTCGAATTTTTCTGTCCAAGGACAGAATCATTTTTCTGGACAGCACGTCACAACTTTTGAACTTTCTTGCAATCGGAGGCTAAACTTGGCACAAAGCTGAAAAGAAAAGATACAATGATGATGCTACTGTAGTAACAAACATCAAGAAACAACAAAAGCAAAATAAAACCTAATTCGTTGTGGGCTGCTGATGGCTTCTCGCCCCTCGTTGGTTACCCCAAGTGGAAGGTTTGAGAAGTAGCGTAGCGGCAAGTTTCCCTTGGCAAGATACCAAGGATCGAATCCCGTGAGACTCCGAGGGTCGACAAGAAGGTGTCAACGGCGCCAGAAACTTAGCGGATGACAGGACCTGCACACAGATACAAATAACTTTGCTCCCAACGAGTACAGAGAGGTTGTCAATCCCTCCGGCCTTGTCATTTACAAAGGATCAAACGCAAGAGATAATAATGATAGCTATGACTTCAACTAGGAAATAGAAACAGGAAGTAAATAGTAGGTGTGATCAGCGGTGGTAATATGGACCGGGGTCCCATGATGTTCACTAGTGATGTCTCTCTCCCAAAAGACGATAAAACATCTAAGCGAGGTAAACAAATTACAGCTGGGCAATTGACAGGATTATGTGCGCAAACCAATGCTAACTATGCTCCAAAGAAAGGTAGAGGCTCAAAAGCATGGGCGGTACGCCAAGGCAAGTAGACCGAAATCCATCTGCATCTACTACTAATCATCCACCTTGAGATATCTATCCAGAAAATATCGCTGGTATTAAGTTGCAAATCCCACCCAAAGTGTAAACTCAAAGCAACAGACAACTGCATTAAAAGAACTTTGCGTAAAGTAAACAATCCTTGCACCCGCAAGTACAAGCACCGTTGTTTTCCCCCTTGTGGCAACAGCACATCCCCTAGACTCATGTTTCTGTCACTCAAGCTAGTCATCAAGGGGCATGAACCCACAATCAAGCATAACGCTCCCTCTTGGAGTTACTACCTACTACTTGGCCAATGCAATAAACAGCAACGGAGAACATGCATGAATTACTTAAGGACATAAGTATAAAAGAGGTGAATCAAATATATTACTCAAACACAATCTGAACATAATCTCATAATCCATCGGATCCCAGCAAACTGAGCAGAGCAACAGCATAAAGATTACATATGTGCCTCGATCATGTAGGGCAGCTCACGAGGTCTAAACCATGAAGAATAAAGAGGGGAGGAGAACATCACATAGCTACTGGTCATGGACCCATGGTCCAAGGGGGACTACTCACAACTCATCCGGGAAGCTTCCATGGTGGTGGAGAAGCTCCCGGTGGTGGTTCTCCCCTCCGGCAGGGTGCCGGGAAGAGTTCTCCTGATGCTCCCAATCTTGGAAGCGTTGCCGCAGCGGAACAGAGGCGAGATCGCGAAAAAGGGTTCCGTCCTCGAGGGTTTCGGGACGCGAGGAATATATATGCGAAGCGGGGTCACCAGAGGCGGAGAGGTGGCCCCAGGCGCCCCCCTGGCGCGGCCAGGGGTGGGGCCGCGCCGGGTGGCCGCCTGGGCCACCCCTGGCTCCCCTCTGGCCCCACTTTGGTTTTTCTCGAAGCTTCCTGTACGCTGATTTTTCCTGTATTTTTCCCGGAATTTTTGGAGCACTTTTAATATGGGGGAAATCTGAAATAGAAAAACAGCAGAAAACAGGAACTGGCACTGTGGTGCACTGAGTTAATAGGTTAGTCCAAATATGATCAAAAGTGTATGGAAGTGCATAAATATCATAGCAATATCACACAAAAGAGGCATGGAGCAAGCAGAAATTATAGATACGTTTTGGACGTATCAACATCCCCAAGCTTAATTCATGCTCGTCCTCGAGTAGGTAAATGATAACAAGCATAATTTCTGTGGTGACATGCTATCAACCATATAAGAACTTTTAAGTAAAGCAATCAAGGCATGTAATTCAATTCAAGTCATAGCAAGCAAGAGTCTATATTAGCATTGTAACAAGCAATATAAGAACATAAAGGTGCAAGAGCTCTCGCTCTCCGTGGCTCGAATGTCTCCAAATGGTGTTTGCGTGCAAGAAAGGGGATAGGGATATATGAGAGACTAAAACATAGTTTTTTGTTGAGAACTTAATCTACTAAGGTTTCACACTTGGTCTTCTTTGGAATCTTATCTTGACTCATCCCCAGACCGTCAGCCAGGTACAAGTCAAAATGATCCACTCCCTTTCGATATTTTGAGCACTCATGCAATGGATGAGCGTAAGCAAGAAAGTTAACACTTAGGATGGCAAAGAGAGAAAAATGATGAAGGGGGAAGACAAAAAAGGTGTGAAAGGCTCACATCAATGAGGACAATCATAGGCGAGAGAAAGCAAAATGATAGATATGATGTGAGGAGTAGGGATTGCCATGCAACGGATGCACATATGAGCTAAGGTAAGCTCTCCAATGGAACTAGTGGGGGTGCATCCAACTTGCTTGCTCAAGAAGACCTAGAGCTCTTTTGAGGAGGCTCATCATTGGAATATACAAGCCAAGTTCTATAGTGTGAAGGTCCCCACATAGCTATATGCATGAATGATAATCTCTATGGAGTACAAGGTATAAGATGGACTACGAGTGTGGATCTCTCAAAAAGAATAGTAGTGTGCCCCCTTCTCTCTTTTTATTTTTTTTTCTTTTTTTTTTTTTGTGGCCTCAATGGCTCTTTCTATTTAACTCTCATTTGTCCTCTTTGGGATCTTTTGATTTTGTCCTCTTTGGGATCTTTTCCTCACTTTAGGGGCACCACTCTATATATTACAAGAAGTATAGAAGATCTTTCACACTTTACAAAAGTACTCAACATAAAGAAAATGAAACTATCATGATGTATGCAAATGTATGGCTCTGCCAGTGTAGCAGGAAATGCAATGATACTAGCGCGTCATGTAGCAATGATTAGGGCAAGGCCCAACTAGCATGCGGCTCATCGATCAAGCAAAAAGCATGTATGACATGAAGATCAAGTCATGAGAAGATGGATGTTGCATGGCAATGTATCTCGGAAAGGCTATGGAAATGCCTTGATAGGTAGGTATGGTGGCTGTTTTGAGGAAGGATATAATGAGGCTTATGATGACAGAGCGTATCGTGCCAAGGATTTGGATGCACCGGCGGAGTATGCGCCAACTCTCGAGGTGAGAAAGGGCAATGCACGGTACCGAAGAGGCTAGAAAAATATGGCTAGGTGGAAGTGTCAACTTTCGAATACTCACATTAGTCCGAAGAACTCATGCACTTATTATCAGTAACTCTCAATCTAATTAGGAGGTTCACAAAGAGACAAGTACCCCAAGGAGGAGTGTATGGGGGTCTGGTTATCCTTGCGCATCCTCGGCTCATGGTACGTGAGTGTACTCTAATATTCGATCCCTCCAAAGATTAGTGATCCATCTAGTAGCTAAAGTTCTCAACTATTTTGTAGGTTTTCGAAAACAAACACTGATTGCCCAAAATACGACATCTATCACTAATAGGCTAAAGCTCTTGACACCAAAAGTTCAGACATTACTCATGGCAATACCTCAAAGCTATTGCAAGTTACTACTAAAATTAAATAGCAACATCAATTACCTACTTTAAGTTAAGACACACAACTCAGTGCAACAGGCGAACTCTCTTAACAAGATAATCATGAAAACTCAAGAGAGTTCAACAACCAACTAAACAAAAGCTCTTTAAAAAGAAAAGCATGAAAACTAAGAGCTAAACATGACAGCAGCTATGGAAAGACAAAGAACACACACAGCAAAGGTAAGCATGAAAATCCTATGTTGTGTTCTAGGTTGAAGTGGAGCGTGTTTCTCTCCCACACAAAGAAAGCTGGGTTCTAACTTGTTATGAACAGCAAGCAAAGCTAAAGAAAACTAAAAAGGAAACTAAGAGCAAGACGCTCCAAGCATAGCACATAACGCATGAAGTGATTAAAATATAGTGGAACGAAAGACGAACTGATAATTATTGATGGAGAAGGGGATGCACGGGGGCATCCCCAAGCTTAGATGCTTGAGTCTTCTTGAATATTTCTTGGGGGTGCATGGGGGCATCCCCAAGCTTGAGCGTTTGACCCTCCTGAATCTTCTTTTATCATCTTCCCTCGCACACTTGAAAACTCCCTTCATACATAACTCATCATAATCTGATTAGCGAGGTTAGTACCCACAATAAAATAATTTTTCCTACTGGAAATAAAGATAATCTTGAAGAGCTACTGTTTCTCAAGATTGCCAAAAGGTTTTTGCAAAGAAAAAGCAAGCTCAAGGTTTGCAAAACGAAGAAAAGGCAAAACAGGACAGAATCTGTGAAAAACAGACCAGCAGGTAGTAAATAATTTTTTCGGGGCACTTCTGCAACTCTAATCAAAAAACTCAGAACAGACGCTCGAAAGCCAATTGTATAGAGCACGCTGTCAAAACAATTCAAATCAAAAAGATGATCTGGTGATTTTATACGAATTTTTCTGTCCAAGGACAGAAACTGTTTTCTGGACAGCACGTCACAACTTTTGAACTTTCTTGCAATCAGAGGCTAAACTTGGCACAAAGCTGAAAAGAAAAGATACAATGATGATGCTACTGTAGTAACAAACATCAAGACACAGCAAAAGCAAAATAAAATCTTATTCGTTGTGGGCTACCTCCCAAAAGCGCTTTCTTTAATGCCTTTAAGCTAGGCATGATACAAAAAGAAGAAGATCAAGTTTTATCAAGAGTAAGAGAATAGCTAGCCCGTGTAACGGACTCAAAAGGTAACTGTCGGGGAAACTGATCACCCACGAACACCTATGGGACCGGAGCCCCTTTTCGGTACGGCAAGGGAGCGGAGGGAGCACAAAGAGCGGATCGAGGCGCACGCGCGAGTAGTTTACCCAGGTTCGGGCCGCACGGGTGCGTAAAACCCTACTCCTGCCTTGGTTTGTTATTTAGTTCTTGGCTCGGGAGCAAGAAGATCTACAGTGGTTGAAACTGGCTACACCGAGCGTGGGAGTGATCGAGCGTTCGGAACCCCCTCTACGTTGTGCATGGGCCTCCTTTTATAGGTCAAGGGGTCACCGACAGGTGTCAACGTAGGTGAGGGTAAAAACGTAAAAGTGATGGTAGTTGTAACAGTGGATGTACAGTGTTTTATACCTAACCCTGACGATGGGGGACAAGGGCATTGAATGCCCGTCGCCGTCGCCCCCAAACAGTGCAAAAAGCGTCCGTCTGGGCGTCTCCGTTCGCCATGATGGTAGCCTCATCATCGTGGCTTGCCACCGTGTACCCCAGGCTGCACGGCCATCCGCCACGTGCCCCTGGAAGGGCCCCAGGGCGACGCGTGGCCAGATATCTGGAGCGCAGGCACACAGTGAAAGCTTGCCGCGGCAAGCACCTTGCCGCGGTCGCTACCTTGCCGCGCCCGGAGGTTTGTCGCTCTTCGGGCCTTGCCGGGGCGCGTGATGCACCACGGCGAGTCTTCTGCAATGCCATGCTTCGGCCTTCCTGGCAAGCTCCTCTTGCCAGGGTCTTGTGCCAAAGGGGGTGGTCTTGTGCCTGGTACGGCCTTCCCGGCAAACTCCTCTTGCCGGGGTCTTGTTTTCTTAACTTGAATACTTTGTTCTTGAATGGCTCCAGAGGAACCAAATCGGGCCTTGGCGGGCGCGTGGCGGGCCCTGCCACGGGGCGCTGCTACTGCCCGTGCACAAGTCGGGATACTAAGGTACCCCTAATTTAGTACACCGACAGGATCCCCCGGGCCTGGGCCACACACGGTGTCGAGCGCTGTTGGGCCAGGCCCAAAACAGTGCACGGGCACACGTGACCCACGGCGCGCCGCAGCCCTCTCCGTATCCACCACATCCCTCCCTAACGGCACGCGTCGATCGCGGCATCGTGGGAGAGATCGTGGCCTGTTTCTTTAATGGGAAAATGCGGAACGTCCCCCATCCCCCCTTAAAAGCAGAGGAAACAGGGGCAGTTTCCCCCATTGCTTCATTGCGTCTTGAACCTCCAGAAACCCCCGCCGCTCTCCTCCTCCCCAAAGGTCGAAAGAGAGCTGAGCTCCACCTTCCTTCCGCCGCCGCCAGCCTCCCCAGCGCCGCCGGCCTCCCTCGCCGTCCCCGCCATGGCCCCGAAGAGCGACAAGGCGAAAACCGCGAAGACCGACCGGGCGGCCAAGCTAGCAGCAATGCGGAAGAAGATGGTGGTCTTCCCGCCGAGGCTCGGCGCGAGGGAGCTGAAGGACAAGTACTACCTCTTCTGGTCGAGGGAAACGAAAGCTCATCCGCGCACCAGAGTTCTCCCCGCCGAAGCCTACGACATGTTCCCGGGAGGTTATCCTTACTTCGCCCTGTTCTTCCATTGCGGACTCTGCCCTCCATACCTTGAGTTCTTCTGCGACGTCATGAATACGTATGGATTCCACCTTCTAGATTTCACCCCGAACGCAGTCCTGACCATGGCTGTTTTCGCACATCTGTGCGAAAACTTTGTCAGAGTCACCCCCAACGTAGCCGTCTTCCGCCATTTCTTTACGCCTCGGGTAGAGTCTGGGTCTCCGCTATCCGGAGGGATCTCTTGGATCTTCAGGCTCAATAAGAAAGAGGCGTACTTGATTGGAGAGCTCCGCGGCAAGTGGGAGGAGTGGAGGGCTGACTGGTGCTGGATCATGGAGGAAGGACCCCAGCAGTTTACTTCCCCGCGCCGAGCTGCAATAGTGCGCGGCAAGGATTGGAGTGATCTGGCCCCGGAGGACGAGAAACTGAAGATTGCGCTCACTAGGATCCTCCGCCTCCGGCAAGCCAACCTTACTGTAGGTGAGGTCGGGGCAGATTACCTTCGTCGCCGCATTGCCCCCTTGCAGGAGAGGAAAAGGGCTGCTTGGGATTTCGGCAACGCGGCAGACTGCATGAGGCTACGCCCCGGCCTCAACTACAACTTCACTGTTCTGGAGCTCAAGGGGATGATCCGGGAGCTATTCAAGCATGACCCCAAGCACCCGGAGTGGTTTGCCCCATCGCGAGGAGTAGTTCCACTATGTAACAACTCGTCACTTAGTGCTATCCGCGCGGCAATGCCGCTGTGCGACTCCCACGGGGTTGATCCCACTTGGCTGGCGCCTTCTGACGAAACCGCACAAACTTTCTTCGACAACTTGGTTGAGCTGCCGATCAATCTCGATGAGAAGAAGGGTCTCACCCGCGACACCACCGACCGGGATTTGGCGTATATCGCCACCAGGATGGAGGAGGCAGCCGTAGCCGATGCCGCGGGCGAGTTTGGGTACTCTTTGGACGAGGCAGATGCAGCGGATGCGGTGAGCCGGGCCGAGGAGGAAGAGGTCCTCAAGCTGCTAAGGCCTGCCGGGCAACCCGCCGAGACGAGCGAGGCTGCCGGGCAAGGCACAGAGTCCAGCGAGCCCGCCGAGGAGGGCGATGAACCAGGCGATTCTGATGAAGACTCGGGTGGGTCGTTGAACCTGGGTTCGTCTTCATCCTCGGGGAGCTCTCCGCCGTCGCCAAGTCCCCCAGCTCCAGCGAGGAGGCGTCCCCGCAAAGCTGCAGTCGTGGCGGAGCGTCCGGCGGCCCCGCGGCCACAGCGCCGCCCGACGCGCGCCACCGCGGCGGGCAAGGCCGTCAAGGGAGCGCCCCGCGCCTCAGCAACAGCCGGAGAAGGGTCTTCGCGCTCTGGCTCCACGGCTCCTTCCGCTCCCAGCGCCCGCCAAGCGCCCGAGGGAGCCTTCTCCTCCAGCTCCTCGCGCCGGAGCGCGCGAGGCGGATTTCGACTTCTCGGTCCTCAGCTCCGACGAGGAGGAGGAAGAGTAAGTGGAGCAACTCTTATTTTTCTTCAGTTTGTTGTTCTTGTCTTGAATCTTCCTTGTCTGATTTTGTTCGATGCCTGCCTTCCAGGACCTTGGCGCAGAGGGTGGCGAAGAGGGCCAAGATCCCGGTGGTCGACCTCGAGGACGAGCCCGTCGTAGCGGCAGGGGATGCGCCGGCGACGAGCTTGCCAGACCAGCCAGCTGCCCCGCAGGGCAGCCCCCAGCGCAGCCCCCAGCGTAAGTCCTTTGTTTACTTCTTCGCTTGTTGGGCGCGCGTGGGCTTCTCATCCTTGCTAATGTATTGCTTGTTTGCTGATTTGTGCAGAAGTAGAGCCGCAGCCTCAGGAGCGTCAGGAGACTGCTCCCGAAGAGCCGCTCGTCTCAGCTTCCCCGCCAAGGAGGAGCTCCTCGGCGAGGGAGAATACTCCGCCAAGGGCGAGTACTCCACCAAGGGCGAGTACCCCGTCAAGGGCGAGCACTCTGCCAAGGGCGAGTACTCCGCCAAGGGCGAGCACCCCGCCAAGGGAAGGCGCCAACGGCCCTCCGCCGGCGGGAGCTACCACCACGCCGCCGAGGGAGGACCCCCCGACGAGGAACCCCGTTGAAGAAGAGGCTCGCGCAGGTAACCCTTGTGCTTTTCTTCTCTTGACCTTTCCTTTTTGGATATTTGCTTGACAATTCTTCTTTCTTTCTTCTTCTTTTCTTGTCTTCAGATTCGACCGCCCTGGAGCCGATGGAGACGGCGGCCACCGTCGATGAGACCGCCGCGGCCACTGACGTGGCAGCTGAGGAGGGGACCGGCGACCGCACTGACGGCACTGAGGCCGCAGGAGCACCGGACGCTGTGCCGGCCGCCGACCCTTCTGCTGCCGCGACCGAGCCGGGCGTCTATCTGGAGGCCGCCAACGGGGTCTTCATCCAAGTTCCGTGGGCTTCTACGTCGAGGGCGCCCGCGGAGGGAGAGGTCTTCGATGGGGAAGTCCTGGCCTCCACCAGGCTGAGGCTTGTCGACGCGCCCGGCAGCAGCAGCGAGCCCGAAGAGGAGCAGCTCCTGCGGAAGCTCCTGGCTCTGTACCGCGCCAGGCAGGCTAAGCTGGAGTCCCGAGAGGCTCTGGCTGCCAAGGCTGGCGCCGATCTGGAGAAGCGCGCCAAGGAGCTCTGCGCCGCCAACCAAGCAGCTCTCCCGAACTTGGCGGAGGAGCGGGAGGAGCTCGCCGAGGCGCACCGGGCGTTCATCCTCGAGAAGGCCGAGGTTGAGGAGCAGCAACGACTAGCCGCCGAGGATCTGTCTCGGCGGGAGGGAGAGCTGAGGCAGCGGAAGGTCGACCTCGATAGCCACGAGGACGACCTTACCGCGCGCGAGCAGTCCCTTGGCGGGGCTCTGCAGGAAGCGAGGGACGCCGCTGCAGCTGCAGAGACCGCCAAGAGAGACTTGGAGGCGAGGGTGGCGCAGTTGGAGCTCAACTTGAAGATGAGCGAGGAGAAGGTTGCCACGCTCACACTTGAGAGGGAGAAAGACGCCCACAGCCACTCGGAGCTGCAGGTCCGTCTCTCCGACAAGGGCAAGGAGCTCAACGACGCCAAGGATTCTATTGCAGACTTGGAGCTGAAGCTGTCCACCCTCACTGAGTCACTTGACGGCGCCCGGAACCGTGAGACAAAGCTGAAGGAGGACCTCCGTGCTGAGAGAGCATTGCTGGACAGCGCCGCCGTCACGCAAAATAACTTCAGGCAGACGGTGGAGCAGTGGACCGAGGAGCTCGTCGCCGCCGCCGCTGCCATTGACAAGGAGATGGCGGCGCTGAGGACGGAGCACCTCGTGTATTCCCCCGACGCGAACCTCCCTCACAGCGCCAAGCTGAGCCTATTCTTCAGGGGAGTGGCGCCGGCCCTCGAGCAGCTCCGGGAGGGGATCCCCACGCAGCTGGCAAACGAGGCGCGCAGGCTTTGTACGGGTACTGTGGAGCGAGTGCTGACGAAGGTAGTCTACCGCAACCCCGGGATCAATCTTGGCAACGTCCTCCGGACCTTGCCGCCCGACGCTGACCAGGAAGCGCTGAAGGCTCGTGTCGCCCACATCGTGGCCAAGGTGGGCAATATTAGGAGAGTTGAGGGTGACCGTGCAGATTAGGTTGCTTTCTTTTTTTGCTTCCCTTGTCGCTGCCAATCAAGTCATGGACAGTAGTTTATTAGAAAAGCGACAAGTCATCTTGTAATATAACTTTATCTTGGGTAGTTAATGTAGTGTCATTTCCCTTGCCCGATTCCTTTACTTTGTATGCTTTTACCCTACGCTTTTAGGGAACTTGCCGGCAAAGGGGCCCTTGCCGCGAGCGCTGAGTGCGGAACTTCAGCAGCCTGCTGGCAGTGCCCTCGCCGGCAAGAAACCTTGCCGCAGCTAGTCGCAGCGCACTTAGGTTGTTGAGCGAACTCGAAAACGAAGTAAGGGCGCGACACTTGTCGCAGCTCACTTAAGCCGTTGAGCGTGCTCGAAACAAAGTAAGGGCGCGGCTAGCCACGGGTTGGTTCCTCCGCGCACAGGTTTTCCATACAAAGTGTGGTCGTTCAAGGAAGATAACTCTAAAATTTAAAAATTTGAATGCTCAAACTTTGGCAACTTAGCTTTTGTGTTGTTTGCTTCCCGGCAAAGCAAGGCTTTCTTGATGAGCGACGGCACTTTGTTCATACCATTGTCTCCTCCCCCCCCCCTCCCCCCCCGGCAAACTTGTGCGCGAGGAACAACTTCTTCTGCTTGAGAAAAGAAAGAAAAGGAAGGAAACATAGATATGGAGCCCTGCGGCTCGTTGTTGCTTACCGGGGGTGTGTGCTGCACAAAGTGTTATATAATACATGCAAGTAAAAGAGAAAAATGCATGAAACAACAAGTTGTGTGTGGCACAAAAGTTTTACTGATGCACGGGGTCTGTGCCCGGCTTTGTACAAAGGTTTACATGCAACAGCGGCAAGACTTGTACAAAAGGTGGTTGCCGGAACGGATCACGGCAACCGCGCCTTATGGGTGAAACTTGCGAAGATGCTCAATGTTCCAGGAGTTGCTCACCGGTAAGCCCTCTTCGGTCTCAAGGCGGACAGCGTCGGGCCTTGTGACTTGCCTCACCCGATAAGGGCCTTCCCACTTCGGCGTCAACTTGTTGGAATTCTTGGCGGACTGAACGCGCCGAAGAACAAGGTCGCCTTCCTCGAGGCTTCTGGCCTTAACTTTGTGGCTATGGTAGCGGCGCAAAGCTTGCTGGTATCGAGCAGCTCGTACAGCAGCCTGAAGACGGTTCTCCTCGAGGAGCAGTGCATCATCTTGCCGCAGCTGCTCTTGCTCGAGCTCATTGTAAGCGAGCACTCGAGGAGACCCGTATACGAGTTCCGTGGGGAGAACTGCCTCTGCTCCATAGACAAGAGCAAAGGGTGTCTGCCCGGTGGCTCGATTTGGTGTCGTCCTGATTGACCAAAGAGCCGCCGGCAACTCCTCAATCCAGTTTCTTCAGCACTTGTGCAGCCTGTCGAAAGTTCTTGTCTTGAGTCCGCGCAGCACTTCAGCATTTGCCCTCTCCGCTTGACCATTGCTCCTCGGGTGAGCAACAGAAGCGAAACAGACCTTGGCGCCAAGGTCTTGGACGTATTGCATGAAGGTGCGACTTGTGAACTGTGTGCCGTTGTCGGTGATGATCCTGTTAGGGATTCCGAAACGGAAAACAATTGACCTGAAGAACTTGACTGCTGACTGTGCGGTCACCTTTCTCACTGGTTCCACCTCTGGCCACTTTGTGAACTTGTCGATGGCGACGTACAAGTACTCAAAGCCCCCGGGCGCACGGGGAAAGGGGCCGAGGATATCGAGCCCTCAGACCGAAAATGGCCAGGACAAAGGGATCGTCTGGAGAGCTTGAGCTGGCTGATGTATTTGCTTGGCATGGAACTGGCACGCTTCACACTTGGTTACTTGTGCAGTTGCATCTTGGAGGGCTTCTGGCCAAAAGAAACCTTGCCGGAACGCCTTCCCGGCAAGTGCTCTTGCGCCAATGTGGTGGCCACATATGCCTCCATGTATCTCTGCCACCAGCTTCTGTCCATCTTCCCAGGAAATGCACTTCAATCTGACACCATTGAGTCTTCTTCTGTACAGTTCATTGCCAACGAACTGGTACATACTTGACTGCCTGGTTATTCTCTCTATCTCTTCTGGTTCTTCGGGAAGTTCTCTAGTTTGAAGAAAACGGACAATTTGTCGTGCCCATGTTGGAGCCTGAGGCTCAAAAACAAGGACTAAAGGCACCAGTGCTGCTGCGGGAACGTCAGCTTCTACGGCAAGGACTTGCGGCTCTGCCGGAGCTGAACGCTCCCCGGCAAGCCTGCCGGGGCAAGACTTGTCGGGAACGCCTGCTTCAACTGTACGAACCCTAGGGTCCGCAGGAGCAGACTGTTCCTCAACAACTTGGTCGTTGGTCTTGGTGACCTTGGCGGCGGCTTTAGGAAGGTCCGCCGGCAAGTAGTCGCCGGAGACCAATTTTCTCTTCTTGCTTTGCCCAACTGATGGTGTAACGGATGGTTGAGTTAGCTTGAGCACGAAGATCCCTGGTTCCACAGGTAGCTTCAGCGCAACACACTTTGACAGGCCGTCTGCGACGTCATTTTGAGCTCTTGGAACGTGCTCCATTTGTATGCCTTCAAAGTGTTCTTCAAGCTTTCTCACTTCGTCGACGTAAGCTTCCATCAATGGGCTCTGGTAGCTCTTGTTCACTTGTCGGACAACCAACTGCGAATCTCCCCGCACAATCAGCTTCTTGATCCCAAGTTCTGCTGTAATTCTGAGGCCGGCAAGAAAACCTTCATACTCTGCAGTATTGTTTGTTGCTTGCTCCTTGGGAAAGTGCATCTGGACGACGTACTTGAGGTGCTCGCCGGTGGGTGCGACAAGCAGCACACCAGCACCGGCGCCCTGCAGCGAGAAGGCACCATCGAAGTACATTACCCATTCTTTGCTTGCTTCTTTGGCGGGGATGCTTGTCTCTGGAACTTCTTCGTCTGGTGTTGGTGTCCATTCTGCTATGAACTCTGCCAATGCTCTGCTCTGTATAGTTGAAGTACTTTCAAACTTGAGACCAAAGCTTGACAGCTCCAGTGCCCACTCGACAATCCTTCCTGTTGCTTCTGGATTTTGCAATATCCTTTTCAGCGGAAAGCGAGTGACCACGGTGATATCGTGTGCTTGGAAGTAGTGGCGCAGCTTTCTCGAGGCCATGAGGAGGCCGAAAAGCAGCTTCTGCACCCCAGAGTATCTTGACCTAGCCCCCTGCAAGAGGGAGCTGACAAAATAAACTGGGCGCTGCACCATCTTCTTTCGCACCTCTCCTTGCATCTGCGCAGACTCATCCTTGTCGGGGCCAGAGCTTGTCGGGGAAGCCCCCTGCTTGTCGCTGGGCGTGCTTGACGGGGCTGTGGACTCCTCCTCTGCCTCCCTTTCCGCTACTAACGCAACACTAACCACTTGATTGGTTGCTGCTAAGTACAGCAGCAACTTCTCTTGTGGCCTAGGTGCGACAAGTATTGGAGTAGAGGATAGGTACCCTTTCAAGTCTTGCAGCGCTGCCTCCGCTTCCGGAGTCCATTTCATTGGACCTGCCTTTTTCAGGATTTTGAAAAACGGCAGGGCGCGTTCTGCAGACTTAGAAATGAACCTGCTGAGGGCAGCCACACAACCAGCAAGCATTCGTACATCCTTGACGCGCTTCGGAGCTTCGATCTTCTCGATGGCCTCGATCTTGTCGGGATTGGCTTCAATCCCCCTCTAGGACACAAAGAATCCGAGAAGCTTGCCGGAGGGGACTCCGAACACACACTTCTCGGGGTTAAGCTTGAGTTGTATCTTGCGCAGATTCGCAAAAGTTTCATCTAGGTCTTGGATCAGGGTACCTTGTCCTTGCTCTTGACCACTATATCATCCATGTAAGCTTCTACATTCCTGTGTATCTGTGGCTCAAAAGCAGTGTGGAGTACCCTTGCAAATGTTGAACCCGCATTCTTCAATCCAAAGGGCATGCGTATGAAGCAATAGGTGCCACATGGAGTAATGAATGCGGTCTTCTCTTCATCTTCTTCAGCCATGAATATCTGGTGGTATCCGGAGTATGCATCTAGGAATGAAAGCAACTCACATCCGGCTGTGGAGTCAACGATCTGGTCAATACGCGGTAAGGGAAATGGATCCTTGGGACAAGCTTTATTCACATCCGTGAAGTCTATACAAAGCCTCCACTTCCCGTTTGCTTTACGTACGACAACAGGGTTGTCCAGCCACGTGGGATGAAGAACACCTCTAACAAGGCCTGCTGCTTCCAACTTCTTGATTTCTTCGGCAATAAACTCTTGGCGCTCCACCGCGTGCTTCCTGACCTTCTGCTTGACGGGCCACGCGTGAGGACAAACGGCAAGCTTGTGCTCAATTACTTTCCTGGGAACGTCGGGGATGTCAGACGGTTGCCATGCAAACACGTCGACATTCGCCCGCAGGAAAGCAATGAGCGCGCTTTCCTATTTAGGATCGAGCGTGGCACTGATGGTGAAAGTACCACCAGTGCCGTCCTCCTTGGCGGACACCTTCTTGGTTGCAGGTGGAGCTGCCATTCCCTTCTTGCACTTGCCGGTGGAGCTCGATGGTGCGTCCTTGACGGCAGCGCAGCACTCCGGAGAGGGGCGTTTGCCGGAGTGGGCCCCAGAGCTCTTGCCGGACTTGGTCTTGTTCTTTTCCCCGGGAGCTTCAGCGGCAAGTGTTTTGCTATCTGCTGCGGCTGCTGCGTCCCGGTAGATCTTGTCGGCGCAGATAAGCGCGTCCTTCTTGTCGCCGGGGACAGAGATGACGCTTATCGGGCCAGGCATCTTGAGCATGTTGTAGGCGTAGTGAGAGGCTGCCATGAACTTGGCAAGCGCCAGACGGCCAAGTATCCCATTATATGGCAATGGGATATCGGCAACGTCGAATGTGATCCTCTCAGTCCTGAAGTTTAGTTCTCCGCCAAAGGTTACTGGCAATGTTATCTTCCCCTTCGGCTTGCTCCTTCCCGGGTTGATCCCTTGGAACGTGCCGGTCTCCTCGAGCTCGCTGTCGGGGATCTGTAGCTTCCGGATCACAGCGGAAGAGATCTGGTTCAAGCCGGCCCCGTCGTCAACCAACATCTTGGTGACCTTGAGGTTGCGGATGGTTGGCGAAACCAACATCGGCAAGCACCCGACCACAGTTGTGCGGTCAGGGTGGTCCTCAATGTCGAAGATGATGGGCGTGCTGGACCACTTCAGGAGTCTGCGCGACTCGACGGGTGGCTCTGCTGCATTGACTTCCCGCACCCATTGTTTGAGTTGGCAGTGGGAAGTATGCAGAGAAGCACCTCCATCGACGCACAGAACTTCTGCGGCCTTCTGGAACTCCTGCTCGCTGTTGTCTCCGTCGTCCATGTCCTCGTCGTCGTCTTCGTCTTCGTCCTTGTCGCGGCCGCGGGGAGGTCTATCCCCTTGCCGCTGCTTGGCCTTGCCGCGGCGTCCTCCCCGGCCATTGAATGGCCGCTTCTTGCCGGACTCTCCTCCGCCTCCCTGGGCCTTCTCCTTGTCGCGTCGCTTGTACTCAGCCTTCTGTTGTTCGACGAGGTATTCGACCCTCTTGCAGTTCTGGAGATCGTGGCCCTTGGTGCGGTGGATCTTGCAGTAATGCTTGTCGGAGCCGTCCTGCTTGTCGGCGACGGCTACAAGGGCAGCGTCCTTGCCGGAGCCACCAGCCTGAGCTTTCTTGGCGCCAGCCTCCTTGCCGGACTGCTCGACAGCTAGTACTTCCTTGTTCTTCTTCTTCTTGTTGTTCCACCGCCGGTTTTTCCATGTCGGGGCGGCATCCTCACTGTATGTTCCTCCTGCTCCAACATCCTCTCCGGGGAGTCTCCTCCCCTCTTCAGCGCGCGCGCACTTGTCAGCCAGGGCATAGAGCTCGCTGACATCTCGTATCTTGCACATCGCCATCTCCTCCCTCATCCGGCGGTTACGCACATTCTGGTGGAACGCGCTAATAACCGCGGCAGGGTGGACGTCCGGGATGTTGTGCTGGACGCGGCTGAATCTTTGGATGTATTTCCGCAGGGACTCTCCCTCCTTCTGGGCCAGTATGTGGAGATCACTTTCCTGGCCATGGGGCTTGTGACCGCCCGTGAAGGCGCCGACAAACTGGTGGCACAGGTCGGCCCAAGAAGAGATGGAGTTTTCCGGCAAGTGCATAAGCCAAGATCTAACGTTTGGCTTAAGCACGAGCGGGAAGTAGTTTGCTAGTATCTTCTCGTCCCGTCCCCCGGCAGCCTGCACCGCAATGGTGTAGATGCTGAGGAACTCCGAGGGATGGGTCTTGCCGTCGTACTTCTCGGGTACGTCGGTCTTGAAGTTCTTCATGCTGGGCCACTGGACTTGCTGCAGCTCACGGGTGAACACAGGGCAACCTGCCGCGTACGGCAAGTCGCCTGGTTCCCCGGGCGCGTGCATGTCGACAGCGGTCCCAGCGCGCTGGTCGGACTATCGTCGCGCTTCTCTTCGACGCTCGATGCGAGTTCGAGCGTCTTCTTGTCGCCTGTCGTCGAGGACTTGGCGTTGATCGCGGCGAGCTCGTGGATCCGACGACGTCGTGGAGTCGTCGTCGACGTTGATCCGACAAGTCGGCGATTTCAGCTTCCGCGGCGGGGAGTGCACGGTAGTTGCACCCCCGGCGGTCTTGTCTCCATCAGCCCGCGCCTGGCTGACTTGCCGCGGCCGTGACGTCGCCGGCTGCTGCGGTGTGTCGTTGTTGGCGAAGGCGATGAGGCTTTGGATGATAGCCCTCCAGTCTTCGGCCTTGTCTGCCGCTGGAGGGAAGTCGAGGAGCAGCTGAGCTCTAGCTAGAGCCTCTGCTGGAGTGGAGGGGAGCGGTGGCGAGTGGTGCGAGGAGCGAGATATGCTCGGACTCCTAACAGCGTTAGAAGGAGCAGGTTCTCGCCCCGGCGACCGCGCCTTGCTCGTGCCAGCACGTTGGCCTTGAGCGTCCCACGACCCGCCAACTTGTCCTTGACCCAGCAAGCGGATGGTACCCTGCGTACCATGCCGCTGCCGTTCCGGCACCTCCTGAGAGGGGCGCGGTGCATACACGGACACCGAGGTCTTGGAGTGGGCTCGGTCGTCCGTCTTGTCCTTGGATTTGGCGGCACCGTGAGTTTCCTCGCCGGTGTCCGTCCTTCCGCCAGCGTCTACCCCACCAACCATTGGTTCTGGGGGTGGCGGGATCGACGCAGACGGGCCTCCTACCTCCGAAGCTTTCTTCTTCGGCGGCATGTCGATGAAGTTTACGAAGTTGATAAAGTTGCTGAAGATTGCGCCTGCGTGAACGCCGGATCAGGTTCACACAACCTCGACGCCCCATACCTGGCGCGCCAAAGATGTCGGGGAAACTGATCGCCCACGAACACCTATGGGACCGGAGCCCCTTTTCGGTACGGCAAGGGAGCCGAGGGAGCACAAAGAGCGGATCGAGGCGCACGCGCGAGCAGTTTACCCAGGTTCGGGCCGCACGGGTGCGTAAAACCCTACTCCTGCCTTGGTTTGTTATTGAGTTCTTGGCTCGGGAGCAAGAAGATCTACAGTGGTTGAAACTGGCTACACCGAGCGTGGGAGTGATCGAGCGTTTGGAACCCCCTCTACGTTGTGCATGGGCCTCCTTTTATAGGTCAAGGGGTCACCGACAGGTGTCAACATAGGTGAGGGTAAAAACGTAAAAGTGATGGTAGTTGTAACAGTGGATGTACAGTGTTTTATACCTAACCCTGACGGTGGGGGACAAGGGCATTGAATGCCCGTCGCCGTCGCCCCCAAATAGTGCAAAAAGCGTCCGTCCGGGCGTCTCCGTTCGCCACGATGGTAGCCTCGTCATCGTGGCTTGCCACCGTGTACCCCAGGCTGCACGGCCATCCGCCACGTGCCCCTAGAAGGGCCCCAGGGCGACGCGTCCAGATGAGCTGGAGCGCAGGCACACAGTGAAAGCTTGCCGCGGCAAGCACCTTGCCGCGGTCGCTACCTTGCCGCGCCCGGAGGTTTGTCGCTCTCCGGGCCTTGCCGGGGCGCGTGATGCGCCACAACGAGTCTTCTACAATGCCATGCTTTGGCCTTCCTGGCAAGCTCCTCTTGCCAGGGTCTTGTGCCAAAGGGGGTGGTCTTGTGCCTGGTACGGCCTTCCCGGCAAGCTCCTCTTGTCGGGGTCTTGTTTTCTTAACTTGAATACTTTGTTCTTGAATGGCTCCAGAGGAACCAAAGCGGGCCTTGGCGGGCGCGTGGCGGGCCCTACCACGGGGCGCTGCTACTGCCCGTGCACAAGTCGGGATACTAAGGTACCCCTACTTTAGTACACCGACAGTAACTTAATCTTCTTTCTAGGGAAGTGTTCCATCCCTTTCTTGAGAGGAAATTAGAATGTTATATTCCCCTCTTTCATGTCAATGATAGCACCAACGGTGCGAAGAAAAGGACGTCCCAAAATAATTGGACAAGAAGGTTCACATTCAATATCCATAATAGTAAAATCAACGGGAACATAATTGTCATTGACAATGATAAGAACATCGTCGATCTTCCCCAAAGGTTTCTTTACGGAAGAATCAACAAGACGAACACCAAAAGAACAAGGATCAAAAGATTTCAATTTAAACATATCATATATTCTTTGGGGCATAACGGAGGTACTAGCTCCAACATCACATAAAGCATAGCAAGAGAAGTTATTCAACTTAATTTTAATCATAGGATCCCAACCATCTTCTAGCTTTCTAGGTATGGAGGCTTCTACCCTAAGCTTCTCCTCCCTAGCTTTGATGAGAGCATTAGTGATATGCTCCGTGAAGGCAAGATTAAGTGTGCTAGTGTGGGGGTCTTTAGCCATTCTTTGTAAAAAGGTGACAATTTCTGAGAGACTACAATTATCAAAATCAATTTTATCATTATTGAGCAGAATTGTAGTGTCATCTTCTTTGTTTGAATTGTTCTCTACTATAAGAGTTTGGACGTCTTCCCAAGTTTGGGGAAGTGTGGGAGCAACTTTAAATAGAGGCTCATACTTTTTTTCCTGGGAGACCATGCCATGGGCATAACTCTCCATTAAAACTAACATAATCACAAGGTTTATTACTTTTGTAGATCCCGACAGTGGTGATTGGTGTGATGGAAGAAGGGGTGTACTCCTCCCACTTAGTGTTTTTGGTGGAACCCATAGCAGCAGCAAGCAAGATAACTATTTTTGTGATTTTTGGTAATGGACACTAAAGCAAAAACTGAAAGGTAAACTAACCAGACTAAAAAGCAAAGATAAAAGATAGCGTGCAACTCCCTTATCTTGAAGAGTGGAGTCCCCGGCGACGGCGCCAGAAACTTTTGCTTGATGGCTTCTCGCCCCTCGTTGGTTACCCCAAGTGGAAGGTTTGAGAAGTAGCGTAGCGGCAAGTTTCCCTTGGCAAGATACCAAGGATCGAATCCCGTGAGACTCCGAGGGTCGACAAGAAGGTGTCAACGGTGCCAGAAACTTAGCGGTTGACAGGACCTGCACACAGATACAAATAACTTTGCTCCCAACGAGTACAGAGAGGTTGTCAATCCCTCCGGCCTTGTCGTTTACAAAGGATCAAACGCAAGAGATAATAATGATAGCTATGACTGCAACTAGGAAATAGAAACAGGAAGTAAATAGTAGGTGTGATCCGCGGTGGTATTATGGACCGGGGTCCCATGATGTTCACTAGTGATGTCTCTCTCCCAAAAGACGATAAAACAGCTAAGCGAGGTAAACAACTTACAGCTGGGCAATTGACAGGATTATGTGCGCAAACCAATGCTAACTATGCTGCAAAGAAAGGTAGAGGCTCAAAAGCATGGGCGGTATGCCAAGGCAAGTAGACCGAAATCCATCTGCATCTACTACTAATCATCCACCTTGAGATATCTATCCAGAACATCTCGCTGGTATTAAGTTGTGAATCCCACCCAAAGTGTAAACTCAAAGCAACAGACAACTGCATTAAAAGAACTTTGCGTAAAGTAAACAATCCTTGCACCCGCAAGTACAAGCACCGTTGTTTTCCCCCTTGTGGTAACAGCACATCCCCTAGACTCATGTTTCTGTCACTCAAGCTAGTCATCAGGGGGCATGAACCCACAATCAAGCATAACGCTCCCTCTTGGAGTTACTACCTACTACTTGGCCAAAGCAATAAACAGCAACGGAGAACATGCATGAATTACTTAAGGACATAAATATAAAAGAGGTGCATCAAATATATTACTCAAACACAATCTGAACATAATCTCATAATCCATCGGATCCCAGCAAACTCAGCAGAGCAACAGCATAAAGATTACATATGTGCCTCGATCATGTAGGGCAGCTCACGAGGTCTAAACCATGAAGAACAAAGAGGGGAGGAGAACATCACATAGCTACTGGTCATGGACCCATGGTCCAAGGGGGACTACTCACAACTCATCCGGGAAGCGTCCATGGTGGTGGAGAAGCTCCCGGTGGTGGTTCTCCCCTCCGGCAGGGTGCCGGGAAGAGTTCTCCTGATGCTCCCGATCTTGGAAGCGTTGCAGCGGCGGAACAGAGGCGAGATTGCGAAAAAGGGTTCCGTCCTCGAGGTTTTCGGGACGAGAGAAATATATATGCGAAGGGGGGTCACCAGAGGCGGAGAGGGGGCCCCAGTCGCCCCCCTGGCGCGGCCAGGGGTGGGGCCGCGCCGGGTGGCCGCCTGGGCCACCCCTGGCTCCCCTCTGGCCCCACTTTGGTTTTTCTCAAAGCTTCCTGTACACTGATTTTTCCTGTATTTTTCCTGGAATTTTTGGAGCACTTTTAATATGGGGGAAATCTGAAATAGAAAAACAGCAGAAAACAGGAACTGGCACTGTGGTGCACTGAGTTAATAGGTTAGTCCAAATATGATCAAAAGTATACGGAAGTGTTTAAATATCATAGCAATATCACACAAAAGAGGCATGGAGCAAGCAGAAATTATAGATACGTTTTGGACGTATCAGCTGCCTCCCAAAAGCGCTTTCTTTTATGCCTTTAAGCTAGGCATGATGCAAAAAGAGAAGATCAAGTTTTATCAAGAGTAAGAGAATAGCTAGCCCGTGTAACAGACTCAAAAGGCAACTTAATCTTCTTTCTAGGGAAGTGTTCCATCCCTTTCTTGAGAGGGAATTGGAATTTTATATTCCCCTCTTTCATGTCAATGATAGCACCAACGGTGCGAAGAAAAGGACGTCCCAAAATAATTGGACATGAAGGTTCACATTCAATATCCATAATAGTAAAATCAATGGGAACATAATTGTCATTGACAATGATAAGAACATCGTCGATCTTCCCCAAAGGTTTCTTTACGGAAGAATCAACAAGACGAACACCAAAAGAACAAGGATCAAAAGGTTTCAATTCAAACATATCATACATTCTTTTGGGCAAAACGGAGGTACTAGCTCCAACATCACATAAAGCATAGCGAGAGAAGTTATTCAACTTAATTTTTATCATAGGATCCCAACTATCTTCTAGCTTTCTAGGTATGGAGGCTTCTACCCTAAGCTTCTCCTCCCTAGCTTTGATGAGAGCATTAGTGATATGCTCCGTGAAGGCAAGATTAAGTGTGCTAGTGTGGGGGTCTTTAGCCATTCTTTGTAAAAAGGTGACAACTTCTGAGAGACTACAATTATCAAAATCAATTTTATCATTATTGAGTAGAATTGTAGTGTCATCTTCTTTGTTTGAATTGCTCTCTATTATAAGAGTTTGGACGTCTTCCCAAGTTTGGGGAAGTGTGGGAGCAACTTTAAACAGAGGCTCATACTTTTTTCCTGGAAGACCATGCCATGGGCATAACTCTCCATTAAAACTAACATAATCACAAGGTTTATTACTTTTGTAGATCCCGACAGTGGTGATTGGCGTGATGGAAGAAGAGGTGTACTCCTCCCACTTAGTGTTTTTGGTGGAACCCATAGCAGCAGCAAGCAAGATAACTATTTTTTTGATTTTTGGTAAGGGACACTAAAGCAAAAACTGAAAGGTAAACTAACAAGACTAAAAAGCAAAGATAAAAGATAGCATGCAACTCCCCTATCTTGAAGAGTGGAGTCCCCGGCAACGGCGCCAGAAACTTGCTTGATGGCTTCTCGCCCCTCGTTGGTTACCCCAAGTGGAAGGTTGAGATGTAGCGTAGCAGCAAATTTCCCTTGGCAAAGATACCAAGGATCGAATCCCGTGAGACTCCGAGGGTCGACAAGTAGGTGTCAACGGCGCCAGAAACTTAGCGGTTGACGGGACCTGCACACAGATACAGATAACTTTGCTCCCAACGAGTACAGAGAGGTTGTCAATCCCTCCGGCCTTGTTGTTTACAAAGGATCAAACACAAGAGATAGTAATGATAGCTATGACTGCAACTAGGAAATAAAAACAAGAAGTAAATAGAAGGTGTGATCAGCGGTGGTAATATGGACCGGGGTCCCATGATGTTCACTAGTGATGTCTCTCTCCGAAAAGACGATAAAACAGCAAAACAAGGTAAACAAATTACAGCTGGGCAATTGACAGGATTATGTGCGCAAACCAATGCTAACTATGCTGCAAAGAAAGGTAGAGGCTCAAAAGCATGGGCGGTACGCCAAGGCAAGTAGACCGAAATCCATCTACATCTACTACTAATCATCCACCTTGAGATATCTATCCAGAACATCTCGCTGGTATTAAGTTGCGAATCCCACCCAAAGTGTAAACTCAAAGCAACAGACAATTGCATTAAAAGAACTTTGCGTAAAATAAACAATCCTTGCACCCGCAAGTACAAGCACCGTTGTTTTCTCCCTTGTGGCAACAGCACATCCCCTAGACTCATGTTTCTGTCACTCAAGCTAGTCATCAGGGGGCATGAACCCACAATCAAGCATAACGCTCCCTCTTGGAGTTACTACCTACTACTTGGCCAAAGCAATAAACAGCAACGGAGAACATGCAAGAATTACTCAAGAACAAAGATATAAAAGAGGTGAATCAAATATATTACTCAAACACAATCTGAACATAGTCTCATAATCCATCAGATCCCAGCAAACTCAGCAAAGCAACAGCAGAAAGATTACATATGTGCCTCGATCATGTAGGGCAGCTCACGAGGTCTAAACCATGAAGAGCAAAGAGGGGAGGAGAACATCACATAGCTACTGATCATGGACCCATGGTCCAAGGTGGACTACTCACGACTCATCCGGGAAGCGTCCATGGTGGTGGAGAAGCTCCCGGTGGTGGTTCTCCCCTCCGGCAGGGTGCCGGGAAGAGTTCTCCTGATGCTCCCGATCTTGAAAGCACTGCGGCGGCGGAACAGAGGCGAAATCGCGAAAAAGGGTTCTGTCCTCGAGGGTTTCGGGACGAGAGGGTTATATATGCGAAGGGGGGCAGCCAGAGGCGGAGCAGGGGCCCCAGGCGCCCCCCTAGCGCGGCCAGGGGTGGGGCCGCGCCAGGTGGCCGCCTGGGCCTCCCCTGGCTCCCCTCTGAAATGATTTTTAATTTTACCATGCAATCTGTTGCTCTAGTGTATATTTTTATCTAGAATCTAGGAAAAATCTTTTCAGAATTTTTTGTCAAACATATATATACAAAAAATGATTTTAAAATCATTTTTTGTATATATATGTTTGACAAAAAATTCTGAAAAGATTTTTCCTAGATTCTAGATAGAAATCTTTGCCACGCTGCAAATCATTTTTTGTATATATATATGTTTGACAAAAAATTCTGAAAAGATTTTTCCTAAATTCTAGATAGAAATCTTTGCCACGCTGCAAAGGTTTGAACTTCAAGACATGTTTTATGTGAGAGAAGCAAAAAAGAGAAAATTTCATATGAAAAGTTAGTTGTGTTGCACAGATCTTAAAGCAATATTGGACGGCCAGGATAGCAGGGCCCGGATGCAGATATTCTAAAAATCCACATCCCTACCACGTCTGGACCCGCTTTCCGTGAAACAATTATACGCTCTTCTCCCGTGGAAAAAAATCCTATACGACCCGGGTCGTATAGTTTCAGTCAGGAGACCCACTCACTTGCGCGATATGTAGCATTGTGAATCTCAAAGCAACAGGCTACCTTTGTCCCCAATGCCTTGCGATGCAACCGAACGTCGTGGCCACACCCAGACCATCCCAACCTGCCGTTGGTGCTAGCTCCGCCGCCGCCGACGGAGCCAAACTTCTCACCACCGGCGTGGTTTTCCTCTGCTCACATCGTGCGTCCAGGCTGCTTGCCCGATTGGCCGCGTCCAAACTCTTCGACACCGGCACAATCACACTGCTCAGCCCCGCTGGCCGAGGGCAGGCTCTTGACGCCGAGCAAGTCCGCTGCTCGCCGCCGGCGTAACTCCACTGCTCTTCGCCGTCGTGAGCCCTCTCACTTGTTTGGGCACCGATGCAGCCCAAGAAAATCAATCTAGTCAGGGAATACGAACGTCAATGGAGTTTGTTGGTTGGTTGCTGCCCTCTGCCTATGTCATCACCGTCTTGCCGCGATGACTTCGCCGTCGGGAGCGAGTGCAGCAAGGTGAGAATCGAGATTTGGCAAAGGAGATCGGGGAAGAAGTTACCTTGTTGCGTCAAGATTCGCACAGCCACGTGGCGCTCGATTGAGTGGGTCTCCCGACTGAAACGATACGACCCGGTCGTATAGGATTTTCTTCCTCTCCCGTGGAGGACGCGGAGCCCCTCGTGGGGGTGGACCTGCCCCGCTTCGGACGCGCCACCTCCGTCGACCTGCGCGCGCTCCACATCCGCTTGTTCGCGCCACCCTCCGGGTTCCCCGTGCTGGAGAGACTCGTCCTCAACGGCTGTGACTTCGAACTCGTCGTCTTGATCCCTCGCTGCCCGCGCATCCGCATACTCAAGGTGAACAACAATGGTGTGTTGCCCATGGACAGCATCACCATCCACTCTCCGTCGCTGTGGGAGCTCTCTGTGGAGAGCAGTTACACATGTACAAGCCGTATAGATGTCGAGGCGCCTGTACTTAAGAAATTGGACATGTCTTTCCATGCCCGCGGCGATCTCAGGGTCTTCGTCTTGGCACCAATGGTAGATAATTTCTCACGGCGGTGCTCCTATGCTAAGCCCATGTACATGCTTGGTCTTTGGGGCCTCTCGGAGGTCGGCTTAGAGCAACTCTAGCAGACCTCGCATCCTGTCCCGACCCGTAAAATAACCGTCAAAATGCAGGCCGAGTCGGAAAAACCCGCCCGATCAGACACCGCATCCCGCCCCGGGCCGCAAAAAAAATTCGAGGTCGCGACAAAATCCCTCCCTCAACCCGGGAATACGCGGGTTTCTCCCTCGCGGCTACGGTGCCCTGCATCACAGAGAAGCAGTTGGCGGGAGGGACATTTCAGCCCGCGCGCCTTTCCCCCCTCCTTCCGCCGCCGACCGCCCTTGCTTCCGCCCGCCCGCCGCCGCCGATTCCGTCCAAATCTGCGGGCGGAATCGCTCCACGGGGCCGCCCCACACCCTTCCGCGCCGAGACGCTTCACCGACCTGTTGGGTAACGTAGTATTTCAAAAAAATTACATACGCACACGCAAGATCATGGTCATGTATAGCAACGAGAGGGGAGAGTGTCGTCCACGTACCCTCGTAGACCGTAAGCGGAAGCGTTATGACAACGCGGTTGATGTAGTCGTATGTCTTCACGGTCGACCGATCTTAGTACCGAACGTACGGCACCTCCGCGATCTGCACACGTTCAGCTCGGCGACGTCCCAGTAGAGCTTCGAGGAAGAGTTCCGTTAGCACGACGGCGTGATGACGGTGCTCATGAAGTTACCGACGCAGGGCTTCGCCTAAGCACCGCTACGATATGAGTGAGGTGGAATATGGTGGAGGGGGCCACCGCGCACGGCTTGGAACAATCAACTTGTGTGTCCTAGGGTGCCCCCTGCCCCCGTATATAAAGGAGCAAGGGGGAGGCCGGCCGGCCTTGGTGCGCCCTAGGAGAGGTAATCCTCCTCCTAGTAGGAGTAGGATTCATCCTTTCGTAGTCCTACTAGGAAGGGTGAAGGGGGAGGAAAGAGAGGGAGAGGGAGAGGGAAAGAGGGGCCGCGCCCCCCTCCCCTAGTCCAATTCGGACTCCCCATGGAAGGGGGCGCGCCACCTCCTGGGCTGCTGCCCTCTCTCTCCCCTAAGGCCCACTAAGGCCCAATACTTCCCCGGGGGGTTCCGGTAACCCATCCGGCACTTCAGTTTTCTCCGAAACAACCCGGAACACTTTCGGTGTCCGAATATAGCCATCCAATATATCAATCTTTATGTCTCGGACATTCCGAGACTCCTCGTCATGTCTGTGATCTCATCCGGGACTTCGAACTACCTTCGGTACATCAAAACTCATAAACTCATAATATCGATCGTCACCGAACGTTAAGCGTGCGGACCCTACGGGTTCGAGAACTATGTAGACATGACAGAGACTCATCTCCAGTCAATAACCAATAGCGGAACCTGGATGCTCATATTGGTTCCTACATATTCTACGAAGATCTTTATCGGTCAAACCGCACAACAACATACGTTGTTCCCTTTGTCATCGGCATGTTACTTGCCTGAGATTTGATCGTTGGTATCATCATACCTAGTTCAATCTCGTTGCCGGCAAGTCTCTTTACTCGTTCCGTAATGCATCATCTCGTGACTAACTCATTAGTCATTTGCTTGCAAGGCTTATAGTGATGTGCATTACTGAGAGGGCCCAGAGATAGCTCTCCGACACTCGGAGTGACAAATCCTATTTTCGATCTGTGCCAACACCACAAACACATTTGGAGACACATGTAGAGCATCTTTATAATCACTCAGTTACGTTGTGACGTTTGATAGCACACAAGGTGTTCCTCTGGTATTTGGGAGTTGCATAATCTCATAGTCATAGGAACATGTATAAGTCATGAAGAAAGCAATAGCAGTAAAACTAAACGATCAAGTTACTAAGCTAACGGATGGGTCAAGTCAATCACATCATTCACTAATGATGTGATCCCGTTAATCAAATGACAACTCATGTCTATAGCTAGGAAACTTAACCATATTTGATTCAACGAGCTAGTCAAGTAGAGGCATACTAGTGACACTTTGTTTGTCCATGTATTCAAACATGTTCTAAGTTTCCAGTTAATACAATTCTAGCATGAATAATAAACATTTATCATGATATAAGGAAATATAAATAACAACTTTATTATTGCCTCTAGGGAACATTTCCTTCACGACCCCCCCCCCCCTC
>LR738712.1:82267248-82302785 GCA_902687465.1 Secale cereale | reverse complement strand
CCCCCAATCTTAGGAAAAATTATTTCGAAAAAAGATCTAAGGCCAAATTTACAGAGAACCTTCCATGATTTTGATAATTACAAGCTAATGAATATTCTTTTTTTTGCGAAATAGCTAATAAATATTCCTGAAGTATTAAGTTAATAAGAAACTGATACAAACAATTGGCAAGATTTAATTAAGCAGACAATGAACCTGCCCAGGCCCTTGAAAAACAAATTGAAGAGTATGCTAAAATACTTAACTTAATATTAATATGTCTTTTCACATGTTTTAGGTACCTATTAGACTTGAAGATTAGAGATCTGGGGATACAGTAGAAGTCAGAGTTAGAGTTTATATAATTTTTGTTGTTGTGTTGTATATGTTTCTCCCAGTTCAAATTAGTTCAGGTAGGCATACTACTTGGCCATTTGATTTTGTTGATTGTATTCTTTGATTGCATCGTGGTTTCGATTTTTCGTTTCCTTTATAAGTCCGCCCCGGGTAACTTGAAATCCTGGATCCGCCACTGTCTGTGGCCGTCCGCGTCGGCCCGCAAAGGCCATTTTGCACGAACTGCAAACGCGTTTTGCGGGCCGACGGGATGCGGGGTCTGCTAGAGTTTCTGTTACACGCTACAGACACTGGGAAAGGCACATGCTTGCAACTCCCCAGCGTGCATGTCCTGTCCCTACACATGGGTGCCCAAGTATGTATATGTCTCCTGTCTTGCTTGCCCAATTCACCGGAATCGCTGCCGGGTAAACTGAACTTGCTGAACTGATGTTGCATGATTCATTTAGATTTCTAAATTCAGAGCACGCCTTTGCTGCAGAGATTGATAAACATATGGTTACCAAATTCTCTGGTTTGGACCTACGTCTCAGAACCACAGGGCATGCGTTTGGAGCATTTGTGTTGCGTCTCGTTGGGATGCATCGTTTGGTAGAGCTATTCGGAACCTTAGAATCGTCCTACTAAGATTAGAGGTAATTTATCATTGTGCTTATACATATGGAATGTATGCGATACATGTTCAACAACAAAAAGATCTAGGTACATTCTTTAGCTAAGGTCTCGGTAGTGGCACATCTATAGTATATATGCGGTACATGGTCAACAAAAAATATTGTAGGCACATTATTCTTGAGCTAAGGTCTCAATAGTTGAACATGTAATATGTTACTGTAATTTGCATATTTTTTAGGTGAAAGAAGCCTGCCCAGTAAATTGTCTCTGTGATGAGCCCAAAGACTGGAGGGCACAAACCGTGGAAATTGAAGGTGTCAACGGGGAGGATCATGAGTCTGATTTTCTGAAAGTGATCTTTACATGTCCAATGCTTAAAAGAGTGACTGTGAGGTTGGGAAATGGTGTCACCCCAAGTGTCGATTGGTGCACAAAAGTAGACAACATCTTCAAGGCGTATCCTTTTGTGAAGTGCAAGGTTGATCTGGTAAGCAGGTCTTATGCATGGTTAGCATATGCTAATTTTTTTTGCTGATTTTTCTTTGCAGGAATATTAGTTCAGAATTTGTACATATATGCTCACCTTTTCTTTGTGAACTTTTTAGTCTAGACCATCTTCCTTAACTAAGTCAAAATGCCATGACTGAAACATATAAGGATTGACTTAATATTTTCATGTGACTGAATCATTGTTTTAAATAGCGGCTATGCCAAATAGCGCTACCCTACTCAAACACTATAGTGCAGCTATAGTGGGCTATGCCAAATAGCGGTACCCTACTCAAACACATAGTGCAGCTATAGCGGGGCTATAGCCTGCTATTTGTAACTTTACCGGACAATTATACATGAATACCATTTAGTGGCTCAAAAGATTATGAGTGGTTATTGCCAGATATTTAAAACTTTGGACTGAACTGCTTTTGTTTTACCTCCTCTGCATGCAGGGTCAACATGTCATAGCCAAAGTTTTGAATTGACATGATTCATTGTGCTTACATTCGTGGATTCAGTGTGGTCAGCAACAAGACTGTCCTCTCCCACGCCCGACCAAGTCCTGTCTGATTTCAGAATCTTGCTTCATGGCTTCAATCCAAACTATACTACTTCCTATTTATTCTCCAACTCTTTTTTTTTCGAGAAAATGTTATTCTTCAACTGTAGGTGGAGCTACAGGGCCAAAGTGGTGCCCTCCTGTATAATTCCTTGCAAGGTTGCTATGGCCCTTTTATATGGCACTGTCAATTTTTGATAGGAAATTGCCAAGATTAGTAGTGAACTAAACCTATGTCGTTGCCCAAGTGATGTTTGTGAAATACTTCCTATGTAAACTAATACTACCTCCTTTCCGGTTTATAAGGCTTGCGCGTATCCCTAAGTCTATAATTTGACCAACATAAAATGAGTTGCATAGTCTAAAAATTACACCATTAGAAAGTAGAAGATCTGAAGTTGCTAATGATATATTTTTTGTGATAGATAACTTGTATTACGTTGGCATATTTTTCAACCTAGATATACGTGCAAGCCTTATAAACCGGAAAGGAGGTAGTAGTATAAGAGTGTTGAGATCACTACTTTAGTGATTTAAATATTCTTATATTAGTTTACCAAGGGAGTAGTACTTAAGTGTCTGGCTTACATTGCTTCTTTTCTCCGTCATATCACCAAATCCATTGCCATCGCAAACCTCAAAGAAGCCTACAATGCACGATTCATGCACTGTTTATCTTAAGCCACGGTATATTTCAACATGCACACTTTCTAGAGAAGGAAAAGAAAGAAGTTATTTCTCAAAGCTTCTAAGCAGATTTGAAATCTCCTTTCCGATGATATCCAATACCAATCTACTCCCTCCGTCCAAAAATACTTGTCATCAAAATAGATAAAAAGAGATGTATATAGAACTAAAATATGTCTACATACATCCCTTTTTATCTATCTTGGTGACAAGTATTCCCGGACGGAGGGAATATCATTTTTAACACTAGGATTTTGGTGTACGGGCCTATATATGATGAGCACTAAATAATAATAAAGTATATCTGTATGTTGGTGTACGGGCCTATATATGATGAATAGCAACTTTTACCTGCCTGGCGGAGTGCTTTGTTCACCCATCCATCCTGTTTCTGAGCATAATTTCAATGATCTTAATTATCTCACATTTTATTGATTTATAAAATAACGTATATTTTCTTTGGTAAGTCAATAAGTGATTACAAAATAAAATCCTATAATATATTTGGATAAGTATATCACGGGTATGGTAACATTTATTTGCACAATCACATTAATATGAACACTTAATCACATGGTAACATACTACAACATCTACATCGCGTTGCAACGAACGGGTAATTATCTAGTAAAAAGAAAAGATGCTTAAAGCAACTCCAACACGCCGACCCAAACGGGCGACGATTTTGTCCTCATTTTGTCCGTTGGGTCAGCCTGACGGACATTCATGTCCGTTTTTATATTTGGGTCGGCGCTTGCGCCCAACGCTGGCCCGATCTATTTTTTTGCCGACGCGAAAAAAAACATTTCACTACACATTTTGAAAATAAAAACGTTAATTAAACATTAATGCCGGTCAGAAAGGCCGGCGATGGTGCACTCTTACATTAAATAAAACACTAAATAAAACTACAGACTACTATGAGACGTGATGCCTTAGGCGGCGTCATTGTCAGGGCCTGCAAGGTCGATGAGCATCGGCGCACGGCCAGCCCACGGAAACGCCGTCCACCAAGTTCTCGCGACGTCGTCCGCCGCGGCTGGGATGGGCCAGCGCAGGCACGACGCTCCTCCTCCACCGCCTCGCGGCGCTCCTCCTCGGCGTTACGTTCGAGCATTTCGAGGTACTTGCCCTCGCGGTGCTCCTCGGCCAACCATTGCTCGAGGTACACCTGCTCCTGCTCCGGCGTCGCCCCATGCCAAAACCGGTGGCGAGCTGACCCACTCGCGCACCACCGCCGGTCCAAAAGTACCGCTCGATGGGCTCGGTAGGAGCCGGCTCGGCTTTGGCGGGGGGACGGCGGTGCCAGCAGCGGCACGACGCCAACCACGAAGAGCGCCATGGCCTCCGCTATGCGTGCCTGGTAAGCCATCTCCTCCTCCTCCTCCTTGCGCCGCTCCTCCTCCTCGCTCTCCCGGAGGACAGCGGCCAGCGCCGCCTGGTAGGCGGCCTTCGCCTCTTGGTCCTCGTCGCGCACGACGAGTGGCGGCGACGGGAGCGATGCGACACGTCGAGGACGTCGTGCCTCATGGCCTCCTCGCGCTCGAAGGCGAACCACTGCTCCCACGCGTAGACGGCTTGGCGGCGCATCCCTTCCGCGGGCGTCCTCGCCGACCGCGACACGGCCGACAGGAGGATCCTCTCCGGTTCCAAGTGCCAGTCATGTGGCAGCGTTACGTTGGGATAGGGCAGTGGGACGCGGTGCTCACAGTGCCACCTCGCCTGGTGCGCTAGGACGTTGACGCGCTGCCACGGCCGGCGGACAGACAATGGCGAAGGAGGAGGGAGGGGGAAGGGCTGACGGTGGCCTTGCCCTTGCCGAAGAAGATGGTTGGCTAGGGTTTGTCACCGACGGGGAGCACTAAGGGCGGCGATGGGACGGAAGGCGTCTGGAAGTGGATGAGGACGGCCCCCTACCGCATGCTTGGATTTAAAAAGGTGATTGTCGTCGCTGACGCGTAGGCCCAAGGTGCACGATCTGTCATTAATATAGTTGGCCACGGTAGTTGGACAACCGCCAGGAGGGGACGCGGCGAACACCAACAGGGCTAGCGGCGCGTCCGTGCTGACGCATTTCAACCACAAATTTGGGCCGTAAATGGGTCCGGTGGACACAAAGCGAACGCGATTTGCGAATGGGTCAGCGCGTTGGGCCTTCACTTTTATCCGACGACCACGGACAAAATGGGTACGTGCGTTAGAGTTGCTCTTACCATATCATGTTCAATCACAACATAGTTACTCAACAATGAAACCAAAACCCAAGTGGTCAAACTCTTTTGAGCTAATTTCGACGTATTAAACATTGCATATATGTGTATCCAACCATCCATGATGTAGAGGGTCGGGCTATTCTATCCTCCATTTTCCAAAATTACAAATTGGACCGAAGCGGCTGGAGCTATCTCGCCCAAAAGAACAGAAAATCAGATACGCGGATAAGAAAATGTTGAATTTCCAATCTTTTATTGTGCACCAACAAAAATGAAGCAGCAGAATATAACAAGAATGTTCAACGGACTGAGCCTGCCCACCTCCCCTCCCCGGCAAACAAACACATGTGTTGAGCTGCGATAGCCAGTATCCTCATCTCACCCAGAACCCACCAATCACGGCGCTCCTTTGTATTCTCCTCCAGATGCACCCCTACAAAACCACAGCCATAAAAATTTCACAACACAGAGGAGAAGAAGGGCACACAGACAAGTAGACCACGCGCCCACAGCCTCAGCCTCAGGTCTCCCTCCGCACACCGCCACCACCACCAAGTACAACCAATCCCCCGATAAAACCCCATCCACTCCTTTATCAGCGTTTCCCTCCCTTTCCTCCTCCTCCATTCATCCCCAGCCGCCTCTTCGCCGGCCGGCCAGCCAGCCAGCCATGGCAAATGCTTCCCTCCAGTCCTTCCTCCCCCAGCACCACCATTCTTTCCTCAGCAGCACGACCCACGACGGCTCCCCTCCCGCGCTCCTCAAGCTCACCACCAGCACCACCGCCAGCAACAGCATTTCATTCAAGCTCTTCGCCAGCAGCTCCTCCTCAGTGTCCACAGCCGCATCGACTGCCAACTCATCGGCTCCAACTCCGGTCGCCGCCGCCGCCGCCGCTGCGACAACATCGCCGCCTACCCCATCCCTGGAGCTCCTGGGCCAGCAGCTGGCGGAGGGGGACTACCGGCAGGCCGACGAGACCACCCGCGCGCTCCTCATCGTCCTGGCGGGCGAGGCCGCGCGCCGCCGAGGGTACGTCTTCTTCTCGGAGGTCCAGTTCATCTCCGTGGAGGACCTCCGCGCCGTGGACGCGCTCTGGCTGGAGCACAGCAACGGCAGGTTCGGGTACAGCGTGCAGCGCCGGATTTGGGAGAAGTCGCTGCGCGAGTTCACCCGCTTCTTCATCAAGATTGGCTGGATGAAGAAGCTGGACACCGACGTGGTGCAGTTCAACTACAGGGCCTTCCCCGACGAGTTCATCTGGGAGCTCAACGACGACACGCCGGAGGGCCACCTGCCCCTCACCAATGCCCTCAGGGGGACGCGGCTCCTGGAGAACATCTTCACTCACCCCGCCTTCGACTGCGAAGAAGACGAAGCAGCAGGAGCAGATGAGGAGGCTGACACGGGCAGTGCCACTGGTCAGAATAATAAGGATGACAACAAAGGCAGGGGCAGGCCAAAGAGCTTGACAGATTTCAAGCCCGACTACTCCTTTTAAGGAGCGTGGAAGTTTGTGATGATGCTGTCATGGGGCAGTTGTTTTTAAAAAATGTCATGTTTCTGTAGTTGGTTTTGGCTGTTTTTGTACTGAACATGCATGGAAATTTGTGACCATATATATTACTATAAAGATAAGTGTTTGAGAATCTGCTTGCTCTGGACACGAACGCTTGAGTCCAGACATGCAAAAGATAAACTGCATGGGTAGGACAAAGCGAAAATATGTTCTCTTTTCCCATTTGGAAACTTGGTGCGGAAATGGTCATGCCATTTTGGGCCGTCAGCTTTCAGCAGATTACCTCCGCTTGTTTCCTGGCAAGTGACTGTGACTGGTGTGAGTGAGAACAATTTTGCTGATGAATCTTTAAAACCTGATGAGCTGTTTGATTAAAAAAATTACCTCTGTTATGACTGCCACTATTTTTTCCATCGTTTCATGCACAAGGACAGAGCCTTCGGGTATGTTGATGTGAGCCATCGCAGGTGAGGCGGTCATCCATCTGCATATACAAGCATGCTCCTGGATTCTGAAACAGCAGCAAACGAAAATTAGTTCAATGCTTTAAGTCTCTTCGCCAACACTCTTAGACCTGTCCAGTACACGCAGTGCACACACACACACACACACACTCACAAAGTAATGCAAGCATCAACTATATGAATATATCGAAATAGGTATGTTTGGCTCTCTAACTTGTTTTCCATTCAGTGTAGGCTGAAAGATAGATCTGGGCGAGCGATGCTATTTTCTGTCAGTTTATTTTGCAGGTCATGGCACAAGATGTGTTGGTTCCCTCTGCAGTTTGAACACCAAAAGGTCTAAAGGCAAATGACTTTGTGAGTGTGGCGCATGTGTGTTTCCCACACGCACAAAAAATACTAAGCTTTCTAGATAATCATATTTTTTTACGTCCAACATAGCAGTCGCAGCAAGATACAACAATTATGGGATTGTAAGTCATGAAGTCATATGTATTGTGCTAAACTGCTAATGCTTGATTCCTTGCCTAGTTCTAGTTGAGATGGCCGCTTAGTTGAGGTCAAAAGGACAAGGAAAATGATATTCTCAGGGTTGATTCTCATAGCGAAGTTGTCAGTATATTAGTCAGTAGCAAATATCAGCCTTCTTAAATTGCAAGGATGTCTAAAAGTCAAGTGCAGCATATCTTCCATGGAGATTGCCGAGAGATGACACTCTGGAGATAAAGAGATTGAAAAAAAAAATCAAGGTAGTTGACTATTTTGAGAGGTGGTCACCACAGTTGCGGACATTTCCGAGTTGGGAAATGGGCAGAAGTATACACATAAACAAAATTTAGTTTTATGCGTATCAAAACATCCTTTTTCTAGAGAGACTCTTAACAGTCTGCATGTGGTCAAACAGCATAAATATACAGGAGATAACCATTATAGGGGAAATTAGCAAATACAAAATAATGCATTAGTCATACCAAATTTTTTGGAGCTTCGTCTACAACTTCGGCAGGTTGATCGGGCCCAAGACTGGGAAAGCAACCATTTTTGCATCTCATATATTTCTGCAAACTGGTTTCAATAATAAAACATGAGCAAGCAAATGCTGATTTATTTTCTTGAATTGATAAATAATCAGATAAAAGGTCAACACAACTCCATTCCAAATCAGACCCCCCAACTAAATTTCCCTCGTGCTGATTTGCGGCATGAAAGAATTTGTTTAAAATAGAAGTGCAACAGAGATGGTTTTATAGCAAGAACCATAAGTGTATGTAACTTACTAGTTACTAATATTTGGATATCCTAGATGAATAATGATAAATAAGACCAAATAACACTGTTTCATAAATTATGTTAGTGACAAAAAGGCCAAAATCACACTGGTAACAGCAAAGCCTCATATGAGGTCCAGAATGATTATTTTCTGAAGAATCAATACTGATGTCAGTAATTATAGGCACTCTAAGAATATGTTTTATATTGAAACATGATTCACCACTTTACTTTTGGCAATCACACATGATATGAAATCCAGCTCATATGGACAACTAAAACAACAACAACAAAGCCTTTAGTCCCAAACAAGTTGGGGTAGGCTAGAGGTGAAACCCATAAGATCTCGTGACCAACTCATGGCTCCGGCACATGGATAGCAAGCTTCCACGCACCCCTGTCCATAGCTAGTTCTCTGGTGATACTCCAATCCTTCAGGTCTCTCTTAACGGACTCCTCCCATGTCAAATTCGGTCTACCCCGACCTCTCTTGACATTCTCCGCACGCTTTAGCCGTCCGCTATGCACTGGGGCTTCTGGAGGCCTGCGCTGAATATGCCCAAACCATCTCAGACGATGTTGGACAAGCTTCTCTTCAATAGGTGCTACCCCAACTCTATCTCGTATATCATCATTCCGGACTCGATCCTTCCTCGTGTGGCCACACATCCATCTCAACATACGCATCTCCGCCACACCTAACATCGTAAAATTTTAGATTGTGTACAAAATAGGCTGCAGACTTTTATCAAGATATATGATGCTTTTCTTAGCTTCCATCACTCCACTGTATAAGATATATGGTGTTTTCCTTAGCTTCCATCACTCCACTACATAGATTGCACCGCGATCCTGTCTCTTCTCCAATTAAGTGTTTTGCTTTGTCATTTACAAACTTCTGCTAGAATTGTTTCATTTAATCAAGTAGGCAGTAGTTGATAATTCAGAACTTGGAAGCGTGTAGATATCTGAATCTTCTCCAGCAAAGAGAGTGCTTCCATATTCAGATTGAGTAACTGGATATGGGATGGAGCAAAACAGCTGATTAGAACGACGGCATGCTTTAAAGCCCTGCAGGCCCAAAACAGATTTAAATAATGACTTCCTTTAAAATACTGGTTATATCAACTTTAGAATATCAATTCATCGTCAATTTTCATCTAAAGAACTGTGTCGTTCAGACTATACAGCAAAACAATTAACTGGGTCGCGTGCAATCATACAAAAAGAAAGTTATTTCCATAAAAGCACTCAACATAATCACAGTGGAACTTGCTACTCGAGTAGTCATTCAGACTAAAACTATTCTATCAGGAAAAACATCTGAGGATAATCATCAAACAACAATATCTGCAATAATATATTATTTGAACGGAAATAATAGATATTAGATATTTAAAATAAACTTACATCTGACATTTGTTCAATTCAGAAAGCCTGCTTGGAACACATGATTGTCCTTTTGCTCTGCATGCAGAACTACACGTTTCCCCCTGCCTAAATTTCAGGTTTGATTACATAAGGAAATTCCCATGGGCATCATTCACTGAACTACATTTAGAGCTTAAATTGGAAAGACCTTACCTTCCCAAAATGACGTTAATGCCATCCAGCCTTGATCCAAAATTAGATTCAGTTGATCCTGCTAAATAGTTATACAATAGTTATACATAGTCATTTCCTAATGCATAATCTATGTCTTCAAGAACGTGACAATGTGGGCATTAGTAGTGAACAAGAAGTTAGCAGCTTGTGCACTTACTGGGCTCAGCTCAGACTAAGCTTGAAACTAGAAAGGAAGTGATCAGAGGTCTAATTCTTGTTTTCTACAACACATCCAAGAAGTCAACAGCAAAAGTAGTCCCCAACCAATGCCAACAAATCTCAGGTTCCTATCTTCCTTACAAAACTCCAGAAAATCCCCCTACCCGTGCACTGTTATCGACCCTATCAAGCTCGTTATAAATCTCTAACAGAGGATAACCAAATGATTGGATCTAACTAACAGATAGGGAGGTAATGAAATGATAAAATGAAAAATGCTAACAAACTGCTTCCTGTATTTTATTTTAGTGTGACTAGTGCTGGCTGCTGTTCTACAGTCATGCCATGAGCCAAAGTGAACTGGCTTGGCCTTTATGAACGGGGCTAAGTCACCACTTCTGGCTCGTAGCATGTAACATCAAGTGAGCTGAGCCAAGTGGAGCTTGGCCTGTTTCCACTCTCAGTGGCGAAGCCAGCGCTGGAGGGGGGGCTTGAGCCTGTTAAAGCCCCCCCAGTAGATTCGCCCCTGTCCACTCCTAATGGGCGGTTGAATTTGAATCTTATGAGGAAATAGTGATAGCATTAGCTAAATAATTTAGGTACAAGAAATGATGGTAAACAGATGCTATAACTAGAGAATGTGGTAACTTTGCCCAGATGTAAGAATATAATTTGTACCCGACGAATTTTGCTGCACCAGAAAGCAATGATGGAAATCACTCAAATATGCATTTTCATGGACCTGGTAAGTTCAAAGAACAACTTAGACTGGAAGGAAGAATTGTTTACCAGATAATTTTAACTTGTAGTTGTTGAATTTATAACATGCCAGATTGCCAACAAAATAAGAAACTGTAAGGATGAAAATATACTGGAGCTCTGTTCCCTATTATAGATATTCATGTAAAAAGGTGTCCTGAAACATTCATATTAGAGCCAAAATCACTGTTTTGACTCTTTTAATAAAGTTTAGCACTAATTGAATCTACCTGAAAAAGATTTCACGGTCTGAACCTTTTAGGAAATGCCACCCACCATATTAGGGCGTATTGTTTACGCAGGAAACGCCATGTTCAACGGTTTTGCACCCTGGCCCACGCCCGCTGACCTGCTAACGCGGCAATGTCAAACGCCAAGACATGACTAATCGTATTGAACATGCCGCGTCAGCAGGTCAGCCGGGCATGGTTCAGAGCGCAAACGCCGTTGACCATGGCATTTTCTGTGTAAACAATACACAACGGTGGGTGGTGTTTCCTAAAAGGGTCAGATCGTGAATTGTTTTCCAATTAGGGTCAATTAGTGCTAAACTTCAATAGAAAGGGCTGAAAGGCCAAAACAGTGATTTTGGCCCCATATTTGCACGCTAAGAAAGAACGCGTACCACGCTTGCAGAGCTATGGCGGCATCTTCCCATGCAGAAATCGAAGATATTGGTGTAAGTTCCTAGAGGATAATAAAGTGTAAACTTCTTCCGACACATTAAAGTTCCCAAGATATACCAAACAATAACTACAAACATCTTACCAGCAGTAACTGGCTTAGCTACCTTCAACTTCAGCACATCTGCTTCCTTGGTCTGTCAAAAGGATGAGTAAATAACACAGGAAGTAACTCATTTATTTCAATCTTCTTATGCCAAATCCGGTACTGCTAGTAAGAATGTAAGATTTACCCTGGAAGGATTCAAGCAGCAAGAAACACAATACTCGTAAGAATTGCAGCACTGCGAATCAAGGTTGCAGCCCCTGCATGGTGCGATGAACTGTGTTAGATTTATAATGTTGCCATCTTTCTATGACATTTGTGCAACAAAAGGTAAGAAACTCACTGACAGGAGAAGCGTCCTCCTGTTTGTGGGCAGCAGCGAGACCATGGATCGATTGAAAGGGCAGAACATACATAACCTAGAAGAATGTGTTCACAAGGCAGCATAAGTTTACAAGAGAGTATATCTAAGCATGAGAGAGGCACAGGTGTACTACCATTATCATCCGATATCAAATGCCGGCCTTGAACAGTTCTCCTGCAGATGATGGGTGCAGCAAAACCAGTGTCCTTCCTGAACAAGACTTAAAATCAAGTTGTGTCTTCAGACTTAGCGAATAACATCCAGATATCAAGCTTGCATCTGGAACTGTACTAACACTAGAATGGAGAAACACTGATAATCGTGGACTCGTGCTGGGATGTGCAGTGAAACCTTTGCCCCGGCACATACCACCATTTGAACAGAGTAATTACCAGATATTTAGCTCAATGCTTATGGCTTCATAAGACTATCTGGTACAATCATTTATTCTGACACTGTGACAGTAGATAAAAACCAGGAAACTGAAAACATATAGTCTATGGTGTAGTAATGTGTTGACCAGAAATCATAATTACACCAAACATCACCGACCGGGATCCCAACCCCACAGTCATAATCCACAGGCCATAACCAAGCATGAGGTCTGATTACACGAACATAATCGAGCATGAGGCCTGGTTCCAGAAACATAATCATAGATAACAACGAGCATGCCATTAATCAGGTAATTTAGAGCCGCAGAGCAACTGGTGAGGCTCCCAACGGTGCCGGACCGCGGCAAACACGGAAGAACTACCACGGATACGGATGGATTACGAAATAGTTTAGAGCTACGGGCAGCGACGACGAGAGCAGTTGCATTCCCAGGACGCGACGATGGACAGGGGAGGCGGGGGGTTTGCGGGGAACGGATCTCACTCACCGGATGGCGGAGACGGGCGCCGGGAGGAGGGCGCAGAAGGCGGCGGCGGCGACGACGCAGAGGATCCTGGGGAGGAGGAGCCGCGGGTCGGCCATCGGGCCGGGGAGGGGGACGCCGGGGCAAAGGGTAGCGCGGGTGTACGGATGCGCGCTTGGGAGTTGGCTTTTCTCACTGAAACAGTGGGGCGAACGAGAGAAGGGACAGGGAGGACGAATATCCAATTCGTAACGTGATTATAAAAATAAAAATAAACGAACAAAAATTGCAAGCAAGATGTGCATGTGCCTGATGTTTGTGCAAAATTTGGTGATGTCTCCCAGGAGCGCGCGGCAAAAAAGACAAATCCAGGCATGAACAATGTTGTTTTCTCTCCCAGACCCGAATTTGTTTTTTTTCACGAGCTCCTCGGATGTTCAAATACCATCAAATTTGGACGGAGATCACGCACTCAAACATCTTTCACCACGAAAAATGTAAACTTTTCTATAAAAAAAATAGTATTTTAAATAACATTATTGTTCACTCCCGGGCTCATGTGGGCCCGGGAGCCAAAACGACGCTTCCAAGGAAGAAAAACACAATAATCCCATGGAGGATTTCACCTTCGATTTAAAAGAAAAGTGGAGGAAAGATGTAGAAATAGAAAATTCATTGCTGATGATACCATTCATACATTTGGTTCAACAAAATGGGGCAAAGGAAAAATGACGGGAAAAAATAAATCGATCTCTGTTTTTCTATTAAAAAACACATAAATTCAAACTTCCACTCGGATCTTTATTTCAAATTTCTATGCATGAAGAACAAGACTAAGATCCTTAGTGACATAATAACGTTTTAAAAATATATGTTCCATGAGTGTCATGTAAGGCCTCCTTTTGGTTAAAAGTAAAAGTGAAGGCAACATATAGGAATATAAAAAAAAAATCTACGATGCCATTATTCAAGCCTTTGGTTCAAAGGAAGAGTGTGCCTGATCTCAATCGACACAAATTTAACATATAAAAAAGAATAATAATTAGTTTGGCAGCGCAGTATTTAAAATACCATATTATCTCAAAAATTCGGTATTGCAATGCGTGGGCAATGAATACTACAGTTTTAAAGAAACTGCAATTTTCTCAGTTTTAGGAAAACTACCGATACGTTTGGTTGGTGTTGTTTTATTCTAGTTTTGACCGATAGTCGCACAGCTTTTTTTCTTGGAACGAAGGCTCAAGAAGAGCCCGGTTTTGAATTAACAAAGCCATCGACCGGCCAGGATTACAGGACTGCCACTTACAACAAGAAAACAAAAAGCGGAAATAAAGATACAATGTGCTCATTAGAACAACTCGAAGGCAAAGAACAGTGCCATCGATCGCCGTTACGCCAAAACTACCAAACCTACTAAGGCTACGGGAGGAAGGTGTGACGCCCCCAATATGACCGTACACTAATCATGCACGCAAATGTGTACGAGCAAGATCAGGGACTCACTAGAAGATATCACAACACAACTCTAGACACAAATAAAATAATACAAACTTTATATTACAAGCCAGGGGCCTCGAGGGATCGAATACATAAGCTCGAATACAACAGAGTCAGCGGAAGCAACAATAGCTGAGTACAGACATAAGTTAAACAAGTTTGCCTTAAGAAGGCTAGCACAAAACATCAACGATCGAAAAGGCAAGGCCTCCTGCCTGAGATCTCCTAACTACTCTTGGTCGTTAGTTGTCTCTATGAAGTAGTAGGCTTTGTCGAGGTAGTAGTAGCAGTCGACTGGGGGGCTCCTGGGATCCGCCATCTGGTTGCAACAACTAGAAAGAAGGAAGAAGAGGGGGAAAGGGGGAGCAAAGCAACCATGAGTACTCATCCAAAGTACTCGCAAGCAAGGATCTACACTACATATGCATCGGTATCAATGAAAATGGGTAGTATCTGTGGACTAAGCTGGAGAATGCTAGAATAAGAGGGGGAGAAGCTAGTCCTATCGAAGACTAGCATCTTCTGGAAACCACCAATCTTGCATCAGTAGAAAAGAGTACGGAATAACATATTATAGTTATCAAGCATGTTGTAGCATTAGCACCCAGAGATCCTTCCTCGTCTCCCTGCGAGGAAGCAATCCCGGAGCCACATATCCATTCATGTCTCAGCATCTTGTTCTAGTTGTATCGATCGGGATACAACTCCAAGTATCTATTACCGTAGGACAGGCTATCGATAGATGTTTTCTTCCCTGCAGGGGTGCACCAACTTACCCACCACGCTCGCTTAACTCCGGCCGGACACACCATCAGGTCATGCCCGGCCTCGGCCAAACAATACGCCGCAACCCGACCTAGGCTTAATAGAGAGGTCATGCACGCAAGACTAAACCTATGCCCCCAGGGGTCATGGGCCATCTCCCCGGGAACTCCTGCATGTTGCGTACATGGCTGGTGAGCAGACCTAGCTACCTCCTTAAAAAGGCAGGTCCATAAACAAACCCGGCGCGCGCCGCTCAGTCGCATGACGTCAGTTAAGCTTCAGCTGATGCATACGATGCAGAACGCCCATATTATGCCCACGTGATGGTTAGCGCTATCTGGCCAGAGGCCCCTTGTATCAAATATCCAAACCGTTTAGTGTCTTGGGAACGCGGTAACGAGCAGATACTCACAATCATGTGACCCCGTCGCCCAGTCTGGAGGACTTGTGGAAAGGGCTAAGAGTGCCTGGCCACGCCTCGTATTCAACTCTCGGGTACCCTCCAGGTCAACCCGTCTCCACATCACTCGCGGGTACCCCCCAGGGTCGACCCGCCTTACCAAGTAACTGTTGTAAAGTCATAGTAACCAAAGTAATTGTGAGTCTAACACCAAGGGGGGCCCCTGAGGAATCACCCTATATGGAATTCCACCTGATGTTTATCGTCAAGGTGAACGAAAAGGAGGAGTCACCCTCGAGGTCCACTCTTGAGGAGTTGCACGACAATGTCGTTATCGAGAGTGGAGAAGGAGGAATCACCCTCGATGACCATAACCGATGAACTAACCTACAAGGTTAACATCAGAAGTGCTGATGAGGTATCACCCTCGGCACTCGATAGTAACCCAGTAGTGTCGAGCAACTAAGAGGAAAGTGATGTGCGATGCCGGTGCCTAGTCTTCGATCCCGTTGATCGGGTCTTCTGATAATCCAGCGGGGGCAACAGGGACAAAGTGGGGGTCACTGATGGATCTCTAACCAGCCTATACTAAGAAGTTACAATAAGCAGGTAAGGTATGAAAGTAGGTAACAACAACAGATTATGCATCCGAATAGGATCATACAAAAACAGTAGCAGTTCTAATGCAAGTATAAGAGAGAAGGGAATGGGCGATATTGGAATGATCAAAGGGGTTGGCTTGCCTGGTTGCTCAGACGAGAAGAAGGGATCGTTGTCGATGCAGCCGATCACCGAGGTAGCATCAGTCTCGAGGTCTACCGGAGAGAAGAGGGGGAAGAAACAATAAATACAAAGCATACAGATGCGACAAAGAAGCACACCATGTCAAACACAGTGCTAGGGTGCTCTAACGCGGTGCTACACGATACTGACGAAGAGGGATAACATCCGGGAAAGCATTCCCAGTGTTAGGCATTTTCGGACAAGCAAACTGGAGGGGGGTTGTTCCATGTTCGGTATGATAGAGGTGTGTGGCAGACGAACGGATCGCGTATTCGGATTCGTCTCACAATTCTGAGCAACTTTCATATATAAAACTTTTTCATCCGAGTTACGGTTTATTTTATATGATTTTCTAAAGTTTTATTGAATTTCTGGAATTATTTTAATGTTTAAATTCAAATTATCCAGAATAGTGATTGGTGACGTCATCATGACATCACCATGACATTAGCAGGTCAACGGACCCGTTGACTAGTCAAACCTGACAGGTGGGACCCACTGTCATTGACTGAAGTTAACTAAAATAGATTAATTAGTTTAATTAGTGATTAGGTTAAGTTAATCAGGATTAATTAAGTTAATTAATTAATTGTATTACTACTATTATTTAAAAAAAACAGGGCGTGGGGCCCAACGTCAGTGGCCCCGGGCCTAACGGGGCGGGCGTTTAACGGGTGCGGGCGAGTGCGGGCGCTCGCACCCGAGGCCATGGCGGGCGCGGCTGGCCCGGTCGGGGCCAGGCAAGGCGAGCATGGCCGTGTGAGTGCCGGCGGGAGAGCGAGGCGCCGACGGGCGGCGAAGGGCGCAGGAACGGTGGCGGACAGTGGCGGGCGGCGTGGCAGCAACAGCTGAGGGCGATGGGAGGAGCAGGCGGAGGAGGTGGTTGCCGGCGAGGCATAGCGGCTGCGGCCGAATGCGACAGGCGTGGAGCACGGCAAAGGTAGTAGATGAGAGCGGCGGCGAGCGAGCGCATGCAAGGGTAGCTGCGGGCGCGCCGCGGCACGCGGAGGCGAGGCCAGGGACGGGGCGCGCGTGGAGCGGAGCTCTGGTGCGGCCATGGCCACGCGTGGCCAGGGGAGTGCAGGCCGCGGCGGTTAGCGGCAGGGCGCGGTGGTGGCTGGAGATGACCGCAAGGATGACGACCGGTGGAAACAGAAGGCGGGGCTGGTCAGGCTTGACGACACGGGTGATACTCGAGAGATCCAAGGCCGTGGACAACAACAGGGTGATTCCCTGAGCTCTATAGCATGATCGGGTAAACCAGAATAGCGCTAGGTCGACAGCAAGATGTGCATCGGCGGCAGCGGAGCTATGGCAAAGGTGGCAGCAATTACAGGCACCATATCGAGGCGATAGCACAGGGGAAACAGGTGGAGGCTCACTGTGGAGCTCAAGGAAGGCTCAACGAAAGCTTTGGAGCAGCAGGGCGATGAATTTGACGATGATGGTCGCGACATCAGAGGAGGAAAAGGTCGATCCCGGCTGATATGTCCAAAACGTATCTATAATTTCTGCTTGCTCCATGCCTCTTTTGGGTGATATTGCTATGATATTTATACACTTCCATACACTTTTGATCATATTTGGACTAACCTATTAACTCAGTGCACCCCAGTGCCAGTTTCTGTTTTCGGCTGTTTTTGTATTTCAGGTTTTCACATTACGAGAACTGCCAGGAAAAATCCAGAAAAAATATATAAAAAATCAGCGTTCCAGGAGCTACCGTGCGGCCAAAGTACAGCCGGATGGACCCACAGGGGCTCCAGGCGGCCTGCCCAGGCGGCCCACCCCTAGGCCGCGCCGGGGGGGCGCCTGGGCCCCCCAGGACTCCCCTGGTGACCCCCTTTGGCATATATTTAAGGTCCGTCGAGAAAACCCTGATTCCGGACCCCTTTTCTCCAGACGCGATTCCGATCTCCGCCGCCATCGCCATCAAGCTTCGGGGGACCAGAATTCCTGCGCCGGCACCCTGCCGGGATGGGGAAGTGCCCCCGGATTCATCTCCATCGACGTTGCTTCCTCCCTCCATGAGGCGGGAGTAGTTCCTCCTCGGGGCTGAGGTTCTTACCAGTAGCTATGTGGTCAATTCTCTCTCCCATGATGTGATCTTCGTTGTGATCATAGGCTATGTTAATCTAGGGTGATTGTAGGATCGAAAGCATGTCTAGAGGGGGGGTGATTAGACTACTTGACAATATAAAAAATCTGCCTTTAGATCATGAACAGTTTTTGGCAGTTTCACAATTATGATCAATTCAAGTATCACCCTACACATGCAATTCTAGAGTATAAGCAGCGGAAAGTAAATTGCACATGTAGTAAAGAGAGGTGGAGAAGATCAAACGCAATTTGGAGACACGGAGATTTTTGTCGTGGTTCCGATAGGTGGTGCTATCGTACATCCACGTTGATGGAGACTTCAACCCACGGAGGGTAACGGATGCGCGAGTCCACGGAGGGATCCACCCACGAAGGGTCCACGAAGAAGCAACCTTGTCTATTCCATCATGGCCTACGCCCACGGAGGACTAGGCTTACTCGGGGTAGATCTTCACGAAGTAGGCGATCTCCTTGCCATTACAAACTTCTTGGTTCAACTCCACATCTCCAAGACGGAGGCTCCCAAGCGACACCTAACCAATCTAGGAGGCACCACCCTCCAAAAGGTAATAGATGTGGTTGATGATGATGAACTCCTTGCTCTTGTGCTTCAAATGATAATCTCCCCAACACTCAACTCTCCTCACTGATATGGCTGTGGTGGAAGAAAGGATTGAGTGGAAAGCAACTTGGGAAGGCTAGAAATCAAGTTTCATATGGTAGGAATGGAATGACTTGATCTCAACACAAGGGTAGGTGGTTCTCTTCTCAGAAAGTGTATGGTAGGAGTGGTAGTACTTTCTGATGGCTCTCTCCACGAATGAAGAGGGGGTGGAGGGGTATATATAGCCTCCACACAAAATCCAACCGTTACACACATAATTGAGCAATCTCGGTGAGACCGAAGTGAACACTCGGTCAGACCGAAAGTTCAAATATAGTGAACGTTGGGGTTTTCGGTGGGACCGAAAATACCATCTCGGTGTGTCCGATATGAGTCAAAGGTAGGAACTTGCCAGAATCGGTGGGACCGAAATCAACAACTCGGATATTCCGAAATGATGACAAACGGTTACAGAAGGTTGGCAGTCCAGTTTCGGTGAGACCGAACTCAAAATCGGATGGACCGAAATATTAGGGTTTGGAAGAATAGCTGAGGTGGTTCATCTCGGTGGGACTGAGTTGGAAGAATCGGTTTGTCCGAGATTACTTATGAGTGTGTTGAGTAGTGAAAGTTGCTAATAGTTGAAGGAGCTAAATCACTAAGCACTTGAGCAACCAGATCATCAACACAACCTCATCCCCTTTTAATAGTATTGGCTTTTCCTATGGACTCAATGTGATCTTTGATCACTAAACCAAAAATGGAGTCTTGAGCTTTTGCCAATGCTTGTCTTAGCATTTTGAGGGGTCCACTTCTTCAGACATTTCCATACCCATATCATCGAACTTCTCTGAAATGATTCTCAGGTAAATATTAGTTCAATGATATATATGTTGTTGTTAATTACCAAAACCACCCGGGGATTAGTTGCACTTTCAATCTCCCCCTTTTTGGTAATTGATGACAACATATAGATCAAAGCTTCGACAAAAGATATAATCAATGAATAATATCGTCGCTTTGAGAAGTATGTGATAAACAAGAGCTCCCCCTAAATTTGTGCATTATTTAAAATTTGCGTTTGAATGCAAATGCACAATCGATTAGGATTATGGGTCACTCTTCCATGTCACATACATCTTGGTGGAGCGCACAAAATGATAAGAATGAATAACATGCACTCAATCACCAAGACAAGAGTAAATAGCCATACAATAAGGAATAGCATATGATAAGCATTAAGCACACATTAAAGCATAGTATGACCAAGCACTCATTAAGGTAGCATCAAACGTAGTAGCAAGCACACTGAAAGTATCGAACGACCAAAAGAAACAAATGTATCTCAAAGGAAACCGGCAAAAGAACGAAAGAGCACTCTCTCTCTCGAAGCCCTATGATCTATACAATTTCTCCCCCTTTGGCAACAAGTTACCAAAAAGTTCGAAAAGGTATAGAGCTAAGCATCACTGTGGGCTCTACTGGCGGCTCCCGTCTGGGTAGATGTCGGAGTAGACATGACGGCATCGGCGAAGACTTCTGCTGATGTCTGCGCTGGAGGAGTGGATGCTGGAGCTGGAGTAACTGCTGGAGCTGTAGCTGGTGCTGAAGTGGTAGCCCTGGAGTCAGTCACTGGGATAGCTGCAGATCGGGATCCTCTGGGAACCTGAGCAGTCTGGCGATGAGAGTCCTGGACTAGATCATCCTGCATGAGCTCTTCTCTCTCCTGCCTTGCTTCCTCCATGTCTGCCTCAAGCTTGTTGACGGACACCTGAATCTCAGTCAGCTTCACGTCCAGAGCGTGGATCTTGTCCTCAACAATTCTCTCTAGGCTTTCCTGAGATTGTTCAATGCTGGCCAGGCGTTGTTCAATCCTCTGGGTAGCTTCAAGAATCTGCTCTCCGAAGCTCTTTGGTTTAGCTGCTGCTGCTACTGCCTCTTTGTCAGCTTTAGCTTTCTTTGCAGCTTCAATTTTGGCTTGACCTTCAACTGAGGTTGGATCCTCCTCATCCATCACAACTACGTTGTCCTCATGCTCTGGCTGCAGTGGCAAGTGCTTCCTATCCAACATGAATTTGCCCGTGCCAAACTTGGCATTGATAAGCATCTGAATTTGTGGGGCAAATCCACACGACCTCTTCTGGTCAGCTGCAGTTCTCTTAATGGTCTCTACCATTAAGTCCATCACCTTGAAAGGTGCCTTCTCATCGAGAATGTGCAGCATGTTGATAGAATAGCCTCGAATCATGCGGTGGTCTCCAGACTTGGGCATCAAGGTATGCCTCAAAATAGTGTTTGTGGTGGTCAGACCTGCCTGGAGATAGTACACTGAGCCAAGCTTCCACCCTTCCAAATCAGCAGCGGGGATCTCCTTGTACATGTTCTTCATGGAATCATGGCTTTTCTTAGGAATCCCATAGACATCAATGTCGTCCTCTATCTGTACTGGAGCATTCAGAAGTTCTGCCCATTCTTCAACAGACGAAGAAAACCTTTGACCTTCAGTCATCCAGGTGATCTTGCCATCAGGATAGAAGTGGGCTGTGGCGTAGAACTGCATGATCATCTCGTCATTCCAAGCTGTCAGTTCCTGACCCATGAACTCAGCAACTCCACATGCAGTAAAGCTCTCATGCACATGGGGAAAGAAGTCTCGGTGCTCTTCACTGTCAATGTACTTCCAGTCAACATACCTGGTGTCAGCAACAATAGGCTTCTTATCCATCAGCACGGTCTCATAGAAGTCCTGCTGCTCTCTGGTGTGGAATCTGGGGTCCACAGCAGTCCTTCTCCTCACGGCATATGGATCAGACTGTCTCCATAGCCTGAGACCTTTATCCTTCCTTGCCTTCATATCCTCGGCTTGAGGATGAGCATCGTTGTGGAGTGGCAACTTAGGACGGAGCTTCAGCAACACATGTTCTTCATCTGACTCAGACGGTGGCATCTCACCTTTGTTCTTCTCAGAAGCTGGAATGCTCCTGGTTGTCCTCTTGGGCTTGACTGGAGCTGCCTTGGCTTGAGCAGGCTTCTTGGGCTTAGAAGTGGCTTGAGCCCTAATAGCATCACCCATGAACTTAGCCTTCTGAGGAGGAGGCTGGGGTGCATTTTCTTCTTCTTCTTCAGCAGCTGCATCAACATGAGGTTCAGCATATACTACCCTCTTCCTCTTGGAAGTTTTCTTCACCTTACTTGGAGCTGGCTCTTCCAAGTTGAGTTTCTTTGCAATAGCTGACTGCTTGACCTTGCTGGTGCCTTTCTTTGACTGCTGCCCTTCGTGCTCTTTGGCAACAACTTTCCTCTTGGGCTTGGAGGTAACTTCCTCAGCAACGAAGTCAGAGTCCTCATCATCAGAATTTCTCTTCTTTCTGGTTCTGGTGGCTGCAGGAGGCAAACCACTGGGGGTGCTCCTCTCACCATCATCATTGGAACTACTAGCCTCAGGACTAGTATCTGCCTCAGGGATCTATGCAAACGGTGATTCAGACCTGTTCTGGCTGTCACTGGCATCTGACATGGCTGACAACCTGTGAAAAGATAAGGTATAGGCAGAGTAGAAGAGTTATCACAACTGCAGAGGTTTTTGCAAAAAAAAAATGAGTTCAAATCTTAGTTTTGAGTTTTCACAGAATGCATTTCGGTCAAACCGATTTTCAGTTTCGGTGAATCCGAAGTGTATAACAGAAACCTACACACCACTTTCGGTCAGACCGAAATGGGTTTCGGTCCTACCGAAACACTAGGGTTTCACTGAGACTCTACATCGGTCACACCGATTTGCACGAATCGGTTAGACCGAACGGTGCAGTGCAATGGCCAGAGGCCAAATCGGTCATTCCGAGTTTTCAAAATCGGTTTCACCGAGATGTGTTCCGTGGAAACCTAAACCTAAGAATTTCGCTCGAAACTAAAAGGATCTGATCTGATGTTTAGGGAATATCTCAAACGTGGATAGATACATGGCAAGCCAATCGTGCAAGAATCAGATGGGGAGCACGAGAGGGATCGGGACTCACCCTAACTTGGTGGAGTCCCTCTACGGCGGCAACGGCGCGGAGAAGATTACCGTTGACGGCGACGGAGACCTGCGGCGAGGGCGCACAGGCGACGACGGCGACGATCCGAAGACCAGGGCGACGGCAGCAGGGGACTTGAGGGCGAAACGGTTTGAAGAATTAAATCGCGCGCAGCCCTCAGGTATATATATCCCCATACTGTCGGTGGGACCGAGTTGAAAAACTCGGTGACACCGAAATGGCTAACTGCTGTGCAGTTACACATATCGGTCACGCCGAGATTTTGAACTCGGTTTCACCGAGATGAAACCTAGATCAGTCTAAGCGTTTCGGTTGGACCGAGATGGAAAAGTTGGTCAGACCGAAATGGACTTAGAAGGTTTTGGAAGTCAGCCTTAGACGGAGCGGTGGCTCCGAGTGCTCCTCACTCGGAGGGTCCGAAAATGACTTGTTCAAAGTTGTGATATGAGCATGAATAGAATTTGAGACAAGAAAGCATAGATAGCTAGGGAAGGTGCTTAGGCATTCTTGTCCATCCATTTGGCAAGAAAAGTCAAACAATCAAAACAACAAATGGATGTCCTTGAATGGATGAAATCATGCATTCAACATGCTCACACAATAAGATAGCAACTGAAATATGTGTCAAACATGCACAACCAATACTCTAGCTACTAGCACACAATTTGTCGATGACTAGGTCATCTATATATGAGTATATTGACTTAGGAGTCAAATGAGAACATTTGATCATAGGTCATACTCATCGTTTAAGCACAAGTGGGGTTACCACTTTTACATAAAGCATTGATGTGTTCACATCATTTGAAGATGCTTTAGCTCAATTTTTAGAGCAAAGCTCCCCCTAGATGTGAGAACCCCTTTTAAAGGGTCAAACTAACCTTGGGTTGTCGTAGAAGACTTCATGTAGATGTTGAAGATGTGGATGCTCAATGTTGATGTAGATCATCAAGAGTTGGGAGCTATCCTTTGGATTAGGGCACTTTCAATACCTACATGGGTTAGTCCCACAAGGAACAAACAAGGATATCCATAGACATAGATTGAAGTTCACAAAGGATGATGTCCATGAAAGCAATGATTACCTTGTCCCTTGACTTACCAACAAGAGGGTTTGTGACTCCATGAACTAGTGCATGATGTGGAAGTTGATTGCACAAGTTCTTGCCAAAATGAATATGAGTGAAGTATGTTGGCGGAGTCACCCTCAAGAACCTTCTAGTTCTTCTTCTTTGGGATCCACATCATCTTGATGGGAATCCTTGGTGTTGTAGTTGAGCTTGACGAAGTAGAACTTGACGTGTCCTTGGGAACCCACTTGACCATGGCTTGAGGTGCTTCAATGAATGCATCAATCTCCTCCTGAAGCTTGTCCTTGGCCTTTAGCTTGTGGTCTTGTGGTGGAAGGTCATCTTGAGCTTGTTCCACATTGGAAGAAGTAGGATCATACTTCTCCTTTTGTGAAACAAACTGTGGAGTAGGGTATTGACCTTCTTCCCACTCAACACCTTCGGCGTTGAACTTTCGCTCAAAACCAATCCCTTGATTCTTCCGGTGCCTTCCTTGTTTGCGAACAATTTCCTCGAAGTTCTTGCTTCCGGCAAGACTCTTGTAGACACCCTTCTCTATGATTTCCTTCAATAAGCTATTTTCTTGCTCAAGTGTAACTTGGCTTGAAACATTGTTAGTTGAATCAAGAGAACTACTAGAAGCAACAATATTAGATTTAACATTGTTATTGTTACTACTAGAGGAAGAATTTTTCTTATGCTTGTCATGCTTAGTCTTAATAGGTGGCAAGAAATTAGACAAGAGAAGTCGTTTGGCAAGATATGAAGAACTCTTCTTTCGAAGATCGTCATTGATCGCTTTTAGAAACTCATGTTCTTGCTCTAGAGTGAGCTTCTCGAAGCGTAGCTTCTCATGAGATCTTAGGAGCTCTCTATGATCTTCTTGAGTTGTTTCATGAGCTAACTTAAGAGTGTTTAGTTCTTTAGTTAGACGCTCAATCTCCTTCATAGCATTGTCATTCGACTCTTCTCGACTATAAAGACTACTAGCATTTTCATCATTACTAAGCTCACTAGATTTATCATGCAAGAGCTCATCTTCACCAAGCAAGTCATCCTCATCACTATTAAAGTCAATGAATTCAGGGTGTGTTACCTTGGGGCCTTTAGCCATGAAGCATCTTCCAATTCCCTCATTTGGTGAATCAAATAAGTCGTAGGAGTTGGAGTTGGAGGATACGAGTGCAAGTCCGACAACACCTTCATCTTGACTGTAGTCGGAGTCGGAGTGATAGCTTCCATCGGATTGATTGTCAGAGTCGGAGCCGGAGACCCATTCACCTACATGAGCTTGATGTCTTCTTCTTGTGTAGCTCCTTGATGACTTGTCTTTCCTCTCCGAATCCTTGCTTCTCCGAGAGGGTCTTCCTTCATAACGATCATCTCTACTCCTTCTCTCTCTCCGAGGTGACTCATCTCTTGCTCTTCTTCTTGGAGATTCTTCTCTTCTCTTGTGGGGAGCCGTACACTCATTTGAGAAGTGTCCGGGTCTTCCACAATTGTAGCAGTTTCGATCACGACTAGAAGATCTCTTTTCATCATATGATCTAGACTTTGAGCTTCTTTCTTTGCCTCTATTCTTGTAGAACTTGTTGAAGTTCTTAACCATTAGGCTTATCTCTTCATTGGAAATTAACTTGTCACTTGAGGTAGTGGGAGCATCACTTGTAGCTTTGTAAGCACCACTTGACTTGTTGTGAAGCTCTTCCTTATCCTTAAGTGTCATCTCATGAGCAACAATTCTTCCAATGACTTCAGTTGGCTTGAGAGTCTTGTAGTTTGGCATCATTTGGATCAAAGTGCACACGGTGTCATATTTTCCATCCAAAGCTCTTAGAATCTTCTTGATGATGAATCGGTCGGTCATTTCTTCGCTTCCTAAGCCAGCAATCTCATTTGTGATGAGAGCAAGCCTAGAGTACATTTCAGCGACTCCTTCACCATCCTTCATCTTGAACTTGTCAAGTTGGCCTTGAAGAATATCTAGCTTTGATTCCTTCACAGATTCAGTACCTTCGTGCATTTCAACCAAAGTATCCCAAATCTCTTTAGCATTCTCAAGACGGCTGATTTTGTTGAACTCCTCGGGACACAAAGCATTGAAGAGAATGTCACAAGCTTGAGCATTGTTTTGCAACATCCGCAACTCTTCCGGTGTAGCTTCGCGATCCGGAACTTTTCCTTCCTCGAAGAATTCACCTTGCATAACAACACAAATAATGCCCCATGCGGCTGGGTTATGACCAAGAATATGCATTTTCATTTTATGCTTCCAACTAGCAAAATTTGTACCATCAAAGTAAGGACCTCTACGATAATTACCCTCACTAGACACCATACTCTCCTAGGTTGTGAAACCAAGCTTATGGAGTCCAATGCAATGGAAACCAAAACAATGGAGACCAAAGCTCTGATACCACTTGTAGGATCGAAAGTATGTCTAGAGGGGGGGTGATTAGACTACTTGACAATATAAAAAATCTGCCTTTAGATCATGAACAGTTTTTGGCAGTTTCACAATTATGATAAATTCAAGTATCACCCTACACATGCAATTCTAGAGTATAAGCAGCGGAAAGTAAATTGCACATGTAGTAAAGAGAGGTGGAGAATATCAAACGCAATTTGGAGACACGGAGATTTTTGTCGTGGTTCCGATAGGTGGTGCTATCGTACATCCACGTTGATGGAGACTTCAACCCACGGAGGGTAACGGTTGCGCGAGTCCACGGAGGGCTCCACCCACGAAGGGTCCACGAAGAAGCAACCTTGTCTATTCCATCAAGGCCTACGCCCACGGAGGACTAGCCTTACTCGGGGTAGATCTTCACGAAGTAGGCGATCTCCTTGCCCTTACAAACTTCTTGGTTCAACTCCACATCTCAAAGACGGAGGCTCCCAAGCAACACCTAACCAATCTAGGAGGCACCACCCTCCAAAAGGTAATAGATGTGGTTGATGATGATGAACTCCTTGCTCTTGTGCTTCAAATGATAATCTCCCCAACACTCAACTCTCCTCACTGATATGGCTGTGGTGGAAGAAAGGATTGAGTGGAAAGCAACTTGGGAAGGCTAGAAATCAAGTTTCATATGGTAGGAATGGAATGACTTGATCTCAACACAAGGGTAGGTGGTTCTCTTCTCAGAAAGTGTATGGTAGGAGTGGTAGTACTTTCTGATGGCTCTCTCCACGAATGAAGAGGGGGTGGAGGGGTATATATAGCCTCCACACAAAATCCAACCGTTACACACATAATTGAGCAATCTCGGTGAGACCGAAGTGAACACTCGGTCAGACCGAAAGTTCAAATATAGTGAACGTTGGGGTTTTCGGTGGGACCGAAAATACCATCTCGGTGTGTCCGATATGAGTCAAAGGTAGGAACTTGCCAGAATCGGTGGGACCAAAATCAACAACTCGGATATTCCGAAATGATGAAAAACGGTTACAGAAGGTTGGCAGTCCAGTTTCGGTGAGACCGAACTCAAAATCGGATGGACCGAAATATTAGGGTTTGGAAGAATAGCTGAGGTGGTTCATCTCGGTGGGACTGAGTTGGAAGAATCGGTTTGTCCGAGATTACTTATGAGTGTGTTGAGTAGTGAAAGTTGCTGATAGTTGAAGGAGCTAAATCACTAAGCACTTGAGCAACCAGATCATCAACACAACCTCATCCCCTTTTAATAGTATTGGCTTTTCCTATGGACTCAATGTGATCTTTGATCACTAAACCAAAAATGGAGTCTTGAGCTTTTGCCAATGCTTGTCTTAGCATTTTGAGTGGTCCACTTCTTCAGACATTTCCATACCCATATCATCGAACTTCTCTGAAATGATTCTCAGGTAAATATTAGTTCAATGATATATATGTTGTTATTAATTACCAAAACCACCCGGGGATTAGTTGCACTTTCAGTGATCCCATGATGTTTCCCCTTCCTCTATGTATTGGATTGATGTACTCACTTGTCTTTATCTAGTATAATCCCCGAGACCAAGGTGACAGCGGTCTATTGGACATGGATTAGAAAAGTATTTTCATGAGTGATTTCCTCTCTTGTGTGTTGATTGAAGATTGAGAGTCTCTTGGTGCTTGTCTTTGACTATCCTTTAGATATGTTGTGGTGATTGTGGGACTCTCTTTGGATGGCCGCGGTGACATTGGGAAATCCTTAGATTGAGAACTACGAACTTTGAGGTGTGCTTTTGTAGCCCTACATAATTCTCGTCCTCTCTTGACCACGAAGGAATGACCTCCGAGTGTGTCCCCTTTGCATGTTTTATGGGAAATATCATGTGATTCGATTATGTTAATGTTGTTGGGAGTTGCCACTAGTGAAAGTATGAAGCCTAGGCCTTGTTTCCACCATTGCAATACCATTTGTGCTCCCGTTTACCACTTGTTTGCTTGCTGCACTTTTTATTACATATTTATATTACTTTGCTTTGCCACTCCTATCATCCATATTTTACCATCTCTTCGCCGAACTAGTGCACCTATACAACTCCTAGTTGTATTAGGTGTGTTGGGGACACAAGAGACTTCTTGTATCTTAGTTGCAGGGTTGCTTGAGAGAGACCATCTTCAACCTCTACTTCCCTGAGTTCGATAAACCTTAGGTCATCCACTTGAGGGAAATTGCTACTATCCTACAAACCTCTGCGCTTGGAGGCCCAACATAGTCTACAAGAGTAGAAGCGTGTGTAGACATCAAGCTATTTCTGGCGCCGTTGCCGGGGAGGTGAGCGCTTGAAGGTATATCTTTAGATCTTGCAATTAAATCTTTTTGTTTCTTGTTTTTATTTCACTAGTTATGTTTATGGAAAACCTTGCTATTGGATCGTTGCTTGCGGGAGGACGCCCCACACCTGTGGTGGTTGCTCCTCCTCCTACTGAAATTGTGCCCTATAAAATACCGACTGGTATTATCGATTATGTTTTGGCTAATCGTTATGCAGGAGACAGACATCCCGGTGAACACTTGCTATATCTGTCACAACTATGTTCATTATTTAAGCTTGCAGGTGTATCGAGGGAGTTTGTCATGAGGAAATTATTTGCCTTGTCACTGAAAGGAAAAGCATTGGAATGGTATAGGCTACTAAATGACTCTCACCTGCTGGAGTGGGAAGAGATCCAGTCTCTCTTTTACTCCAAGTTTTATCCTCTTCATGAATTCCATGAGAAGAGGAATTATGTTTATAATTTTTATCCTCATGACGGAGAGAGCATAGCTCAAGCTTGGGGGAGACTGAAAACGTTAATGCTAAAATGTCCTAACCATGGGCTCCCCAAAGATATTATTATTACTAACTTCTATGCGAGGCTTTCTCGACAGGATAAAGATTTGCTCGACGCTTCCTCTATGGGTTCTTTCACAAACAAAAAGATTGATGCTAAATGGGAACTCCTTGAAAGAATTCAACGCAACACTGAAGATTGAGAGATCGACAAAGGTAAAGAGTCAGGTATAATTTATGAGTATGATTGCATTAAGTCCTTTGTTGAAACTACAAGTTTTAATAAGTTTAGTGCTAAGTTTGGGCTTGATTCTCAACTCCTTGTTGATTTCCTCAAATCTTTTGCTTCACATCTTAATATGCCTAAGGAGGATTGGATCAAGTATCATAAACCTTTTAAAGAGACTTGCAAAGAAAATGAAATTGTTCATGATGATTGCAACATGCATGATCCAATTCCTAAAAATGAAGTTTTATATAAGCATGTTAATTTTTGTGGAGTGGATAGACCTTGTGAAAGGCCTATGATTGAAGAAGAGAAGTATTGTAAGCAACATAAGCATGAAAGAACAATCACTTGGGTCAGAGATTTAAATGAAATTGCTAGAGAATTGTGTGACCTTTATCCTTTTACTTGTGAACTTTGCCGTATAGAGGGTCACTTTAATTTTCAATGCATGAACTTTCAAAACATAACTGTTAACCGGTTGTGTGATAACATGATCACCTCTGATCTTTATGATGAGCTTATGTTATTTTTGATGTGTGAAGATTTATCAGAAAAGACTTCATGGCTGGATGATAATGCCATAGGAATAAAAAACACTTTGCAAAATTGCCATCTCTATTGTGTTGTTAATTGCCATGAAAATGATTACATAAGTAAGATTAGAAAGGAGGGAACTTTACCAAAGTATAAAAATGTCTCTTATATTTCTGCTAATAAAAAGGAGAGTTTCTCCCAAGTTTCCCCTATTGTTTCTAATGATAAACCAGGATATGTGGAGAAGCTTCATCTCCAACCACCCCCTCCTAAGGTGAAGAAGAAGAAAAAGAAGAGGAGGAGGAGGAGGAGCAAGAAGGAAGAAGAATGGGTATCAACCTGGCCTGAGCATATTCCTCCCATCAACTTTTATCCTAACGGTTGTAAGTTTAAAGAAGAAGGTGGAGTTTATTGCCTTAATTATCATCTTGATGATACGTCCGTAGGTACTATTGAAGATGATTTTGATTATGATATGCATGTTACTTATTGTGATTGGGAAAATGATGATAATGCTGCTTATGATCTTGAAAATCTTTTTGGTACCAACTCTGAAAGTGAAGATATGGGAAGCTCTAAGCTTGGGGATGATAGGATTGCAAATCCTATCCCCACTAGTGATGTGATAATCGATAATTCTCTTGCTAGTAAGAATAAAGACAACATGTTTACAAATATAGTTGCTAGCAGTGATAATGCTCTTCTCTACCATGATGATGTTATAACTCCAATCTATAGTGATTATAAAGGTACCTATGACATAAGGAGAAATTATCCTTATGAAACTTGTCATAATCATGAAGGGAATTACTCCCTTGTTGAACACCACCCTCCTAATATACAACTAATCTATAGTGTTCAAGTTGTTTATGATAGTCCTACTCCCACTATTACCAATGAGAAAAATTATGCTTATGTGGGGAGTGAGAGTACCTTTTTGCATGTGGATCATGGTAACAATGCTTTATGTGATGCTTATATTGTTGAGTTCATCCATGATGCCACTGAAATTTATAATGAGAGAGGGAGGCTTGGTTCTAAATATCTTAATAATAAGAAGTTTCCTCTCTTTATGGTGAATATTTTGAAGTTATGCTTGTTTTGCCTTTCTATGCTAGTTGCTTCGTGCTTCAATGAATTATTCTATTGCAATATTCCTAAGCATAGGAAGCATGTTAGGCTTAAATGTATTTGGCATTTGCTTCTTGACGCCCGCTTTTGTTCTTCAGCTCTTATTCTTACGAGAGCATCATTAAAGTCCTATGCCTAGCTTAAAGGCATAAAAGAAAGCGCTTTTGGGAGGCAGCCCACAATGAATAAAATTTTATTTTGCTTTTTGTTGTGTCTTGATGTTGTTACTACAGTAGCATCATCATTGTATCTTTACTTTTCAACTTTGTGCCAAGTGTAGCCTCTGATTGCAAGAAAGTTCAAAAGTTGTGACGTGCTGTCCAGGAAACAGATTCTGTCCTTGGATAGAAAAATTCGTATAAAGTCACCAGATCATCTTTTTGGTCTGAATTTTTCCGACAGCGTGCTCTATACAATTGTCTTTCGTGCGTCTGTTCTGAGTTTTTTGATTAGAGTTGCAGAAGTGCCCCGAACAAATCATTTACTACCCGCTGTTCTGTTTTTCACAGATTCTGTCTTGTTTTGCCTTTCTTTCGTTTCGCAAACCTTGAGCTTGCTTTTTCTTTGCAAAAACCTTTTGGCAATCTTGAGAAACAGTTGAACTTCAAGAATATCTTTATTTCTAGCAAGGAACAATTATTTTATTATGGGTACTAACCTCGCTAATCAGATTATGATGAGTTATGTATGAAGGGAGTTTTCAAGTGTGCGAGGGAAGATGATAAAAAGATTCAGGAGTGTCAAGCGCTCAAGCTTGGGGATACCCCCGTGCACCCCCAAGAAATATTCAAGAAGACTCAAGCGTCTAAGCTTGGGGATGCCCCCGTGCATCCCCTTCTCCATCAACATTATTAGTTCGTCTTTCGTTCCACTATATTTTTATCACTTCATGTGTTATGTGCTATGCTTGGAGCGTCTTGCTTTTAGTTTCATTTTTAGTTTTCTTTAGCTTTGCTTGTTTTTCATAACGAGTTGGAACTCAGCTTTCTTTGTGTGGGAGAGAAACACGCTCCACTTCAACCTAGAACACAACATCGAATTTTCATGTTTATCTTTGCTGTGTGTGTTCTTTGTCTTTTAATAGCTACTATCATGTTCAGCTCTTAGTATTCATGCTTATCTTTTCAAAGAGCTTTTGTTTAGTTGGTTGCTTGAACTCTCTTTAATTACCATGCTCACCTTATTAAGAGAATTTGCTTCCGTTGCATTGGTTGATATGTCTATGATAAAGATGCTACGTGCATAATGGCGCTTAGTAGTTCATGTTTTCTTGTGGTTAGTCTCAAATAGCTGGGGGATTCCCAATGTGTTATTGGAATACCAACTTGATTTGTTTGCCTATGATGTGGTATGGTTCAGTAATATCTTCCTTCAAGAATTTATTTTGATTGACTTGGCGTATGCTCATGCATATTTAAGACTGTAAAGAAAGTCTGTCAAGCCTTGATGATCTTTTGTTTCTGAGTAGCGATATAACTACCATGCCTGATTCAATGTTGCTTTGTCGCTCTGCATGATTATGATCGTCATTGCTCTTTTAGTTGGTCGCGCCCAGTCTTTTGCTAACCTCCACCTGTACTAAGCAGACTGACTGCTTGTGCATCCACATTCTTTTAATCCAGTTATGCCATATGAGTCCACCATACCTACCTATATGTGGTATTTCACCGCCACTCCAAGTAAATTTACATGTGCTACCTTTAAAACCTTCATTTTTTCAATACATAGCTCATGGGAAAGTAGCTTTAAAACTATTGTGGTAAAGAATATGTCGCTTATGTATCTTATTTCTTATAAGTTGCTTGCTGAGCGGTATCCATGTTTCTGGGGACGCCATCAACTGTTACACTTTTGTTGAATATCATGTGAGTTGCTATGCATGTTCGTCTTGTCCGAAGTAAGGGTGATTTGCCATGAGTTGAATGGTTTGAGTATGCATATTGTTAGAGAAGAACATTGGGCCGCCAACCAAAGCCATGTATCATGGTGGAAGTTTTAGCTTGGACATTAATCCTCAACCTCTTATGAATGCTTAAGCATTAAAGAGGAGTCCATTATCTATTTTCTATGTTGTCCCGGTATGGATGTCCTCAAGTTGAGATCTATCAAAAACGAGAAATCAAATGCGATTTATCTCCTTGGACCTTTGTACAGGTGGCATAGAGGTACCCCTTTGTGACACTTGGTTGAAACATATGTAATGCAATGATAACCCATGGAAATCCGAGCTAATTAGGACAAGGTGCGAGCACTATTGGTATTCGATGCATGAGGCTTGCAACTTATAGGATGTCTTATGCATAACACATATGAAGTATTACTACCGTTGACAAAATTGCTTCTATGTTTTCAAAATAAAAAACTCTAGCACATGAGTAATCCCTGCTTCCCTCTGCGAAGGGCCATTCTTTTACTTTTATGTTGAGTCTCCACCTTCTTTTAAAGCACCAACTACTGAGAGCATGATTGTCATTCTGAGTGTAATGTGCATTGTCCCAAAGTAGCATTGTCTTCTGCATGATTGTGATATCGTTTATTCTGAAATCATTGTATCTAGTCATCACTTAAACCTTGAAGGTGCCCCTGCATTTATGTTTTGCTTCACTAAAGGGGGCAAGCTAGATATCACTTTATCATATTTGCATATCATGTTCATTGCAAATCTATTTGATGTTTCAGTATCATATTGTAAAACTTTCAGTTCTTTGTGATTTTCTCATGAGGCAACTTAATTACTACAGATTCATTGTCTCAGTAAGCTTTTGTCATATGACTATGAATAAGTCCTATATGGTTAATAGCATGTCACCACAGAAATTATTCTTGTTATCATTTACCTACTCGAGGACGAGCAGGAATTAAGCTTGGGGATGTTGATACGTCCAAAACGTATCTATAATTTCTGCTTGCTCCATGCCTCTTTTGGGTGATATTGCTATGATATTTATACACTTCCATACACTTTTGATCATATTTGGACTAACCTATTAACTCAGTGCACCCCAGTGCCAGTTTCTGTTTTCGGCTGTTTTTGTATTTCAGGTTTTCACATTATGAGAACTGCCAGGAAAAATCCAGAAAATATATATAAAAAATCAGCGTTCCAGGAGCTACCATGCGGCCAAAGTACAGCCGGGGGGGGGCCCACAGGGGCTCCAGGCGGCCTGCCCTTAGGCCGCGCCGGGGGGTCGCCTAGGCCCCCCAGGACTCCCCTGGTGACCCCCTTTGGCATATATTTAAGGTCCGTCGAGAAAACCCTGATTCCGGACCCCTTTTCTCCAGACGCGATTCCGATCTCCGCCGCCATCGCCATCAAGCTTCGGGGGACCAGAATTCCTGCGTCGGCACCCTGCCGGGACGGGGAAGTGCCCCCGGATTCATCTCCATCGACGTTGCTTCCTCCCTCCATGAGGCGGGAGTAGTTCCTCCTCGGGGCTGAGGTTCTTACCAGTAGCTATGTGGTCAATTCTCTCTCCCATGATGTGATCTTCGTTGTGATCATAGGCTATGTTAATCTAGGGTGATCCCATGTTGTTTCCCCTTCCTCTATGTATTGGATTGATGTACTCACTTGTTTATCTAGTATAATCCCCGAGACCAAGGTGACAGCGGTCTATTGGACATGGATTAGAAAAGTATTTTCATGAGTGATTTCCTCTCTTGTGTGTTGATTGAAGATTGAGAGTCTCTTGGTGCTTGTCTTTGACTATCCTTTAGATATGTTGTGGTGATTGTGGGACTCTCTTTGGATGGCCGCGGTGACATTGGGAAATCCTTAGATTGAGAACTACGAACTTTGAGGTGTGCTTTTGTAGCCCTACATAATTCTCGTCCTCTCTTGACCACGAAGGAATGACCTCCGAGTGTGTCCCCTTTGCATGTTTTATGGGAAATATAATGTGATTCGATTATGTTAATGTTGTTGGGAGTTGCCACTAGTGAAAGTATGAACCCTAGGCCTTGTTTCCACCATTGCAATACCATTTGTGCTCACGTTTACCACTTGTTTGCTTGCTGCACTTTTTATTACAGAATTATATTACTTTGTTTTGCCATCCATATTACTTGCCATTTAACATCTCTTCGCCGAACTAGTGCACCTATACATCTGACAAGTGTATTAGGTGTGTTGGGGACACAAGAGACTTCTTGTATCTTAGTTGCAGGGTTGCTTGAGAGAGACCATCTTCAACCTCTACTTCCCTGAGTTCGATAAACCTTAGGTCATCCACTTGAGGGAAATTGCTACTGTCCTACAAACCTCTGCGCTTGGAGGCCCAACATAGTCTACAAGAGTAGAAGCATGTGTAGACATCGCCGGCGTGGTGGCGATTCCCTGCTCGATCTGCTCCTCGGAGTTGATGAAGATGACGCGGGCACAACTCCTAGCGAGGCCTCAGCCAGTGAGGTGGACGATGGCCACACGGGCAGAGGAGGGCATGTCGATGGTGCTTCGGGCCTTTGCGGGGGAGGAAGAAAGCGGGGCGGGAAAGAGGGGGATTAGGGTTCGG